>JBAJHX010000041.1:22308531-22364772 GCA_037176925.1 Amniataba percoides
CTGAACCTTTTGAGATGCCAAATTTATAAATCAGAGAAACAAAAGTAAGAAGAAACAAGTCAAGCTAACTGCTCATGGCTACAGCTAACACGGGGAATAATGTTTGGCAGACGGACGCATCAATCACAGATCAGTTATGGGAAACAGCGTGAGACTAAATAATGGAGTGGAAACAAAATGATTAATGTGAATCTAAGACCAAGAAAACTGGTTCAGAGGTAAAAAATGTATCTGAGTTAATGGATTCTGATCTCCCTTCCTACCTCTGCCAATATCTCAATGTGATTTGTATCCTCTCTGGAAAATACCAATCACTGTCTGACCGTCTGCCCGGGTTTGGCTTTTTGACATTTCAGGCTTGTATCTTTGTAAATCTTAAAGTCCCCGTCGGTTACCTAACCTGATTTTGTGCCGGGGTCATACGACATCGTTGAGGGTTTCGGTCAGCCTCTGATTCGATTTGGATCAGTGGGAGAGGAGCGAGTGATAACACAGTAGTTTTGTAAGAGCCGCAATTGCATTTGGATCGATCAGGGAAATAAAGTGAATCCTTTCTAAAGTCCCCGCTCTTCGCTGTGGCTTCAGAAAAAGGGAAAGAAACTGTACCTGCAGCATGTTCTTCACCGCTGTGTGTTTACAGTGTATTGTTGAAGTTTTAAATCTAATTCATTGTTTTCTAAGTTTTTCTCCTGTCTTCCTCACACAATTCAGAGGTTTTCCTCAAAGTTTTACACCTGTTTTAAACCTTCTGGTCTTGTTCTTGATGAAAGATTTAGTCTCTTGCCCAGGGACTGAGTCTTACTGACATACATCCTCTCTTAGCCACGAGATTGAGGCGTGTAATTTAATAAAAACACAGCCCAACAATGTTTGGTTCCCAACGGATGGTAATCAGGTTCTTTATGTTGTCAATGCTGTAGTCATATTTGATAAACAAGAATTGAATGTAGCGTTAGGAACACGGTCTGCTGTTTGTCAGATCTGAGAACTAAAAATCAGATTATAAAATAAATCTTTGCTAAAACAACAAAATGTTTCCTTGGCTCCCACTTACAGTCAGTTTATGTTCTAGCTTCAGAGGAGCTTTGAATGGTGAAGTAAAGATGTTCTCCCTAAAGGGTTAAAACAGCCTCAGCACTGGTTCTTTTCAAAACCAGAACAACATTTATAGGACTGGTTTTAGAAGCCATTTCGCTCTTATTATATCTCTTGTCATTGGAGGTCTGGGCAAAATGCACCTTTTATGTGAGACGCAATTAAGGGCAGTTTCACTCTGAGGCAGAAATGCATAAAAGCGGACCAAGAGAGCAGATCGATATCTGCCCAGTTGTTCCTTTCTGGTGGGTGGTTTTGAAAATTGATGCTGATCAAAGAGGAAAACGGAGAAGCGCAGAACTGTGGAGACATCTGAGGTGAGTGAAGAAGTTTGGACACAAGTTCTGCTTTTACAGAGTGAGAATTTCCATTTAGGGTGGAGAGAAAAGAACTAGATGAAAGGCACCTGTAAAAGAGGACAAAGCTATCTCATGCTGTAGGTTATAAACTCTTTTATTTGGATATACACTCAGTACAGGTACATTCAGCTCTTAATGAATAAGGCCCAACAGCTCGGTCTGATGACCTCGCAGTGTCGAAGGACGCCGCTCAGCTCATTTTCTTTCTGTGCGTGTTGGATTTCAGCAGGCTGACGTGGTCGTATTAGTGCTGCTTGGACAATCACACCCTTGCTTGATTCAATACTCCATTTCAGTGAACATCCAATCACATTCAGGAGGACAGGATGACAAATTTGAATTATTTGTCTCTAACTCCTCAAATAAAAACCTGCCCGTCTTACCTGTGCCTTATTTGTACCTCGGAGGAGTGATGGATTAAGATTAACACTGAACTACTAAATACTACCACATTTCATGATTCAAGATTTAAAATATCTGCTCTGCCCATCACTCATTTCACACTGACCACAGTGACGAGATAAAAGTAATAATTTTACCCTCCTTCGCTCTGACAGGTGAGCAGAGGCTGGAAGAAAAAAAAAGAAAAAGGGGATGCGGGATCTGTTTTTCACACCCTGACAGGGCTGAAAAACACATTTATCTTTTCCTCATATCCTTCGTCCAAGTTCACAGTGACCCTCTTTCCTTTCGTGTGTCTGCCGAACAATAGGAGCCTCACAAAGCCCGACGAGTAAAAGAACTTTTTTTTGAGTTTGTAAAGACGTGTTTATTAGGACTCTGAGCGGCAGGGCCGAAGCTCTTTGTCAACTGAAGGGATCATGGCTGTTCATTAACTTCACACCTTCATCATCAAATATGCAGCATAAATGAAATTCATTTTTGACGGTGAAATTGCTGTTTTCATAGACGATTATTGACGGTGTTGGCGGCGGTGCCTGTCTTTGCTGTTCAGATGGGATTTTTTTTTTTCAGGGTGTGTGTTGACCTTCGCTGGTCACTTATATTCATCCTTTACAGAGCAGGTATGTGACAAACTCATTACTCCCTTCAGTGAAAACTATCACTACAATTACCACTTTTTTTTGCAAACTCGCCACTCCTCCGATAATTAAATCTCTCCAGATTAATGTCCTCATTTTTAAGGTGGATGTCTTCAGTTTTTTCTACATTTTTTTTCACCTTTTGTGTGAAAATCCCCCAGCGTTTTTAGTAATCTGACTGAACACGCTAACATTAACATTCAGTATGACGGGACTAATGTGACGGCTGAAAAATGAGCCATCAAGAGAGACTTTGTGCAGCTCAGAGCTGCTGTAACGTCATTTGAGCCCCATTTTTCTGGCCTATATTCAATTACATTTAGGTTATTAAGCCCCATAGAAATGATCCACACACACCTTAGCAGTTTGCATTTGCAGTGGGCCCATGGATCACTTTTGTACTGAAAAAATGTGAAAATGTGGGGATTCATGAGTATGAAAAATGAGTTTTCAGCTTTGTACTGCGAAATATTCATATCTGTTACAGACTATATCCTGCAATACGTTTTTAAAAGGTTTTAAGAAGCACTTTCTATGAATAACACTCTCTACGAAGAGGCTGCAAAGACTAACACACATTGTTTGAAGAAAAGCTAAAACCTAACAGACATGAAGAACATTTGGATGTTTGAGCGAGTTATCAGTGAGGAATGTGTTCTTCTTTTTCACTTTTTCCAGCTCTTATCTTTCAGAGGTGAAGACAACCAGCACTTTATTTTGATTTCCTTGACAGCTAAACGCTGTTAATTAAAGTACCTGTTAACACGACTAAGCTGCTAACAGAATGAAAGTAAACCTTTTTCACATCAACTATTTTTCACCAGCTTGACTTCTGTATATTTTATGGCCTGATATTGCTGATTTGCTGTTCTGGCTTGGCTTTCACCTTTCACATGCTTTTTGTTTTGTCTATTTTGATGTGCATCTTTGGTCTTTGGCCTTTGAGAAGGAAATTTATGATCTCTCCAGGTCTGATGAGATAAAACATCACTTGGCCCTCAAGTGTAATTTATTGCATTTTGTATTCTTGACATTCTCTTGTTGCTCAGTATCTTCTTAGAATAACAAATTTATTTCACAGTTTTATGATCTGCAGTAATAATGGCTGGGTGGAAAAAAAGCACTTTAACCAATTATGACCAACCTTTCCTTTCACAGATTGTGGACATTTCCTGTTATCAGACTGGTGTGAAAACACTGTTGGTGAAGGTTATTACAAGAAAACACAACGAGGAAATACGGCAGAGCAGTAACACGTAAAAAAAGTGAGTCTGCACAGATTCACCTCTGCTACACAGAACGGTTTGTGTTTCGAGAAGTGACGTCTTTTTCCCCATAATTACCGTTACTGAGACAGATGATTGTTCAGAGAGACGAGGTTTATAAGTGCCTGGTCAAACAGATATGAGTTACAAGGGGGGAGCAGGAAACAGGATTTTGTCCTCCGTCTGCAGTAAACGACTGTTCAGACCGATATGAAGCACGCGGCCGTGAACCTGCAGTCACGACGGTTTCAGCCGAGTGTCTGCAGACCTGAGGTCACCAGATTATATTGATCTTGAAACTGTGACAGCCAGGGTTGTAAAGAGGCCATTTTCATCTTTCATTCATCCGCCTCCATCCCAGGAAGGACTGACAAGACTTATTTGGTAGAAAAAAAAGAGAAACCGTTTTTACTGATGTTTTTGTTCATCGTCTGAACTGATGATACCCAACAGGCATTGTGACGTGTTACAGTAAGCACGTGTGAAATGAAACATGTCTCTTTTAGCCGTCGTGGTTGTGGATGTTGGCTCATTGTCACACATTGTGGCACAGCTGAACCGAACAGTCATCATTAACGTTGCTCCTAACACCTGCCGAGACAAGTCTGCAAAAAGATGCAAAAAAAGGCATATGAAGAAATCTTTTCCTTCACCGGGGGTTGAAAACTGGCTGAGGGATTCACCGTCTTTAAAGGTGTTTTACACTCTTCTCGGCCCGGTGGCCAGGGAGCCGAATCGGCCTGATGTCCTGTAATTGGAAAGCGAGAAAGCTGACAAACAAGCTGAGTCTGTGCACACCCACTCAGTCTGGAGGAAAGCTCTAATCAGCGGGAGAAATGAAAACACCTGAGAGGGAGGACGGTGGGAGCGAGGCGCCTCAAAAACTCACAACAAAAATATTCAGTCTAATTGAAGAAATGTTTTCCCTACAGCGTCTCTGAGAGGACGCTGGATGATGATAAATGTAATTTAATCATGATCACTTTGATTTAACTGCTCAATGATTTTGCATTTAAATTGTGTCAAAATAAAAGATCAGTAGATTTTTTCTTTTGCAGTGATCTGATTTTGATTTAGAGCTAATTTTTTTCTGCTTCTTTATGAGAGCTCTGAACTGAACTTTGAACGCGTGCCGTCCTCAGTTTCACATTTCCATTTAAGTACGGTATTGAAGATCAGACTCATACCTCCCATTAGGCCTCTTTTACTTCACAGAAAACGTTCTGCCCTGTAAATCATTCATCAGTCGTCCACAAACATCATGACATTATAGTGAATTAATGCCTTTTTTAAGAATAACAATCCCCCTTTTTGCTGTAGTCCTTGTAGTCCTCCTACTCGGCCAGTTTTTTTTTTTCTTTATTTGAGAATCGCTGCAGATTTAATTTTCTTCATTGTGTTGATAAATAAGTGAAGCAAACTGAAGGCTGTCGATGCCTTTTTATATGAAAATGATGAGAAGAATGAGGATCTCTGGAGCGGTTTGAGCTTATTTAGACAAAGATTTATCATTTTCAAGCTACAAATGAAAATGGACAGTGAAGGTGAACATGGAACTAAAACCGGACATCATGAGGTGTTTTTGAACTTTTTTTCCATTTTCTTTTTTGTATGATCGAAAAAATTGTTTACGTAACAACATTTATGTTTACGTCTTCCTGGATTAAAAAAAAAAAGTTCCACAATCCACAAATTGCCAAGACATGTAA
Organism: Amniataba percoides; assembly: GCA_037176925.1. NCBI lineage: Eukaryota > Metazoa > Chordata > Actinopteri > Centrarchiformes > Terapontidae > Amniataba > Amniataba percoides. The sequence goes on from JBAJHX010000041.1 coordinate 22,314,003, forward strand.
ACATGCGCACATCAGTACCTCAGTATAATCATCATTCCCATTTCAGTACACAACTAATGAATTTATTCTGAATTAAAATGACATAGCTTTTAAAATGCACGTTTGTAAGTTTGTATTTTTAAAGCTGTGTGTGTGAGTATATGTGTGTGTGTGTGTGCATTAAACAAATGTCCTCCGTGCCTTCAGTCACAACGGTGTCAGGGGAGCGACATTGCTGAGATGAGGAGCGCAGAAATCTTCTCTCCGTTGGTTGCTTGTTCACCGTCCTCGAGTGCAGACCAAATTACTCGCCATTGTTTGGAAAATGGAGTCTGGCAGTGAGGTAACGTCTGGCTCTCTCGCGGCCGGCCCTCTTTCATGTTTGTGAATATAAAGTCGTGACGCGCTGCTCTGTTTATCTGAAGAGGCTTTTCGAGTGCTCTGGACTCATACGTGTTCGGGTTTAACCGAAACACTGAACCTGAAAATAACATCGAACATCTGAGCTGGTGTCAGTCACAACTTCAAGTCCTGAAATCCTGTTTAGAAAATGTATGAATATGAATTAAAATATTTCTGTGGGGGTGTGAAAATGTTAACAGAGACCAGCAAAGAGCACTTCAAACACTCTGGAGTGACTGTGTGTTTGTTAAATCCATCCTCAGCACCTGCTTTGGCTGCAGAATTTAAGCAAACATAAGTTTTGATGAAGACTGCTGATCCAGTTATAATGCAAATAAAATAATCAATGCAGCTAATGGGCCCAGAAATACTGGGTGGACTGAAGAATAATTATTTATAATGCAGCGAAGCAAGACTCACATTTGCAAACAGTCATAAATAAACTCTTTGCAGGAGCCTTTTTCCATCCCTGTTATCAGGGCAAACACAGCAGCAGCTAATAAAAATGAATAGCATGGTTCTAATAGGTGAGTTTTAATAACAAAGCACTGATAATTACTTTTATTGGCAGCCGCCTGCTACCTACAATATCTAAGTCAAACTTTCCTTTAATTGATTTTATTAGCTGCAGGTGTGTTTGTCCTTTCAGCAGGAACACGACCCATTATAGCACACACACGTAAATAAATCAATAATATGTAAATGATTGAAAGACCGTAGTATTTCCACACATCAGATATAACGTTTCTTTCCATCTCTGCAGAGCTGGATGTAGAAGAGGTCATTTCTCTTTAAACAATATCATCAATACTCAATAGAAACTGCCTGACTTTAAGATTGTGTGTCATATGCAGCCAACGTTTTCATGTCCACGAGTTTGTACCCTTTTTTTTTTTTTAAGAGAAATCTGACCTTTTCGCCACAGTGGTTCGTGATGTTCTGATGATTCAGCCAGGAGGGTTTGCAGAAGATGTGCTCCAACTACGAGAAGAGGCCGAGACTTTTACCTCAGGAGTGCTCGAAATAGCTCCTCCTACGTTTCCCTCTCATGCAGCCTGACAGTGTCCTGTTACGTTTTCTTGGGCAGAGAATCTGATTTTGCCCAAACAAACCACGAATCCAACTGCTTTCATAAACTTTTCAGTCAAAAGTTGTTATATTACATCCACCTGAAAATGAAAATACAGGAATAATTTGATGATTTTATGGTAATGGATAAAAGACAAGCCCCTCGTGGCGATGAACTGATGATCATCAGCTGAACCTGCTGCTCCACTCGGCTTTATGGAGCTTTTTAGTGGCTGTCAGCTGTTTCTGTCTGACTCCCAACTTCTGTTTTGGCTCTTATAGCGTCATTTTGTGCCACAACAGACGGCTGTTTTCTGATAAAAAAAAACTCTAAATACCCACTTTAAAGTACCTGCTCAGCACCAAACAACCACACTTTGTTCAGAAATGTTTCCATCTTTAATCGATGCCGCGGCCGAGCCCTCGAGGATGATTTTTTGTTGTCTCAGTACCGAAAAGCTGCACACATTTGGGAAAATTGATGTCCGAACTAGCTGGAGTATAAGTGCCAGATACACATTTACCAAAACTTTTCTGTGTGGGAGAGAAAGAAAGCGAGTAAAAAGAGGGAGGGTGTAAATATATCAAAGGTAAAATAGATAAAATGATCAGTTATGGTGGAGGAAATCTCATTATCTTAGAAGTGCCACTTTTTCAGTGGAATAGTCGTTTTATCGGCGAAATGACAAAAACCTAGAAGCTCTGCAGAATGACAATGCCTCAGCTCCCATGACAACCACAGTTTCAGTTCCCCTAATGATGGCCCAACATCACTTCCCACCGCCTTCATGCCAAGGACCCTTTCACCCGAGCACTCGTTTCAACAGGGAGGGCGATCTCCCCCGAGCGAGGCTGTGTGTGTTTGCATGTTCACGTCCCAGCGTGCGGCTGCAGGTGACAAGTAAGAAGGCGCGTTTTTTGACCCCGAGATCTTTTGTAAGATCACTTCTCTGTTCTGCACAAATGCTGCCATGTATCACACACACACAGTAGAAAAATGCCAAACAGTCGTGCTTAGAGACAGAAATTTGAGTGTACTGAACGCAATATAGAAATAAATCAGATTTTGCATTGAAAAAAATTGCTGGAGATATCATTTTGTCATATATTTCCTTACAATGTACGTTTTTCCTTCAGCATTATGGAAATGTGTGATTTTCAGCAACCGCTTTGTTCATTTCAAAGACACAGCGTAACATTTTCGCTCGGAGCTGTACAATATTCATCCAAAACTCAAGCATACAAGGGGATTTCTGAGGGGATTTTCACATTCAGAGGTTGACATGAATGGACAAGCAGAATCTTGTGCAGATTTCACAAACCACAGACAGAAATAGAGAGGTGTGGCTATCTTTGTGTATCTGTGAATATCAAACAGTGATGAAGCCGCATGAAAGAGGAACATCGGGCTTCATTTCTTGTGGGGATGCTGGAAAAAGTCACCTTTTAAAAGTTTTTCTTTCTCTCCTTTTTTTAAAGTTGTATTCACTCACTAAAATTTCTCCAAACACAGTCTTTGTTCTGTCCAGCCGTTATAGAAGGGTGATGAAAATGTTGATATGCCCTCCTGAGTCGCCCTTAATTATTCCTGCACTCACATCAGTAAGATTAATGAGCAGCTCTGAGTTATTATTGGACTGGTTTCACTCTGGAGAGAGGCTGCATCTCCCCATTTTATTTCTATTTCTAACACTCAATATTTCCAGAAAAGCGTAATATAATAAATCAAACATCAGTCAAAGATTAATTATTACATAGAGCAGTCCTCCTTTTGGAAAAGATGCACAGGCAATATTTATCAATTATAATCTATCTATTAATAGAAACAACTGAATGCCCTTTTTTATTACATAAACATCTATCTGGAGAGCAAGACATGATAAATTTCATAACTTCTTCATCCTTATTAAGAGCTTCTGACTCGTAGTGTTGTAACTTTCAGGCAGTCATTGCATTAAGTAAAACTAAAATTGCTTTAACTAAAACTTAAAGCAGAAGAATTAAATGCTATAATGGTGAAGCAGGTGTGTGTTTTAGTGTTTTAATTTGGGAGTATCATCTTCCAGCCAGCCAATCAGAGATGAATAAACTTTATAGTAAAGAGGTGATGCCACACTGTGTTTTTGCAGTTTTTGGGTTGTTTGGAAGGTTTGTTCGGTGTCTTGTGGGGTTTTGAGGGACTTTGCTCTCTCCAGACCTCGCTCTTGCCAAACAAAATGATGACAAAAAGGGGGGGTATGGCAGAAAAATTTCCGCGAGGACTCATCGCAGGTAATCCTAATTTGTGAGGATTTGTTGTGTCACGAAATGTCACAGCCCTTTTAGGTTTAACTCTCCTGATGCGTCCCTACAGCTCCGTCCCCAGCAGATTTTCTGCAAACCCTGCAGGTCTCCGTGCTTGCTCCTTGACGTCAAAGGTCGCCCGGTCCTGGAGGGTGCACAGGTGCCGGAGACTCACCGCGAGACGCTGCGACTTGGCAGGATGTCTGTTGTTTTTCCCTGCTGGTGATCTAACGTGGTGAAACACGAATTCAAACTCTGCTTCTCTCTGAAAACTGAGAAGAAAACTCCTGTTGCTGTTCTGCTGGTTTCAGTCGTTGCTAGGAAACAGAAATTTATTTCACTGTTCTTGAAACTCATGAGTGGCTGTCACCACTTTTGTCATTCGTGTGTCTTTGTTCCTGTCGTGACACTGAAACACAGTGTGTGTGACAAATATGTGAAATTGAAGACATCCAAAAATTTCCAGCTACAACTTTCCTTAACTGTTCACCCAAACAAACTCTTCATGAGCACGATATAAACTTCAGATCCTCATTATTCCACTCAGCGTGAACTTTTTTAATGCCCTCCTCTCTCCGTCCTTCATCACACTTTAATTTAATTGTTGAGTGTCGAAACATTCGTTAAGAGCACAAAGATGCTCAGATGTGTTTGGGAGAAGGAATCATTGTCCCACTGTGTCAGTGGGTGCAAATGCAGAGAGAGAGTGTGTGGGAAGGAATAAAAGTATTTGCATCTGTGAATGATGATAGAACCAAGAAGCACAAATGCACCAAACAGACTCTTTACACGGCAGTGAAAGGTGTTATTAATTTCTACATCATGTATTCTTGTCGCCTGTGCTTTTACTTCTCTGGTGAGTCGAAATGTCTGCAATGAAAAATGGCTCATAAGTGTGTGTGCTGCATGTGTGGCTTCTGTTTTTATGTCCTTATTGTCGCAACAAACAGCCAGATGTTGACACTGTACGTACAACAGTAATAAGGTCACAATTTATATTGATCTGTGTGACATCTTGCCTCTCGACAGACACCCACAAATTTCAGTGAGGCGCCAGCAGCGCCGAAAATCAAACCCAGAGTCATGAGAGGAAAGTTTGTGGACCGGCGTGCTAAGACAGGATGGCAAGTTTACATACTGGAACAGACAGGCAGCCTCATAGCAACAATAACAATCAGACCCTGCTATAGCGAGGAGCTAATGGCCATCAGCTGTGCAAGAAGGTCATAACTCTGCAGACAGTGTGTGTTTTTATAAGGCTGTTACAGTGAGTTTTATCATTTAAAATAGCCTTTGCATTTTGGTTGTTAAAATTATCGACATTACTTTGAGCGAATTTCGTGTCAGACAAGCTGCAAAAACTGTAATCGATAGACGAGTTGTGAGCATCACTTACAGACGAGGCTTCGCTGCCTTTTTTTTCCCATTTGGTGCGAATGAACTTAAACTGAAGCCCACAAAAATGGAAATGTTCAGTGCAGGAGAAACATTCCTCCACTCATCCTGAACATCTTTATGAAGCAAACCAAACTCTTATGCAGCCTTCAATGAGTCGACTCAGTCCCGTCACCGTCCCGACGCTCACAGGTTTGAGAGCAAAGCTTTGAATCATCGGTGGAAAATGACAGCAGAGCAAATACACAGAATATTTTTTCATCATTAAATATAATTTGTGGATTTTCTTCATTGTTCTTCATTCTTCATCACAACTTGCATTTCAACACAATGAAAGGAAAAAATGATAGCATAAAATGACAGCTTGCCTGACTTTCACAGATGCTGTTGGCAGGTTGCTGCAGAGAAATAAATGAGATGGAAAAGTCCAAAAGAAAAGCCACAAGGTTGTCTGTGGCTGAGTGACAGGAAGTGGACAGATGTCCTGTTTGGAAGGACTCACACAGCTGCAGAGCACATTTTATACCAAGCAAGAACATCTAAAACCTTAAAAAATGAAATTTTCATGGCGCCATAAGCTTCAGATTTTATACCTGCAGTAACAGAACTAACGGGAGATTTCATGACCTGTAACAGTGTCACTTTGTCCTAACCTACGAAATATATTGTGAGGAGATCACCAAACTTAAATCTAGTGCTGTAGAAAAATATTTCAAATTCATGAGTTGTACTGGGGTGCTAAACTTATTTAGAAAGTGTCAGAGTTAAGTTCTTTATTACGTCCCTTCATCTTTTATATTCTTGTTTTTTTTTTCCTGTAACATAGTTATTGATGTGACATTGTCATCATATTTAAGACTGAGAAAAACCTGTAATATAAAGTAGGTGCACAGCATCTATTGCCCTGCAACACTCGATAAACTTCACCTCAAAGTACCCTGCATGCTCTGATAAATTCCTACATAGTCAAATGTTAACACATGAAAAATAAATGCCTTTTCTTTATTTATTTAGTATTTTATGATCATTAAAGCCCGCTGTTACCCCTGCTAGCTCTACAGATGAAAGCCACTGACATTTTCATGAAACACTATTGTAAATGTTCACTGATTACCTGCACTTGTTGGAAAACAGATTAATCACCTGAGCAAAGCAGCACATTTGATTGAGCTCTGCAGCGTTTCTTTTTGTTGTTGACCCCGTGTAGAGGCTGTTTTGTTTTGTCATGTTGGTGGAAAATGGAAAAATCAAATCAGCCGTAGCTCAGCGGCTGTTTTATTTATGTGACCACAAAGCACGAGGCTCCAAAGGGCATTACGGAGCAGTTAAAACATGACGACAGCTGATCCGCTGAGTGACTGAAGTTATAGAAGAGGGAAGAGAGAGTTTCTTTCTCATTTACTCTTTATTCACACTTCTTCCTCACATCTTAACAGGAAGAAACTGAGACATGAGTAAGACAAGAAAAAAGAAGAAAAATGAGACACTTCAAAAAAGTGTCTAAAAGAAATGTGTGAAGGAAGAGAACTTTTCATCAACAAGTCAGAAAAGAAGCAGGATGAAGAAAGATCTGCGTAAATGCAGAGAAAGCAGATTAATAAAAAAAAAGATGATGAAAAATGGGGAGATAAAGTGAGAGGGAATTTGTGATCGAACATGGCGAGGCATCTGACGACAACATCTGACAGCAGCTCTGCGATACACCCGAGGGATGGAGAGAGAGAGAGAGAGAGAGAGAGAGAGAGAGGCTGGGCATCAATCAGGAGAAGAGAGGAAAAGGGAGGCAAAGTGAGTAGATATCAGGAAGTAGAAAGAAAAAGGTGAGCGATGAGAGCAAATAAAGACAGAGAAGGTGTAAGAAACTGAAGTTAGACAGACAGAAAACAAATACAGATGTTTTTGGCTTAAAATGGAGAAAAAAAGCCCCAAAAACTATTTAACGTTATCAGAAAGCCTGCATTAGATCCTAAAGTCAGAAAAGCTTACAAAGTTTTGAGCTTTTCTTTGGGCAGATAAAGAGTCAAGGATGCAGAATCAGAAGCATTTGATTAAATTGCTTTTCCACTCGGTGACTCAAAGTCATAAACCACCAATAAAAAACAGCGTTGAATGACATTGTGTTCTGATGGTTTGTATGTGAAGCCCACCAAGAAAATACAAGTGGCTGCTTTATCTACTAATAATTTTCCTCTCATGAGAGCAGAAAAATACATGTAGAAATAGACTCGGCACTGAACAATGCCTATAGTATGAATAATAATAATGCCTCAACAACCCAGGTGGTCTTTCGCTGCAGGCTGACGTCGTCTTCCTGGACCTGGAGCTGCAGGAGACCATTCAACTGTGCAATAAAGAAAAATAATTACAATAACTGAATGCAGTTAACTAATAGTCACAGTTTAAAGCTAAAGAAAGTTCACAATTTCTGTGTTTGAATCTGGATTTTTTCTTTCCCTAACATTGTTCACATTATGGGCTGTCAGTCATGATCAGAAATGGGCGACCACATGAAGAAAAGCAACATGTACATACATATTGCATGTAACAGTGTCATCTGCATACATCTATAAAGCTAAAACTAAATAAAAGTGGACTAATGACAAAGCCCTGCAGAGCTCCTTTAAGCAAATTTTTTTTCGCTTTTAACAGTTTATTTTTTTCACTTTTGTCAGAAATTATTCAAGAGTTGATAGGTGGGAAAAAAGGAACAAAAGCCATAAGATAAGGAAAAAGGGGAAATGTTATACCTCGTTGGTAGTAATTGTTTAATGTTTCATGAATAATGATGAATAATGAATACAAAAATCATAACAGAGAAAGTCCACTTTTATGTGACTGTGTCAGAAGTGAATAAATTAGAGTTTCTTTGGTGTTTTAGTTTTTGTCCCTCACATCTAATTATTCTGGTTTCTATACTGTTTCTTTCAGAGCATTTCTCAGTATTGTCCCATATGTTCGTTGCAACTGTTGTTGAAAAAAAGCCAGAGGGAGGTGCCACCCTGCTGGAGGAAGAACTGCAGAGATGAAATAATTATCACTTTCTTTGTGATCTGCCACTCTGCTCTATAATATAATCTGAAGACCTTGCTGCTGCTGAGAAACGACACATTAACTAATTACTTTACTACTCTCTTAAATAAATTCTTCCCACAAGAACATTGGGAACATCTGTGATTGGATGTGTCTGAATTTCATCAGACAAAACTGAAATAATTGCCTTTGATGAAGAAGAAATGAAAGCAAAAAGTCAATTTGCATTTAATTTTGTCGTTGAAAGTAAAAACTAAGTCAGACAAAGTCAGATAAACTCAAACAAAGACAAGGAAAAGTGACAAAGAGTTTTTTTTTAATGAATAAAAACTTTGCCAACCACTGATTCAAACTGCAGCTATAAAAGTTTTTATAAACTCATTGTAGATTTTATTTATCAGTGACTAAAATGTTCAGTAGATGTAAATCCACATAAAATAAATGTCACGATGTCACACTGAAATGATTCAAAAAGAGCTGTCCTCACCACAAAATCCATTTACTGCCAAAGACACTTTTCTCTCTTTCCCTTTCCTCTCTTCCTGAAGTTTTCCATCTATTGAAAATGTTTTTCCCTGAGCTAATAGTGTGAGGGGAAAATGCCTTGGAGCTCCGAGGAGATGAGAAAGCACCCAGGGGATTGCAAAATATAGTGAACTTTGAAAAGGAGAAGAATTTGAAAAAGAAAAAAAAAAAGAGAGGGGGTAAAGTGAAAGAGAGGAGAGAGCGAGGTGACCGACACGGTGAGATTAGAAATGACAAGAAAGTCCTAGAGTAACTGGAGAGGTGACAGTTAACAAAAAGGAGGCATGAATGATGCAAGATGACATTATAGAAAGAAGTGAGAAAATGATAGATAAGAGCAGGAGAGAGAGTGGGCGAAAATGTTGAAGGAAGGACGAGAAGTGATCAAGAAGAGGTCGAGGGAGGCGAAGGAGAAAGTAGGCGAGTGAGACCAGAGGTTAAAGAGAAAGAGATGAGGGCAGAATATGATGGTGAGGAAGATGTGAGCAGGGCTGCGAGGACAATAGATGAAAGGTGAAAGGATAAAAGAAGAGGAGAGGACATGAGATAGATGGAGGAATGGATAATGTGGCACAGATACAGCAGAAAAGATAAAGAAAGCTGCAGAGTCGGTGACCATTTTCACTGAAACGCTGCATATTTTTTATGTTAACTAGTCAATATTGCAAATCTACGCTGAGGCATTTTACATTTCATATTGACAATAATTCAAACTCAGTTGCTGAATCTGTGAATATGTAAATCATCCGACAGTCCTGATCTAAGTGCTGCTGAAGATCAAAGCGCTCTCGGCTCTTTCTATAGCTCGTATACTGCCTGCACAGGAAGCTGGAACGAGAACAAAGGGAACGGTGGATGAGAGGGGAACAAGTGGAGATACAGGACACATGGTGAGAGTGAGGTGGAAAATGAAATGGCGAGAAAGGAGAACAAATGGTGCAGATCCAGACTTTTCCTCCGCCAACGCCTTGAGGTTTTTGGTTTTTAGTGAGCAACATCTACTGAGTGCCCTGACATGACGTCTCTGTCTCTGCTGGGATGAGCTGTAATAACTCTGAGACGTCTAACAAAAAACAGAAAATAAAATCTGTCCAGTGACAGAAAACCAAAACATCTTCAACAACACTCAGAGTCAGAATGATCGACATCGTTCACACACATCGTAATCTTGTTGCCGTGTTCATTTTGGTGTTCAGTTCACAGCAGACAGAGCTGCGAGGATGCTCCCTCCAGTGTTTGAGGCTACAGGATCCCTCCACAGAGACACAGTATTAGATCCTCAGCAAACACTGCAGCACTAGTTAAACTAATTACTATAAAAATGTAAAGCTGCACAGCAAAGCTTTTCAATTACAGAACTCTCTTGATGCCGGCACACACTCACTCGGTGGAGAAGGTTTGACTGTGTGAATCTAAGAATGTGTGCATCGTGTTTGTGTGCACAGACTGAACCAAAGACACTGTTTTTTTCTTGTATTGTTTTGTTTTTTTACACAAATTGCAGCAATCAGGATAAAGTACCAGTACCGCTGTTGATTTCTCGCTCTGAGCCCCCCTTTGGTAAACTCTCCAACCCTCTCAGGACCCCTGCAGAGAGTGAGGGTGAGTGTTCAACATGATTTGCAGATTTACAGGCTCTGTCCTCAGTTTCCTGCCTCAGGACATGATTAAAAAAATGTTTACAAAAGTTGCTCTGAATATGCAAGTAGGAAACAGAGCGGAGAACACCAAAAGAACCACCTTTCAAATGGTTCATTGTGCTTTTCATTTCCTGTGATACTACTCCTGAATAAATATGAAAAAGGAAAGTGAAGCACATTGTTGTTCTGTGTGATGAAGCCAGAAAAGCCGGTGTTATCACGTGTAAACAGTATTATAAATCATCTCACCAAATTACAAATCTAATCACACATATTTGCTAATAGTTTTGGTTTTGTCTGTCCAGGTGAGTCCTGTGAAATGATGGAGGTGAGAGGAGCCTCAGGCTTCATTCAGTCGTTCCTTCAAATACAGTGAACCTGTTTCCCTGCTGGAGACTGTTGATGAATCAGTGTCCACTTCTGAAAGGTTTTTCCTCAAATCACATCCTGACTCGCTGACAGAAGCTGAACCTTCCCTAACTGCTCTCTCTCTCTCTCTCTCTCTCTCTCTCATCCTTTGAACCTGTAAAAAACCTTTTCTTTCCCCTGTTCTTCATGTCGTTTCTTCCTGACCTCGTCCACAGGTGCTCCCTCGGGTCTCTGCTAAAGCTTGTTTCTTCTCCAGTTTCCTGCTCAGCTCAGCGGTCATCTCTGTAAGCCGCCGCTCTGACGGCGAGCTCCTCTTAACCGGGCTGCGACTCGTCTCGTTCTCCTCTGGTTTGACAGGAGCTGATTTCATTGTTTCATATGTTTGTTTCCCAGCTGCTGTTGTTCCACATTTCACGTCCAAGCTGCGATCTGAAGAAAGTTTCCTCTCACTCACTCTGACACGTTTCAGTAAAGTGCTCTTCGAGTTGTGAGAAACAATCGCTTGTGAGAGTTTTTCCAGTCTGTGAGTGTGTGTTGCTCACAGATCGTTTGTGTTCAACAGGTTCCTGATTCGTCCACCACACACTTGATTTTCTGTTCCACGCTTAAATTCAACAACAGCCTCTGTTCTTGTCAAAAGCACAAATCGATTTTTATAGGGAGCAAACAGCTTCTTTGTTAAAATCTGCTCTTCAGCCTAAAAGTGAAAAATCACTCCAGCAGAAAGCCAGAGAAGTGGGAAACGTTGAAAGAGAGCCCATCCCCCCTCACACACACACGTATTGTTCCTCCTGTGCACTGAATCAGTATGTCAGACACACAAACTCATTAAAGGAGGCTGGCTGTACTTCCTACGTAAACTGATTTTCCACTCAACGATGAAACACCCCTGGAAAAGGGAAATGAAAAATATTTCTCATTTTTCTCTCCCTCGGATATTTTCCGCCATTAAACTCATTTTCAGTCGGCGGCTGTAGTCGCCCCGTGTCGTGCCGGGGACCTTCTCAGGCACTGATAAAAGCTGGAATAATTACCATAAGATGATGGAAGGCTTTTTCTTTTTTTTTGGCTCCGTTTCATTTCTCTCATAGAATAAACGTGTAAAGTTTGAGAGCTCACATGATCACACGTCGACCGGGTTCACTCTGATTTTCATGTTCAATTTAGAATTGCTGCCCCATCTGCTCATAAAACACGACTGTTTCATGACCCTCTGCCACTGATCTGTGTTGCAGGCTGGTTAGAAACTGATGGGAAATCACACACAGAACAATGACACACAGACACCTCCACCGGCGGGATCATGCATAATAAATACATATCATAGCTCCAACCTTTGTTATGCAGCGAGCGTTACAATCTCCTGTTTCATACATGCATTATGTATGATCATTGTTAAAACCTTGAAAATAACACTGTATTAGATTTTGCAATGTTTTCTATGCAGGTATCTGAAGGGGCCTGTGTCATAAACTGAATTATTAATGATATCAATATCATGCATTCATTTGAAAGTGATTCGGATGTTTTATTATTTTACAAAGCTGAACAGCTATTTTAATATTATGGGATTTTGTAAGTGATAAAATGTGTAAATGTGAGTTCTTCCCCTTCTTGTCTAGTTTTATGTTTCCCCTCGACCGTCACAGCGCACTGAAACCCAAATAAATCAACAGCAAATAATGATTTTAGGGACAAGCAGAAATAAGTGAAAATGTTTTCTAAATGTATGAATATTTGACCCATCCTGCCTCTGTGAGGTTACAGGATGAGCCTGTTGACTTTTCTGGGTTGAAGAAGAATCTCTGCTGTTTGCTCCTGGCAGGTTTGAAAAGTGAAGCTGGGTTTGTGTCGGGGGATTTCGGTTCAGTTGTTTTCTTTGCGAGAGATCCATCAAAAAAACAAGAAAAAAAACAAACAAAAAATGAGACAGCTTGCTGCTGTGAGTCGGTAAAGAAGACAAATATCCAGCTGTCAGTGATTCTTGTGGAACACTAAATACTACAAATTACCTTTCAAAATAATTCATACTGTGAATAAGTTCATAATTCATCTTGGAAACAAAATATCTGATATTCTTTTCCTGGAGCATCACGTTACAACATTCATCAGCTCAAATGTGCCAGATTTGCTGCGCATTCATGTTTTTTGTAAGTCAGTCTTCTTTTCCATCGTTTATTGACGCTGCTGATGATGTGACATGGAAAAAGTTTTGCTCAGATCAGGTTCTGTCTATTTAGACTAACTCATCAAGGTTGTATTTACACTTCAATTCTACAACAAATTCACATTAACACATATTTTCAGTTGATGTGTAAATATCCTGAGAAGTTTTAATTCAGTTTATTACTGAGGTGTTGGGTTTTTTTGGTTGTGTTGTGCTATATTATACTGAAATGTTTTTCTGATATTATTCCCTTCTCATGTGAACGGGACATTCAGTATAACACAGTTTAATTCAACATCACTGCAAAATACAACTCTGATAATAAACATAAATAACACAGAGGTGGGTGGACTGCGTTTGACTTCACAGGTGTGCAAAATGTGCAGCATAATGCACGAAACAAGTAATTTGCTGACGGCTCCTGTTTGAAAATGTTATTAGAGGTTTCAATTTACACCCACACAGCACAGCTCTGTTTGTTTTACAAAATATCTTTGAATTTGCATGCAGCTATTGTGCTCCTGCTTCATGTGGTGCATTTTATGTAACACTGCTTAAAAAAAATCTTGTACAATGTCGAAGTCCCATTCTTCTGACACCTATTCATATTTAAGAAAATTCAAGTGCCATAAAAGTCAGCAAAAAAACAAGTGATGTGACACCGGTGATCCGTCTTCTTTGTCTCTGTGGCCTGTGGGAGCTGTTCACAAGCTGTCAAAAACATAAAGCAGCCCACGCTCATTATGCAAATGACGATTATGTCAGACACATGCAGCCAATTAGTTTAAATAAATTGTAAACCTGCCATCTCACATAAAGAGAGCCATATGTTTGCAACTTTTATGAGAAGACTATCTCTACTATCAGCCCGCCAATAACAAGCAAAACAAGACAGAAAACTGAGTGACTGAATGATGAAACCCCCAAAAATGTATTAAATAAAAGGGATTCATTAAAGTTTTACTGTCAGTCAGACTTACATGAACATCACCATCATCAGTTGATAACAACACTGTGACACAGTTTAGTTGCATTACACTGTAAGCTGTGTGTTCATATGTTTTTAAATGTTATGCCTAAAGGGGATATATAAAGGTTGTTTTCAGCTGCAGTATCATACTTACTGTACCATTAAACATCCAAAGTTTTGAAATGTAAAGTGTGTGTGGTTGCCATGGAAAGTGTTGCTGCAGACCACAAAAAGATCAACAACAGTTTGGCCTCTCAGAAAAGAATATAACAGAAGCATCTGTGCGTCCTGTCACACAGTTTTTCTTTTTATGAGGTCTGTCATAATAGTAATGCAAATGTTTTTGTTAAAGTTTCTTTTTCAACCTTTCATAACTTTGCAGATACACAAAACATACTTCAAATAATACAATTTGCATGTCATTTAGCAGTCCAGTGCTTCCTCTGTGTCTGCAGAAAATGACTTGACATCTCACTTGACTGCTGAAGAAAATGTTTTTCCTCTTTTTGGAGGGCTGACATTTTCGAGACAAATAACCTCTGGTCTTTCATCATTTACCAGTGGCAGTGTTTCAAAGCCTCACAGACACTCAGCTGCTTTCACTTTGCAAAGACATTGAATCCATTACGGAGAAAAATTGCTCTTAAACATTGCCATTTAATATGTAAATCCACAGCCCACATATGGCCTCAACGGGGTGCTGCGAGACTCGCAGACACATGCTGGAGGGAAAAATGTCCCAGAGATGTTTGTACAAGGTGGTTTGAATTTGAAAATGCAGCATAATTACACAGGAACGTCGGTGTGATTGGCAGCCAAATGAATATGAATTGGTGTAATTATGAGTCTGAGGAAGAATTAAGATTTTCTCTTTTTCTCCTGTGAGAAAGTAAGTTTTACAAGTTTCACACAAAAAATAAATACATAAACATAACCAACAGATCTGATTCAAGTACCGTCAACATTTTAAGAATCATGTCACAGAAGTTGGAGAAGAGTTGAACGAACATTTGAAAGATGTTGATTTATTCAATATTTCACTGTCGACAAATCCCACAAAGCTTCCTAAAAGTCTCCATTTCCTTCCCTCAGCCCGTTTGTGCCTTGGTGCGAGATGTAGATCAATAAAACTGTTTTTAAAAGAAGTTAAATGTTTTCCTAAATCAGCTGGGTGCTGTAGTTTTTACAAAACATCAGTCAAACAGCAATAAGCTGTGCATTCATTCGGGACTCTTTTCAGTTGCAGATTAATTCATATTCGGGGCTGGAGAGTATTTCTGGCAGCAGGATGGGTTACGTAGGATCAACTCGTCCCTATCTTCCTCTACTACAACCTTCATCATCATATTCACCGTTCTTTCCTGGCAATATTTAAAGACTGATCTGTTCATATGTTATATGAACCTTGAAATATGCCGATGACACTGTCATAATCAAATCCAGTCGTATTTGTTTCGCCTGTGTACGCTTTTCCACCACAGAGGTGACAACAAACCTGGAGGTAATACTGAACATCCACAGGGAAATCAGACTGCGGGGTTACCATATTGGAAAACTCATGACAACATCGTACAAATCCCAATTTTAGAGCTTCCCCTTGAGCCCAACCAGCAGTCTGAATGAACCTTCGTACCCGCTTTAAAGGTAAGGTGATCATATAGAGCAGTTTCCTAAAGGGGGGGGGGGGGTGACTTAAGGAAAGGTAAAGGCTGCTGGAAGACTTTTTTGTCTTTTTATTGGCAATTTCTAATAACATTTCAATTGAAAACAACAGGCTGACATTTACATTTGATATTTGGTCACAGTTGTCTGTTGGACATGGTGACAGTTAACAAATCATAGAAAGATCCATCACTGTAAACCGAGTTTGAAGAAATACCTGTCAAATTAGACTGGATCATATCTGGGCAAATAAAGCTGATCGATATCTAATCTGTCTGTTATTATGTACTGCTCTTCCTGATCCTGCTGGTGTTGAACCGCTGCTCTCTTTTTCAAAAGCTGTGCTCTTCGGTGAGGCAGCTCAAAAAGGAAATATATTTAACGTGTGACTAACTTGAATGGATCCCCTGAACTCCAACTCCAACTTTTAAGCTGCTGCTAATTGTCCCTTTTACTAATTTGCCTCATGTGTCCGTGTTTACATGTTTGACAGTATCCATATATTTTCTACGTATTTGAGTAATCAGACTCAGTGCTGAGCTGCACTGTGGCAGCGTGATGGCGTGTCAAAGCCGTCACCCACACGCTGGTGGAGGCGAGGTGTCGGCGGTGTGGGAGGGCACGCAGCGACCAAATCCACTGCTGCCCCACTTTCAGACATCGAGTCCGAAAAAGCAGCTTCTGTAGCTCGAATCCACCAGTTAGCTGACAGCATGTCTTGCTCTGTGGTCTTATATATTGCTCACAGTGTACGAGGAGCAAGTCATTGTTGGGTTAGAAAAATTTATTCCATGACTCACAGTCCTGCCTTTGTAAAGATAATTTTTTTTAAGAATATATCCTTTTGAGCCAATGTTGGAGAAATGCAACATTTTGTTTGCTCTATTTTCTCTAAATATTCTGTGTAGTTTTGCTTGAAAGTGTGCAGCACATGCACCAACCAACCCACCTTATAACACAGGAAACAACGGTGCATACAGTAGCTATCAGCAATAATAAATCTGAAGGCAGAATAAAGGACCGTGTCTGGGGATTTATGGGTGGAAGGAGCAGCATTTCTATAAATTACATCCCCCATCCAAAATGCCTCCACAATGCCATTTCCTCTTATCTTAGGGAAGCTGGGTCCATTTCTGTAAAAGAATAAAAATGGCCACATTTTGCTGACAGGACCAACTATGTTGTACTTAAATTCAAGTTTCTCATCGAGCCAGATGCCAAGCTGCCACAGTACAGCAAAGAGGTCAGATGCAAAATGTGGACAGAATTTTTATACTCAGTAACTCTTAATTTGCAGTGGATATATGCATACTATTATAAACAACCTCTCAGGCTTGCTTAAACAGCAGGAACTTTGTTTTAATTGTGTTAAGTATCATCCATCTATCCATCCATTATCTATACTAGGTCGCAGGGCACTAAGTAGCACTTTAAGATTAATAAAAGCATCTGTAGTAAACTCCCAGTGATCCATCACAAAGAACTGTAATACAATACACAGTAGTGTCATCAGCATAAAGTTGACTTGACAGCCGTTTAAGGAAGAAACAATATGATAAATACAGTACAAGTGATGATGGTAAGATAAATGCAGCCTTTCTGAACACCTTTCTGACTAGATGCTGCCCAAACAAATGATTCTGAAACCAATCACAAGCCTTTCCATAAAAGCTAATACTGCATGACCTTAAGAGCAAATGATGGTTTTCATGATTTAAGGTAGACGGAGACAAGTCAGAGGTCGGACTGTAATTATCTAGATCACATACATGTTCATGGCACCATATCCTGTTGAAGTGCAGGTTATTTCTGCAGTGATCACAGGAAAATAATTTCTCAATTTTTTGCTTCCACATTGCTGACATTGCTTTCGCCTCCTGCTAAGTACTGTACTTACCCTCAACAGCAGGAGGCCTTTGAACCGGTTAACAGCCTCTCCAGAAGCGTGGTGCAGTAAAAGGATCGTGTTTGTTTGATGTGAGGCCTGGAGAGACATCTGGTAAATGCAGCATAACGTGATAAAAACAGCTCCAAAGCAGAGATATCGCTGACAGTGAGGCGAACTCAATAGATATACCCACAAAGAGGTCGGATGCTGATGAAGACACATTTTTACATAATTTGTTCATTTCTCCTTCTTCCAGCAGTAATAAATGACATGACATGAGAGAAAAAGAGATTTCTAATTTTTTACTAAATCAATTTATATGGAAAATTTTAATGTCTGGCCCCTTGTTCTACAGACTGTGACAAGTGTGTCTGCTGTAAAACATGACGAACCAACAAAGCTTGTTTCCATTCTCTGACCTGATACTGCTGGTTTCTACTTGTAATGACGGGAAGAAATGAAGTATGCAAAGTCATGCAAACACTTTAATTCCTAGAGTTGTAAAAGTCAAAAATCTTAATCTTTACATGTCAGTGAGCACACCCACCGCCATGGTAACGATGGTTGCATTGCATGGACACTGCATTGTTTTTATTGATGTGCCAGTTGGATCAGCATGTTGCTAGCTGGTTAGCTCGTTGAACATGTTGTTATATAGTTGATGCTTGCTCTTTATTTTCATGCTTTTCTTTGGTAAAACAGGAAAATACTCATAATTCATGCACAGAAATGTTTCTATTGGTGTTGAAAAAATAAAATCATAGTGAACGTCGATAAAACCTGAATTGTGGCTGGATGACTAAGTGGGCCGTGACATTCAGATGAAACTTCTTGCGTCTGCTCTTCACTTTGGTGACAGTAAGACTGAAAGGCAGTCTAAAGGTCGATTTTAAAAGGTCTGGGATTAGTGAATGGCGTCGCCTGTCAGAAGGCCCAGCAGATTTATAAAGTCACAGCCTGAAGCCTTGACATAATCGGTCAATCATCGTGTAATGTTAATACTAAGACTCCACAGGAAAGCTCAAGTCTTAGCACATTTAATCACATGTGATATAACTGTTAATTGCATGCAAGCTGCTATATTTAATGGTGACTTTTCATTTTCATATCCTCTCTCACAAAGTGGTTTTTGACACTGCTGCTAAACTTATATTGTTTCTGGTCCCTGTTGATAACAGGACCAACTACCTACATTTTAATCTTACTAAAGCATTTAATCATATTAAAACAATTGTGTTAAGTCAGCAGAGACAACACAGTTTTCTATCCAGAAGCTTAAGAAGTGCCGCAGAAAAATTGAGGTCCATCATCTGTCTCACGAGGACTGCATTTCTGTCTGTATTGTAATGAGATTGTAGTGCTAGAGGTGTCAAACTTTGAAAAATCATCAGAGAAAGTGATGATAACTGAAGAAATAGAAACTGTGATTTTCATATTTCTCAGGAGTTACAGCTGCCTTGAAGTGCTTAAGCAAATAATGCACAACAAATAAAATTTACTGACAATAAAATATTACAAATTAAATGGCAAAAAGAGAGCATGGTGTGAAGCTGTGGTTGAGGAAAATGAGCCCCAAACAAAGCACACGAAGAGCACTGAGAAGGCAGCTCTCATAGTGTTTTATATCGTTTGGCTCAGGTGCTCCCAGTCAGCACAAGTGGACGGTCCCTCCTACAAATCACATGATGCTGCAAGAGAAGTGCAAGAATGAAAAAAAAACAGACCAGAGGGCTGTTACACAAGTAAAATTCAATCACCAGAGCAGCAATTTACGCAGACTGCTCAGCCACTCATGTAAAACACCAGAAAGGATGACAAATTTCTTTGATCTCAGCCTCGGAGCTTCGTGTGATTGTGGCTTTGGGTAAATCCCCTTCCTGACCTCAGATAGCTTCTTCATTTTTAAAGCCTACATTTGAATATATTTCCCAGTCTGTCACTGTGATTATTTATGTGTCACTTGAGACTTTCCAGCTGCTCCCAAAACTGATCTTGTACCTCTTCATATGAGAGAAATGAAACACAGACATCGATGTGACAAATATCTACAAAACAAAATTTTAATTGTCCTTTTTTTCAGTAGCATAGTTGTATAAAAAGTCACAATTTACCCCAAAGAATGCCAACATCAAGACAGTCAGTGATCTCTGGTTCACCAACGATGCCAAATAGCTGAAAGGACATTTCAACAAAACTGTTGACCACAATTCAGAAATAAAATTGTCTGATAGTTTCCATAGTTGTTGCTGATTTGGTCCAATCAAACATCCAGAATAAATCTCTTGGGGGCTTAAAGTTTGAGTCCTGGTTGACTTTTATTGCTGGGGGTGTAATACTACAGGTCCTTGATTAGTAGCAGCAAACACTCAGCAGGCAGAAAGTGTGTGTGTGTATTTACAGTGCAGCCAAACAAACCTCGGTTTATTAAATTCAGCATATTCAGGTCCCTGCGACTCCCTGAATTATTTAAAGTTGACTCACAGTCAAAAGCTAAATCCATTTTTGGTGAATAATCACAGTCATGACTTACCTTGGTGATGAATATGTTTCCTGCCACTACTTCACAATAAAATCCACCCAGCAGTTTAATGCTTTTAATGTGAAAAGTTTTCATTAGTTGTATTTGTTTCGTTCCTCTTTTTCAGTTGGTGATATCAAAACACAAGATAAATTCATTTACTACATGTTTATCTTCCATCAGTATGTGAATAAAAGAATACTTAAAATGAAGTTGAGGTGTGTATTATTTTAGTTATTATCATTATTTTGGGTGTGGGGGTCACTGATGTTTAATTTTTCATTATTATTTAACACTGAAGCTTAATTTCATGTTGTTTTTTTTTTCCATTTAGCTGCAGCTTTTGCTTCGTTCACCTCATCTTGGTGACTTTTGTGTCAGTGAGGCTGTGCAACACTCAAATTAGATCTCAAGGCTGATCTCAAGTTGACCTTAATCCCCTCTGTTTTCACACTTGCAGATCTTACTTTGATGTTTCGTACAGGTTTATTTTGACTTCCCCTCTCTTCAGTTTATGTGTGATGTCTTCTTCCACTGTGATGCAAATGACACAAAATGTAATATTCCTTTGAGATGAAATGATTGTGCCAGTCTTTTTCATTCCTATTGCCTTCTCACCTATTTTTAAATTCCAAATCCAAGTCTGTCTTTTGCATCCAAATGAGAAAAAGTCTGGGTTTGTATTATTTATCTCCTGAACTACGTCACATTGACTTTGAGAAGCCTATTCACTCGACAAAATATGGAGAAACTGAAAAGGTATGATACCTCGCAAACTCGCTGTATTCCTCCAATAATTATAATCTGGTGTCATTGTTCATAATGCCAGCTAATCTCATGTGAAGAAGACCTGGATTTTAGATGCCTTACACTGCCAGCTCGGTACACTTTGTCTAAACTGTCAGCCTCGGGGCCTCAGAGTAGAAAAAAAAATGACAGCTGTAAGTGGCTCAGCTGTAAACCCATTCAACAACACACCTTTGAGGCTTTGCCAAGAGCCCAAATGTTTCCCTCAAGCATCCCTCTCTGTCATCTCTCCAAGCCCTGCAGCAGTGGCAACGTAAGCAGGAAACAAATGCTCTTGTCTTCTCCGAGTCCCTTTGGAGGTGAAGTACGCGTCACGATACAAACAGTCCTCTAAGCACCTTAAGAGGCTGCTAAACAAGCAACAAAGTGTTTTTTCCCCGTTTTTCCGTCTCCTCTGCCGCTGGTTATCTCTTCCCCTCCTCCTCCAGGCTGTTGCTTTTCATAAGACGTTGACCTGAGGGACTTCTTTCCCCGTCACTCAAGCCTCCTAGAAAACCAAAGTGACCGTGGACGGGAGATATTTGAGCTCTGAGGGACGAACAGCCGAGCAGCCGAGCGTCTCTATGACTCGTTTTGTATCGTTCTGTAGAGCCTCCCAGAGAGAAGTCACCCAGGGCTGAAAAAGCTTTTGTCAAGTCAGACTTCAAAAAGATTTTTTTACACTTTGGAAATAATTTCAGAGCTCCCTGAAGAACAGACACAGATCCAGACAAAAATACTGAGCACAATGTGGCGCGTAGGAGACGAGAGCTTTTATACTGAGGGTGTGATTTCCTTTGTTGGGTGACTTTTCATACCACAAAACATCAAAAATTGTCTCCTCATGTAAAAAGAGTAAAGAGGATGTAATTAAAGAAAATATATCAGGGCCATGCTGAATGAACATTTCCTGGAAAATAGAAATGGACTGTTTGTATCTGGTTTATTACGTTTCTTTATTTTGGTATTGGGAGAGAGCTCAGATCGTAATAATCATAATAAAAAATTAATTTGATAAATAATTTCATCTTGACTCATCGGACAGTTCTTAGGTCAGGTCTTGATGAAAAAATCATAAAATCTATCGTGTTTATGTAAAATACCACCACTGGTAATCTAAGTCTTTCCTTCTTGTCATGTTTCGTTTCTTGCCCGGGTTTTTCTGGTCTGGTCTTAGTTTTCATGTGTCTTGTGTCAGGTTATGTCTTGTCATGTCAAGTTTTCATGGATCATATTTTGTTCCCTGTTCTGTTTGTTGTCTCGTCTGTCATGTTTTGGTCATTTCTCATTATGCTTGTTTAAGTTTCCATGTCTGTCATGTCTGTTTCGAGTGTTTCATGTCGTCTTGTGTTTAGTTGGTTTTCTTGTTTTCTTGTTGTACTGTCATGTCCTGATTTATGGTTGAATGTCATGTCTAGTTTCTTGTTCTGTCATGTTTCTGGTTCCTTGTTCTGGCGTGTCATGTTTTATTTTGAAATCTCCCTCATGTTTCAGGTCCCTTTACTTCCTGCTACAGTGTGTTTCCCTCCTGTCTGATTGTCTGCCCCGCCCTGATTGTGTTCACCTGTTCCTTGTTACCTCTTGTCTTATATAGTCCGTGTCTTCCTTTGTCTAGTTGCCAGATCGTTGAGTCACATTTCATTTTCTCGTGTGTCTACGCATCATGTTTCCATGTTCATGTCCATGTTGGAGTTCAAGCCATGTTCCATGCTTTTGATCTAGCAATTCATGTGAGGCTTTGAGTTTCTCAAGTTGAGGTATTTTTGATTAGTCTTGTGTTTTTGAGCCTTGAGTCAAACCTTGTTTTTTGAAAGTCTCCTTTTGGAACCATAGAAAATATTTCCATGTTTTATACTGTTCTGACTTCTAAAAATTTAATTATTGTGCAGGCAATTTACAATTTTAAATATGTTTTGAAAGATCCATAAAGCTCTTTATATTCTAATGTTATAATGAACAGAAATCACAAACTATTCTTACTGATCATACCTGCAGTTGTTTCCTCTAAAATATCTCTTCATGGCAACTGAAGCAGGGTGTTATGGTTTACGGTTTAGGCAAATGAATGAATCAAATCTAGATTTTAATTAAAAACATGATAATGGTCTAATTAAGAAAATGAAAGGCCTGTAACAAAGCTTAAAACCCGCCACACATGGCACACAGGTTTTAAACTCTGCTGTCAAACTGCTGCGTTTTGCAGATTCACTCAGCATGTTATTCTGCAAAGTTTTGACACTTATATGACAGGTTAGTTTTCATTTCTACTCTTCTGGTTCTGGTTAATGACCCCTTTATTTGTTTACATCATTAAATATGCATGAAGCTTTCAACACTGTGCAGACTGTTTTTTTTTTTATTTCATGGATATTGTTACTATAATCATCCGTCGTTGCTGACAGGGAATGAGATCAGTTCGAATGTATAACGTGTACAAAAGCTTGTTATTAAAAGAACATTGTAACAGTCTTCTTTTCTCCTTGTGAATTCTTCATTACAGATGTACACATTTAGGCGCTGGGAGAACATAATGACTTCCAGCACAACTGTAACATCCAATTGAATTAAAACAACCATATCCACGATGCTCTGAAAAGCAGAACATCTGCACACGCAGCAACACACTGATCTCACACACATCTCTGGAGAAAAATAAAATGTATTCTCCTCCAGCTCTGTGTTTTACAGACGTGGGGTTAAGTGTAGTGTCTCTTATGTACTTCTCTTTAAATATAAATGACAGTACTTCTTGATCACATATATGCAGTGAATGGTTTTCTCCCCTGCTTTAATTGAAGTCCAGATTTTTAATGAATAACAAGGTGAGCAAAAAAAAATACTGAAATGTTAATTACATCTCGTAATGACAATATGCATATCAGCTTTGATGAATATTAAGCAGAGGCACCTCATTGTTCCACATCGACGGGTCTCCACTGAAAGGTTCAGAAAGCTAATTGATGCAAAATCGTGCTGTTTAAACGTAAGCAGAGAGCCACTGGAGAGATTAAAGAGTCGATGTCATGGGTCAAAGCAGCAGGGCGGTGGAAACCCAAAGGAGCTGGAGATGATAGCAGGTGTAATGACGACATTTTCACTTCAAACTAGACATGCAGACAATACCAATTACTGAGTGGCTTTGTGGTTAGAGAAAACATCACAGGGCTGAAAGGTCACCTGTTCAGTCACTGACACTGTACTGTTAAAGAGCACTGTCTCCATACTATCTGAGGAAATCTCTGAATGCTTTGATTATAGTTATCAATTTAAAAATGTGTAAGCTTCTAGTGATTAGCAATAACCATTCCTGAACTTTTTTGTTGTTTCAGCACCTTCATCAGAGTGAAAACAACACCAAAAGTCTCAATAAGAGTCCTACACATCGAGCATCTTCACGAGAATAACGAAGTACTGGTGAGATTTCATTAACACCAAACAGAGTCTACATGCGTGCTGTCGGCTTTGTGAGGCTTTGATTAATCACCTCTGTGCTTTGAGCTAAATGTCAGCATGCTTACATGCTCACAGTGATGTTTACCATATCCACTGTCACATTGAGGCTGATGGGAGCATCACAGTTTTGGACAAAGAACATTTTTGATCTAATGATGGAATTTGCAGAAAAATCGGGGGAAATGTCATGACGATCTATCCAACACAAAGCCTCACGGCAGCAGAAAATAAAGCCAGCTGGCAGTTTGTGTCGTTTGCCCAGGTCCTGGATGTTGGATTGGCCTGAGCCTCTTGCAGCTGGGTGTGAAGTAAAAGTGTCGTGAATCAGATTCAAGAGGTTCTCATTCAACCTGGCAGCTGCATTTTGGGTGAGCTGCAGAGGCCGGATGGTGGTAAGGTGGTGCTGAGGGAATCAGGTATCCTCCTGATCTCCTGGAGAGTAAATCTCCAGGTTGTTGCAGCTGACGGACAGCTGGTCATCCATTAATTCAGAGCTCTCAGTGGTAACAGGTTGTAGATGTGAGGAGCCTGCCCCGGAGGAAAGAAAACCTCAGTCTTTTCAAGGTGGTGAGCCTCAGATGGATTCATACCGCTGCCTGGGTTTAAGATCGAATAAAAAAGACAGAATAATTAGCTTAGTATCGTCTGCATAGCTGTGGTAGGATTAACATGTATCTGACAAATGAGATGAAAACAAGTGAGAATTAATATAATCCATATTTTGAAATCTGTCACTCAGTCTGCAGTAATTTAATTTTTATGGTTAAAGCATTGGAAAAGGTTTAAATAATTAAATCACAATACATCTTTTAAAAGACAACATTAAGTTTACTGTAGAGGAAGGACAGATGTCTTTTTTAAATCAGAGGTAGTTCCAAAATAATTATATAATAAAAAAATAAACAGACGAATACGTGTTTGTTTAAAGCAGCTGCTGCAACTTTGAGATTTTCTGTGAAGGTAAGTTTCATCTCATGAAGCAGAGTGCTGGGGGATACAAGTAGGATGGATGTGTTCATTAAAAGCAGTCCTGCACTGGTCTCAGATTGATCATGTCCGACGTTTTAGCTCTGACATTCAGCTCTCCACACGTGTCTCCTGCGGTCTGCTCGAAGTGCATCCACACTAACAAACTACTAATGAACATTTCTCTCCCCGAGACGCTTCTTTAACAAACAAGCAGCATCATTAATCTTTGGCTGTGTGAGCTCGGTGCATTGATCTCCCCGGGGGGGTTGGGAGGTGCTTTAATTGTGTGTGTGTGTGTGTAAATGTGTGTATGCATGCTCTGAAACACACATAATGCTGCCAAGACTTTCTCTTAATTGCTCTGTTAATAAACATATTTGCAGCACATTTTAAAAGTTGGGTAAAATTAGATTTTAAATAAATGATGAAATCAAAAGCAGCAGGTGAAGGATCTCAAACAAACTTTTAAACCACAAGTCATCACATGTTTGAAGGAAGAAGTTTCTCATATGCAAGAAATCCCAGTGTCACCTCTGAAATGAAAAATGTCTCTTTGGTTTAAGCAACAAAATTTGGTCTCCCTTTTCCACCACCAAGCTCCTCTGTCCAGCTTTCTATTTCTGAACACTTCTTTCAAAATTCAGGGGTCATTTATTCTCCACTGCTCCACATCACACTGTGAAAGAGTTCACTTCTCATGAGCTGCTCTTCACATTCAGCATTTCTAAAACAAGATCGACCTTTGTACCTCTGCTTCCAAATCTACATATGCAAATTACAACTACATGACATGATTTATTGAGTCTTTACTGCTTATTCTGTGAAACATGCAGCACATCTCTTCTTCATTTATCGTTAAAAAATGTATCTCAAAAAGGAATTGACCTTATTTGTTTTCTTTAAAAGTCTGATACAGATATTTTTTCCAAGCACAGCATGTTTAAATGAAAAGGTGAATAAATGAAACTGCATCTTTTTTCTGAATGATTGTGAGGATTAATTTTGCAATTCATTTGTTTCTGGAGGTAGAGAAACAAGTGCGTGTGTGTGTAAGTGTGTGAGGCTGTATGTAATAACAGCAAACACTCATTGAGATCTGGGAGATAACGGGCCAATTTCATGTGCATAAAAACACATCTGGGTGACGGTGAAGGCTCCTGGAATCAACACACCTCCAGCTCCAAGTGTAAAAAGGAGATTACACAGCGGCGACACACAGCTGCAGCTCACTGAGAGTAATCAGCAGCCTTTGGACAGGCAGCTCTTAAAGTCACACCAACACTCAAAATTTACCAAGAGTTCAGGTGTTAAATATATCATGTAAAGTGGGTTTATTAAAGTGGAAATATCTGACTACCCACTGCCTTAACTTAAACCTCTTAAATCCATTTTTTTCTAGCTTTAGCCTCGTTTTTCTTCCCGATCTTTGGAGGACACGGTTGTTTGCTCTGCAGGATCTTAGTATCCCATAAACTCAGGTCAATTGTTTAATGAAGCATTCAGGCGCTCAGTCATAAAAGTCAGGGAGGGATCATTTTTATCAGTCTTTGCCTCCAGGTGGTGATCGGTCAGTGGTAAATATTTAACAAAAATACATTTCAGAGGAAGAAGTGAATGATAAAAGTCAGTTTGTTCGTGTTATCTGCCTGGATGTGTGCTAAATCAGTCGGTGTAGAGGAGGTAGGGGATGATTTAAGAAGAAAAAATGTGAATGAAATCATGAATTTTTGTAAATGAAAACAACCACAAAACACATAGAACAGCTTTAATCTTCCTTTTCTTAAAAAGCAAAGCTTCACGATATCAAAGTGTGTGTGTGTGATCATACAGCAGGTGTTTTATGCTGAAAGTCTACTTCCTCTAACCCAGAAAACACTCACTGCTAAAAGATGTATTCACTGGTATATAAACTCTGTGTGTGTGTGTGTGTGTGTGTGTGTGTGTATGTGTGTGTGTGCGTATAAACCAGAGAAGTACTCTGACCTTTTCCTCCTCATGAACTCTGTCAAAACCATTAGGGAGGAAGAAGTTGAGGAGTGTGGAGGAGCATCTGTGGTTGTGTGTGTCTGTGTGTGTGTGTGTGTGTGTGTGTGTGTGTGTTCATGCAAAACATGTTTTTACTTTAGAAAGACAAGATCCAGTGTACAAATTTTTAAAATCAATTTTCCTCCCGGGGGAAACGGGGCCGCACACAGACAGATGTTGATGCTGAGGCCATCAGATCAGCTCCTGTTTGTTAAAATCTGACAGTTCTCATAATTAACTTTGTCGTCTTCGGCTTTGTCAACGTATGAAAATAGAGCGATTATATACGGCTGCTCCGAACACTGACATGCTGCGCTCTCAGCTACAGAAAACACCACACACTTTATTTCCATATCACTTTCAGTCATTGCGAGTGGTGTGAATGCAGACACGTATGATGCATAAATAGATTTTCAGCCTAAAGGCAGAAACACACTTCGACTGTCAGAGAAGAAGATTTTCAGATTGTTTGAAACGTCAGATTGTGCAGTAAAAATGTCAAGCGGCTCATCAAATCTGAATATACACATCTGCTGTGAGGTCGGTTTGACTGTGGAGCGTCAACAGAGGCCCTATTTTTATTTTTTTACTTATTTATTTGTACAATTGTTCAGCCAGAGAAGGCTGAGCCTTTTCAAAATAAAATGAGGTAAAACGGGAATGGTTGCCATGAGGATAAAGATAAAAGCTTTTGGTGTCAGCTGTAGAGACTGAGCTGATGTTTACTGAATTATTAAGACTTACATGTAATTTTCTTGAGATATATTCATTTTCACAATTTTCAGGAGAACAAAAACATTAACACAGGTGAGTCAGGATTTTATTTGTTAAATGTACAATTTACTGCCAGTTTTGAAACAAAACAAATCGTGGTCAGATGAATAAATGATGCACAAACACAGAGTATCATTGAAATGAAGAGAAATGGTAAAAAGGCTCATGTGGAGATGCTTTTGCTTGTAAAAACTGGTTGAAGCATGAAGTCACTGTGAGATCTGAATAGTTTCAGAAAGGTATAAAAACATTTCATTTCAGTATCCGGCGAGGAAGTCAGGCGGCATCAGACGCTGTTTGATGATCTGAAAAGTGCTTCGTTTGATGATTGTTGATACCTTCAGGTTCAGGAGGAGAAAGTCGAGATTTGGAAAACATCTCAGTAGAAGCGCTGCTTTGTGTTGGAGGTAACCAGGTGAGGCGGTTTAGGATGAGATGCTGCTTTTTGTGTATTCTGGACCAGCTGTGTAGAGACCTCGAGGGCAGACTGGAGGGTTAATACATCTCCACAAGGAGCTGGATGATGTGGGCGAAAAAATCCCTGCTGCCGTCACGGCCCTGATGAGAGGCTGGAAACGCACAAAGATGATTCATCCTTAAAGAACATCAGATAAACACTATTAAAACTACTCACGAAAAAAGAAAAGCTGCAAGGTGACATATTGGGTTAAACTTTGAACATTAAATATAGGATACTTGTGCATTTTCATATTTAATTTTTCATTTGTACTCCATAAAACTTGCAGCAAAGTGTCACAGTGGAGCAGCAGGTTGGTGAATTATTACAGGACACAGTTCAGCCCGTAGCACCAAACACTGCATGGCTCCTCCATTTTACACCAGTAAGCAGGCTTCTTCCCTCTGGGGTCGAAATCTCACACTCACACACACACACACACACACACGCACACACACAGGAGAGAGGATGTATAGTCAGTTAATAAAACATGGAAAATTCAGAAAGGAAAAGACGTCAGAAACATCCACGCGGGCTGCCTGCGTGCCTTCATCTGGGAGAGGCACTCTGCGGGTAAAGAGGACGCTTTCAACCGTACATCACATTCACACTTCCTTCACCCTGAGACGCAATTTGGAAACTTTTTTGGGACTGGAATTAAAAAAAAAAAACTTTAATGTCGCTCCAGGACTCAATCTTACTGAAGTGAAGTGTTATGGGCATCTAATGAGAGCAGGCCTGTGGCTCATTAGACGTCCTCATATCACACTTATATAACAGCTGCTCTCATTCATCAACACAGACTCAGTCTCAATCATTATGTCGACTAATTAATTATTATTCATTTAATATTAATGAACTCAACTTTTGCACTTGTCCATGATATCATTATCAGCAAATATGTGTTGTGCATGTTATTTCATTTGACTGTTCCTCAGATGCTTTGACAAAAAACACATCAATGCTTATACATTAACAATAATAATGATAATAATAATAAGTTGAAGGAGAAGAAAGAATTTTCTTCAAGGTTGTTGACAGAAATGTGTTTGCAGCTCACTTCAGTTACAGAGCGAAACCGAAGCAGCTTTTTTTAGTCCTCAACCTGCAGCAGCTGGTTTATTCTGTCACGCCGTCTACTGTGTGTGTGTGTGTGTGTGTGTGTGTGTGTGTGTGTGTGTGTGTGTGTGTGTGAGTGTGTGAATCACAGGTGGTAAGAAAATGTCAGCCATGACTGTGTCTGTGTGTGCTCACATGTCAGTGAAGAAGAGGAGAATATTTTCTGAAAAGGGCACGTTTCAAAGGGTAGAGGTACGTTCAGACTTCTCCTCTCACTCCTGTCGAGTCACACCGACACACTCGCAGCGAGGACGAGATTATTTGGATGGAAGCATTGATGAAATTTTTAGTAATGTTTCCCTTTCAGACTCGGTAAAAGCAGAATGACATTTTTGCAAAATAACGTCACAAATTTGTCCATGCAATTTTTTTTCAAGCACCACAGACAGGAGGGGTTATCTTCAAACCCACAATAAGCAAATAAGAAGGTAAATCTGTATACTACAGGAGGACGCTGGAGGATTTAGAGAGGTCTCGTATCTGCAGCAAGTCAAAGCAAACTAATGACAAAGACGACATTATCACTGACTCAATTATCGCCCTTTCATACTTGGAGCATGTGTTGAAATGCTGCCGTGACCCCGCTGCTCCCGCTGAAAATCACACTTATTTAATGGTGCTGTTAAGAAATAAGAGGCGGGCTTTTGCTTCAAGTCCTCGAGCCTCAATTTCATCAAACACATCAGAAACCAGGAGGGATGAGAGGAAACTTCCCACTGTGGGACTGCAGAGCGTCCAAAATGTTTTTTTTTTCTCCTGACTCAGTTTTCATATTAATGAATGTGGCTTCAAATGACACCAGAATTCAAATCTGTTTTTTCTTTTGACGAAACCGTTTGTGGTGATTTTTGTCCTGAGAGTCTTATCGCGACGACGCTCGGAGACAGCGGTGTAAGGTAAAGTACGCAGAAGACAGCACAGATCACATTAATATTTATTAAGTGTCTGTTTATGTAAGAGAGACAGAGAAACCTCGACGTGACCCCGCAGAACGATCAAAGCTGCCTCTGTTATTTAAGAGAGAAACAGCAGAACGAGCAGCTCAGTCACATTTGCAGCCACGAGGAGAGACAGACAGCTGACGAATCAGTCAACCTGCATCAACCTGTCACAATATCAGGTCAATTAAGATGTCAGCACATGAAATTTGAAACTTTGCATCAAAGCTAATGAATGAGTGGCTTTACTGCACCCTTATGAGCAAATCCAACAATCACTGCAATTCCACTAAATACATTTTACTTTGCTGTTTTTTTTCTGATTTCAAGGAGATTCAGGCCTCAAAAGGTCAAACTGAAATTATTGATGTTACTGAATCTGTCACACACACACACACACACACACACACAGCTGAGTGAGTGTGCTGCGTCACACACTCTTTCAGTGTCCATATTCTAACACCTGATATGTTATCACTGTGGTGTGATCACATCCCTTTTACATCTCGTATGTTTGCGTTCACCCTCACGTTAGCAGGGAGGGATGCTCAGCTGAATCAAATCATCGTAGCAATCAGTTCTGTGACGACCACTGAACATCTCTCATTCATAATACAGCACACATGCATGTGTGTGTCGTCTTCTAAAAGTCCAAACTCCAAAAGTAGTTTTAAGTTTGAAAGATGAACTCCTTTCTGGGTCAAAATTCACGGACCAAAGGACCCCCTGTGGTCCATGTCGAGTTAGGGGGGCCACTGTTACTGCACACACACACACACACACACACACACAGACATCTTCACAACTGCTCAGTTTTGTACTAAGTTTAGAAATGGCGTGTTCGCTTATTTAAAGTAAAATCTGCTGCAGCAGCGTTTATGAGCACCGCAGCAGCTTTCACTGCTGCCGCATCGTCTCATTTAAATAAAGCTGCTTTTTTTTTTCTCAGCAGATATGCAGCTCTCCGCAGGCACTTTGATGTGGTTATTATCTGAGTTTGTGCTGAATTTAACAGACTGCTCTACTGCTCTCTTTGTTCTGAAACACACAAACAGTGCTGCGTGTGTGTCTGGGCATTCAAACACACATATTTTATGTTTGCTTGAATGTGTGCACGCATAGAGTATCTGTTTGAGTGACTGTTGTGTGTGTGTGTGTCCATAAAAACGGGATGACGGAGGCTTCGGTCGCCAGCAAACATCACGCTGGTTTGCAGCTTCCCTCTCTGCATGTGGGCATGTTGTCTCTGTGATCAGCTGTTCAAAGTCTCCCTGTTGTCAAATCAGTTGTGGGAGGGAAAGAAAGAAAAATGAAAAGAAAGATTCAGATACATTTAATGAGATCCACGAGAATTAGACATCTCATTACATCTGGTGCATTTCATTGCTGCGGTGGAGCGAGATGAAAGGCTTGATCCCACAAAAAATATATTTAGATGGATCTCCAAAGTACCATAAATATTAAGAGATACTTTTATTGAAAACTTCCAATAGATTTTACATTTTCATGAATTAAAGAGTCGGTCAAGTTTTGACCAATCAGTGACACTAAACTATTTTCTGGGGGTCACATGAATCCTTGAAGTTTATCCTCCAGGGATGATAAATATCTTTACAAAATCTCTCACATATTCTGCTCCGAATACCCATAAGACCTCCTAAATCTCAAAGTGAACATACTGCATGTCAAAACATTTCTTTTGCCCACACCTTCTCTGAACCCTGTTTAATGTGTTGGATAATGCACTCGGCCGTTTTGTGGATGCTGAAGTTTTGCTGCATGCTGACATGTTTTGTGGTTTTGCTCTGTTTATTTGCGCCCGGGGCGTAAATGGAAAGCTCTGTAGCTTTCATCTGCCCGCTGCATAATGTACAGATCATTTATGCAGCCGATGTGCACACAAAAACACATTTATACTCGCGTTCGTTTAAATACTGTTAACACAACACCGTCTCTCACCTCCCTCACCCCAACCTTTACCTGAACTTAACAACCCTCCACAGACGGATTTGTCCTCACAAAGATAGAAATGAGACCAGGAGCACAAACACACAAACATTTGAGCTGCTTTTATTTACTCATTCCCCAAGGCTTTTTTTTGTTAAACTAAAGTTAAAATTGACTCTGACACAATATACAGCACTTTTTCCCCTGATCAGAGCAGCATAATCGAAGGACTGACCTTCATCATGATCGTATTCCTGGTTATTGCTCCCTCACATCTATTTAATGAATTTACTTAAATCTAACTTTAAATCTTTCCATTTTTCAACATTACACAAAGAAAGAAATCATTCTAATCAGATCAGAAAAACATTAGAGGCCTTTTTCATTGTTTGCATCCTGACTGAATATGTAGAAACTGAGATTTTTCAGACACAAATAAATGTGTGCAGGCTGGTCACCGATGCAGTGCCTCTGAAACTTTCAAACTCAACATGTGAGGTTTTAATTTAACAGGAAAGAGCTCTGTGGGTCGCTGCTGAGTGTTTTGATATTATTTTGATATTGTTCTGATATTACTCAGACTGCTGAAGACACTTTGCTCTGCTGTTCAGGACTGACAGCTGCAGTGAAGGTCAGCGTTTTTACGAAGCGGACAGATGGATGCTTCCAGAGAGGTGTTACCTCCAGTGTGATCTCAGTCTTATTTTTGTAAGCGCTACTTTGTGCAGCACTAAAAAAACACTCAGCTCCGAAACACACAAAGCAAATGAATTCAACATATAATCATATACAACATATAACATATGATCAGAAGTAAAAATGTGGAGTGTATGAAGAGGAGTTTCTATCTGCTGTTGGTTCTGGCTCGAGGTTATTTGACACGCAAATCCAAAGATAATGTCTGAAACTGTAGGAGCTCTCTGTTATAACCATTTGTTAAATGAATCAACATTTTTTCTGCTCGGCACCTGTGATGCTGCAGAAGACCTCGATCACCTTTGTTAATTCATTTTTTCTGTTTACGATTGAGAGAAACATAACAACACAAAAGAAAGAAGTAATTCAATCAAAGATCTGTAAGGAAAAATAATCTTGGACTTGTCACACTCTCAAGAACTCTCAGTTTTTACAGTCAAAATTTTGCGTTATTGAATAATACAAAATTGACTATTAATTAATTGACTCCCAGTTTTGGAGGGT
This sequence comes from Amniataba percoides, assembly GCA_037176925.1. Taxonomy (NCBI): domain Eukaryota; kingdom Metazoa; phylum Chordata; class Actinopteri; order Centrarchiformes; family Terapontidae; genus Amniataba; species Amniataba percoides. The sequence goes on from JBAJHX010000041.1 coordinate 22,347,567, forward strand.
TGTAGTGATGAGGTTTGCAGCTTTTGATTTGCAAGGTAAATTTGGGTGTCATCTGCATAATTATGACTTTTTTCCACTTTTTTTTATTATTTTACATTTTGAATAAAAGTAATCCTGGATTCAGCCTTGGAAAACCTAACAGGAAGATAATCTCAACAATTTAAGTGAGTTTAATTGTATAAAATTTGAAATAATGATAACAATAATCATATAAATCTATAGCTTCTAATTTACACATCGACCAGTTTGATAAATCAGCTTTATATTTAAACTATCATTAACTGCAGTCTCCAAAAAATGTAATAAAACTAAATGAGATTTTGGGTATTACAAGATGAATGTTTCTCCCAAGAAGATTGTGTGACAATAAAAACAGACAAATTTCCAGATGAATATGTCTCAACATTAATCTTAATGTACCTGAACTGCTGCTGCTATTCTTCAAAACTTCATTTATTAAGCAACCAGTGTGACATTTTGCTTCATTTAGTGCTGCGTCTTTCCAAAAAACCTGCAGGAAATCTTGCAGATAAAAGGAACAATTTATTAAACCCCTCTGAGGGCATAATTTCATTAAACTTCTCTGCTCATTTACTTGGCTAGTACTTGCAGAAAATTACATCTCCAAACGAAACACGAGCTGCAGTCTCACCAGAGAAAAAAAAAAGCTGTTTGGGGTCTTTGGGAGCAGAATGAATGAATGTCGAGTCAAGTGTCAAGTGTCAAGTGAAAATCCTGAATATTCATTGTAATTACTGTTATTATAAACCTGTCAGGGGTTCTTCTCCTCTGCAGTGACGAGGCACCAAGGCCAAGGCTCAATTCATCCTCCATTCACCCAACTCAGGCAGTAAATTCCTTTTAAACTTCAATTTGCAGTTTTATGAGCCATTATATCCGTCTGTCTATCTATAATGTTTTAGCATTATGTTGACACTCTGCAGCATTAAAGCTTCTTTTCATAACGTTCAGAAATTTCTTGTCAATAACGACACCTGTCGCCAGTAATGTGGCTTCATTCTTCACTCTTATATAACTGTAATGGCTGTGAGGAAACATGCACCCTGTTATAATAAAAGTAAGTTGTAATTTCAGCCAAATGTGTTTGATGCTGGTACGTTCTCTAAGTTTGAAGGGCTGATGGTGACTCATGAAATAAAATGCACCATCGAGCTGTGAAGTGTTAGTTTCTTTACTAAAGTAGAAATGGTCATAGAGGAAAACACACTAAACTCATTTAACATACAACATTATATGATGACTTGATGCTGAGTGAAATATCACGCTTCACCACACCACAAACACCTGCTCTGCTCTGTACTGTGAAAATTCATTCAATGTGTATTCCAGAAACGAGACCCCTGCAGATATTAGTGCTACAAATCTTCTTGACACCACTTGTCCTTTATATGAGGAAAAGGGAAGACAGCCTCAGGATTTATGATTTACAAAACCTGCACGACCTGAGCTGAAAAACAAAAAACAAACATGGAAGCATGTTATAAGGTTGTGAGGCTTCATCTCATATTCATAGAAGACATATAGAGGGTTGTTCTTTGGGATAGCATTGGAAAAACCCATTTTCTTCCCAAACAACCTCAATCAGAATCTTAGGATTTTCTGCATGATGAATACAGTACATATACTGCCTGTACATACAGACTGGAGACACATGAAAGGGGGGAAACCTTGATATGCACAGTATACTGTCTTTACAGCTTGTAAATGTGCATGAAGATGGCAGCTGGCCAGACAACAAAAGTATCTGCTGCAATTAAAGAAAGATGCATGTGTCTTTGAACTGGACAACAGACTTGGTGATTAAATTTGCAAGCGTGAAAACGTTTGCCAGAAATAAAGAGACCTGGAAAGACATTGAATGGAGATAAAGCACCTTTGAAAACAAGTAAACTTCTTGTTTGTAGTCGGTGTGGGGATACACGGGGGAAATTAAACCAGAAAATGAAACATAAGCGTCCAAAACTCGGTGATTAAAACAGTGCACAGCGGAAGTTTTTCAAAGACGTAGAGAATAAACTTAAAGCTTCTGCAGCTGAAGCCAGACTCCACTCAACTTCATCTTATTAAACCTGTCTGGTGAGGCCTGGGTCTGCTCTTTTAGCCCGGCGGGTACCTTCTCCATCGTGACTCCTGCGTGATGTACTGTGTTTGTTTGCTCCTTGCAGCATCGGTGGATTTGTTTCCAGAGCTCCAGGAAAGCGACCCGGCTCTTGACACACAGGAGTCCTCTGGCACTGAGCGTGAATATATCGACAGGTGGGAACTAAATTTGCTGTTGCCTTTGTGTTAATATTCAGATGACAGATTGTGCCTTTATATCAGGAATGTGACTTGTCAACATATTTTATGATCAGTGTCATCACGGTGCTTTTTGACAGACCAAAGAGTTGTTTTTTAAAAGCCTCACGTATCAGGTGTCATTTGGTTTTTATGACAAAATGAATGACTAATGATGAATGACTAAGCCTCAGCTTTATTTTCTGTTACTTCCTAAATGTTAGAATACCAAAATAAACTAAATACTGTAAATAAGATGGTGAACATAGCAGAGACTGTGTGTGCTTCACATCATCATGTTACTGAAAACAAGTCTGATATATTTTGCACTTTTGCATCTTAAAAAGGATTTGAAATTGAGTTTCTGTTTGAGCGACGCTCACATAACATGCCACGTGAGTTTAATGACGTTAGTCTGACATGAGGATTTTTAATAGAAGCAAAAACTTGTTGTTCATTAATCTCTTAACTGCATGTGGCCATCTCTCCATTTTATCAGAACAATTTCATAAATCTGAAAGAAGAAGTGAAAGAAATGTGCTGCCCTGCTATTTCACAGCAATTAAAATATAAATATCTTTGTTTCCTTCTCAATAAATACCCAGCTGCGACGTACTCATTCTTATTTCTTCGTCACAGAAAAAGAGAAAGATTTTCCACATGTGACCCCAAACAGCATCTCTCTGGCTTCTCCAAGTTCTGAGAGAATGAGAGATCAGAAAAGCAGATTTCAAAACCGGGTCACTGCAGCTTTGGTGTGTGTGTGTGTGTGTGTGTGTGTGTGTGTGTTTGTTTGCATTGACAAACAATTTTCTAGGTTTTTTCATTTTTTACAAGGAAGTTTGGACCCCACAAGAGTCAACGTATAGACAGCTGCACATACACACAAAAAATACACCTCCACTTCCTGTTGTGCGTCTCTGCAGAGCTCCTGTCAGTCATGCTTGTTGTCGAAGTGTCAGACTTTTCAGAAATTGCACTGCAGATGGTATTTCAGGCTTCTGTAAGAGACAAAAAGTGATGAGCAGTAAATCCAAGCATTCTGCAAAACATTTGTATCATCATAATTTTGTTCCATTGGGTAATAAAAATCTTCAATTCCCCTGAAAAACTTGTTTAGATGAGGTTTTTACGCTGCTGATATGCTTTTCTCTTATGCCTGTCAGAAAAAAAGCAACTGTGCCTTTTAGCAAATCTAATTTTGGAGCCACCGTGCAGATAATACAGAGTCGTGGTTTGTTCTCCTTCACAGAGTTTAGCACTTCATCTCTCTGCTCTGACTTTATTATCCGTCACAAAGAAATGTGGCACTTCACTCTCAGAAGAAAGAGCATCTCAAAACGCCGCCGTAGATCTTCCACAGCTCACCTGTTCCCACAAAACAGCCTCTGCTCCCTTTTGCAGTAAATTCAAGGTGTCGCCCCAAAAATGACTTTCCGCTGCATAAAGAACCGCTGCGATATTCAAATTTATTTGAATGGCCCTGCTGGTGCACTTTCATTCCCTTTGTGGCTGTGGAGTGTTTAAAATGTCTCTGTGAAGTAATCTGAAGAAATAATGGTGGTTTTATGAGCTTTTTCCAAAGCAGGAAAGCTCCCAAGTCTCATGGTTTGTCACTGGTCAGAGGTATTTGGGAGTTTCTCCAAAGGTTCCCACTGACGGTGCAGACGTCCTTCTTACAAACACAAACTAGTAATTATTTACTCGACTTGCATAAAAAATCCCAGGTGTCAAAAGCACAGAGCTCATCAACAGGACATTTACACTCACAGGTATTCAAATTATTATGATTATTTTTATTATTGCCTCAGATTTATGAACTGTGGAAACATTTGATTTCTTCTCGTCAGAATGAAAATCTTTGTGAATTATTTCTCTTCTTAACTGGGTGTGCTGTTCAATCAAAGCAGGATCACCCAGTTTGTTTTAATTTGTCTAAAACCAGCACAACTTCAACAACAACTGTGACGTGATTGACTGATCACATCGTCAGCCTGCAAAAACACGTTGTGAATGTTTACCAGCATTTTTTCTCTCTTTTGAGAAAAATATTATCTATTCTCAGCACAGTAACACTCAAATCTAATTTCACTGCGATCTCATCTTGTCAGGAGGTATGAGCAGAATTTACAACACTCTGAATCTGAAGGCAAATGAGTCTTCTTCTGGCCTTTGTGACTTTGGATATCCACGGTGCTTCCATCACGTCATATTCGATGTTCGTCAAATGTGGAGGTATGTGGAATGACAGAAAACATTATTAGCCTGCGCAGACGAGCTCAGGTACGATCACAGAGGGAATTTGATTGTTGCATATGATTTGGGGGGGTTGTGGGATTAACAGAGGGAAGGTGATGGATGGTAACCAGCTTACTGGCTGAATAATTCATTGCTGATTACCGCTGACCAGGCTCCGGCCTGACGCATTCATTCGTCCCCTCAGGAGACGGTAATGGGCACCGAGGCGAGGCTGTTACGGTAGCTGGATCTACCGAGAGAGTTACTGCAGAGACCGTTTCTGCGGGCGTGGGCGGATGATGGGAAGGGTGGAACCGGCGTGTGTCCTCCACAGCTCCTCTGCTTCGCATGTTTTCCTCACTCAGACTGCAGCTGTGATTCAGACAGAAGAGGACGGACGTGGAGCGATTGTGACAGCAGAGATGGAGCTAATCGCATTTTTCATTTTCTAATTAGTCCTCTGTTTCCTGGGGTCTCCATCTGATTCGCTGATCGGCCTCTAAATCCTGCAGGCCTCAAGAATAAGCTCCTTGTTTTGTGATCAGCACCATCGTCTGTGTGACGAACAATGAAGTACCAATTTGATTTTTTTTTTTTTTTATGATGTGATATGATCTGTGCATTGCCGAATAGATCAGCATCAATTTCCACACATTTCTGCCTGTTGCACCACAAACCGAAACAGGTGATGGGAGCACACAGTGGGTGATGAATAGCTCCCGAGCAGAACTATCAATACTGGATAAACAGCATAATCACTTTACTCACAGGGCTGATAAACAGGAAAACTGTTGTAATTAAACAAATGAATCTATAATCAGTGTACCAAGACAGGAAATGCAGTGAGAAGCAGCTCAGAACTGACCTGAATGAAGTAAGCTGTCCGTTTTATTTGGTGTTAAGCGTATTTGTACATGTTTGCATAACCATGAAATGATATGATGATGATTGGTTCTCTCCTCTTTCGCAGGCCTATTTCTTTACAGCCCCTGAAATTATAATTGAACTCATTTAATAACACATGACACCCCATCTGTATTACTCCCCAAATTACTGTGCACAATTTAAGATCCTTGATATCATAAAAAGTACATTTTGCAGGGTTTTGACATCCACAATCACCCTTCATCACTGCGAGGTGTCAGAATAATTGCAAAGGAGTAAAACGAGCAACGGAGAAAAGAAACTCACATCACAAGACAGAAAATCATTTGGCCACAGATACTCCACCATTAGCAGCTTCAGGTTTGGTGGATTACTGCCAAAGCTGAACGTGCAATTTAGCTGGTAATTAGCCTCGATAAGCTCACCTGATTGCTCGACGGTGTGTTGAAAGACTCATTTGACTCACATCCTAAACCTAGTTTTTTGCATACATTTTGTCACACAAGTGCTAACAAGGCAGAAAAAAGTCTGCAAATGACTTTTATAACAGAGTCTTTGTCGTCATGGTGATGACTGTACCTGGACTCAGGCCTGAAGCTCTCACATACACAGTCAAAGGTCTTCTGCTGTTTTATCATATTTCTTCTTCGTAGCAGGAATACGGGACTAATTGTCAACGCTACTCATCCGTTCTGATCGTTCATCTGCGGTTATTAGCACGCTGAGTAATAATGCAGCGGCAATTAGTGATGCTCTGCCCTCGTATGAATACACATGTACACCTCAATCATCCACCACCCACCTGAACAAATTATATCTCAGATCTGGAGACCATTTGAAAGCATGTCGAGCAGCACCAGCCTTCCACATGATTTCTTTATTGTGTGTTGTGCTGATGTGAGAGGCGACTGAGTGTTTTCTCTGTTAGTCATTGTAAACGTTTCCATGCGTGCAGTAACGTCACTAAAAACTGTTTTTAGAAACTCTCAGGGGAAAGAATGAAATCTTTAGTTTCTCCCTCTGACGGAGCTCAAAATCTGTCAAGAGGATGCTGCTTTACTTTAAACAATTTCACTGTATGAACCTGTGTGTGTGCAAGAACACAGAACATTCATTTACATTTAATTCAATTCATTAGATCCTGATTGTTCTCGTCTGCGTGTCTGGAGATTTAAATGATCAATGAAGCAACACTGCTGCGTTTCCAGTGTAAATACACGCAGCGTCTCTGTCAGAGAGACACACTCATTGTTTCCACCGCGCTGCTTATAGACTAAATAAAATGATGGATGATATTCACAGTTTCATCTTTCACCATTAATCATAACGTTAGTATTTATGACCTGAAGTGCATCACTTGTGGAAATGCATCTGAAGCAGATAAATCAGCCACTATGAGTGATTTTCTTTTCTATTAACGATCACATTAATAAACTTTATGCAACTTGTGGACATTCAGGTTCATGGTGGGCAGCGAAAGCATCTCCAGAGTTTATATTTGAAGCATGTAATCGATTGATCGATTGATTAGTTTGACCAATGATTTTCTATGTTATGCCATGTTGAATGAACAGAATTTGAGGACACTGTCATTTTAATTACTTGCAGGCTTGTTCCTGATTACTGGTTGTATTTGAGAGCTTTATAACAAGAACCAATCATTGTTATTGATTTAAATAAAAACATATCTCCATTGATTAATCAATTAAATACCTCACTCTTGGGTGATGTCATGCAGCAGCTCCATTTCTCACTAAAGTACACTTCATCCATGGAAGTCATTTTTATTATTACCACTGCAAATCATATTGTGTTTTCAGTCTCATTTATTTTCTTATAGTTGTTTTTTTGCAGGATAAATCGTATCAATATTAGCCAACTAAATGTTTAATGTAAATTCAGTACACTTAATTTTTAAGGCAGTAGGGAAACAACATTTGATGATGATGTTTAAATATTTTACAGTGTGCAGTTATATGTTTGTGTACTTTGATGCAAATGAAACTACAAAACTAAGCAGTGTGTGCCGTCGGCAGAGGTGCACATGCTGAGCGCTTTCTTTGTAGTTTACGTTAACAAAGCTGTTCATTTCACAGCGTCTGCTTCCTGTTTGTGTGTTGCACCCGTTGCCCAGTGTCTGTGTGTAATTGCATTATGTATCATTTGCTGTGCTCCACTCGGCTCTTCTCTGGGAACTGATAAAGATTTTTTTCATCATTATTATTATAAAGAGGGTTGATTCACAAGTAATAACGCACTTTGTATTGAACAATAGAGTCGCTCAATAAGTCCTCAAAGAAAAAACTTCAATTACTTTAATGTCCTTGTGTGTTATTTACTTATAATGAGTACAGCCGATGAGCCGAAGCTGTAATCAGTCATTTCAAACTTCTCTGCAATACAAACACAACACAAAGTGAAGTACAAAAGAATTGCTGACTGAAGAGAGAGGACGCAGAGAGAAAGAAAGAAATCATCGGTGACAGTCATTCTGCAGCTTCATGTGGAAAACTGACCTAAACGCTGAAAAATATCTGCTCAAACACTGAAGGGGCCTTTAAATTGAGACCAGCCATCTGTCAAAATAACAGACTTTTGTTTGTTGTTGTGCAGTTTTTCACATTTGATCTCAAAAGCTGCAGTGCAGTCTCATAGAAGCTGGATCGGTCTCTCTTTCTGTGGTATTGCACTGTGTTGTTTATCCACTTTGCAGGGTGGTGATCCATCACATAAAGCTCACTGTGACACTCAAACACTAAATCCTGCATGGGGAACCAAGATCAGACTGTCTTCTGTCAGAGAGTTTGAAGATGTGCAAATGCAGAGAAAATGATTATTGCAGTTTCTAAAACAAAAAGCATTCAGGTCATATAAAAGTTCATTATGACAATTTCAATATGACATTTGATATTTATTTTTGTTATTTCTGTTTCTTCCACATTCTGGAAACACTTTTTAAAACTTTTAGATGAATTTAAACAGCCATTTTGGCACGTTGGGAAACATTTGTTTATTCATAGTTTTGGCAGAAGTCACCACCTGCAAATCTACGTCTTGTTATTTCTGCACTGTGGCAGATTTAGTGAGTTGTAGATGTCTGATTTGAAGTATTTTCTGACTTCTGTTTGCTCTTGTCTCTAATCTTACGCTAAACTAAGCTAGCTGTCTCATGGTACCAGTTCCATTTTCATTATATCGTCTCATTTTTGTCCAAAAAACGGTGCAAAATTGTATTTCCCAGACTGTCAAGATACTCACATACAAACACTGATGGTACTGTTGGTATAGTCTTTCCAAAACACTAAAAATATCGAAGCCCCAAGACTCCCGAGTCCTCTGAGTTCTGGGGCGTTAGGGACAGCAGAATGAAAGAAAAAACATTTAACTTTTTTTATTTTGTCTTTGGGAGATTACAGGCCCTGTGGAGCAGCTCAGTTAACTCATTTTCTCTGTTAGAAGTCGGATCTCTTGTTCTTCAAGCTTTTGGCAAAGAAAGAGAGCAGCAGCTACAGCAGATAAATAGAAATAAAATAAATAAAGACGGAAGTGACTTTGAAAAATTCATAAAATCAGTAACCATGTTGGTCCCAAATTATGAACATCCATCCAATCTAAGTTTTACTGGCAGTAAAAGCCTTAATTAAAAACTCAAACACACTTCATCACTCGAGCCTCCTCTCTGCCAAATGACACATTTCCAAAAAACTAATGAAACGACTGTTTTTTTACAACATGTTAGTGAGTCTCCAAAATTGAGGCGAATAAAGGTGTAAAAATGATTTGTAATTATAATAAAAACTCATGACTCCTGACTCCTAATTGCATTATGAGGATGTAATCAGTTTACACACACACTGTGAAGACTCAACTTTCATCTGAGTACAAAAAAAGGTCCCTAGAAAGTAAACACCTTATTTTCAAAGCCAGAAAAAAGCATTTCTTAGCATAAATATAAAACAGGAACAATTAAACTTAAAACGCACAATAGTTTCACTGCAGATCTTATTATATATCAGGCTCATCAAACCATCAGCTGCAGGTGTATTTTTACCTTTAGTTTCATCAGGTTCCTACATCTGTTCGATCTGAACTATCATTTGTTCATGTGATATCTTTGCACCTTTCACACAAACTTAGATCTGTCCAGGAAGGATGGTGAAGTTTGTTTCTGACCTTAAGTCATTTTGTCAAGTATCAGACAAACGTTGTGGCCGTTTCAGGCCTCTGATAGAAGAGTTTTAAATCTGCACACTGAAGTATGACCCTGCAAGTCGGGTTTGTTCTCTCTGCCCTTCAGTCTTTTTTTTCTTCTCTTGGCATGGCAGAAAAGCCTCCATCTTCCCTCCACATGTCGCCCCTCTTATCTCCGGCTGCCAGTGGGCGCGAGGGGCTGCCGGTCTGCGTCTGCTGGCTCTCAGCAGAGTGTGTTTAATGAGCCTCGCTGTGAGGGTGGGAGACCTCAGACACTCCGTGTGCATCCTGGTCCTGTTTTTAATGAGCCCATCTCTAAAGGGTGAGAGACTTAAATATGGCTTTTACCCCACGATGAATATTTTCTCTTTCATCTCATTACCTCGCTTCGGCCCCCTTGAGCGCTGCGTTTTATCCTCCATCTACCTCTGCAAAACTCAGTCCAGACCTCCTCCTCCTTCTTCTTCGTCTTTTCACCTCCTCCGAGGTCTCCCCGACCACAATGCGTCTCATCTTCAGGTGATCCGAAGTGAAGTTGTATCACTGAATGCTTTTATATTCTGATGTGTCTGAAAATGCCGTCATGCTGTAAGTGAAGGGAAGACGAGGATGGATGAAGTACTTCTTCCTACACCCGTGATGACTTGAAGACTTGATTATGTCGTTTACTGGTACGGCAGCACATTTTCCTTCTCGTCGTCCAAAACTAGAGAAGGCATCAGCTGGAAGATGAACTGCATTATTTACAAAAGAGCGAAACAATGAGGAAAGAAGTGAAAAAATGAATGAAATGAAGTGCAAACTGTGGGACAAGTTAGGTGGTTTGTTGGAAATGACCATCGAGTTTACTGAGAGAAGTTTCAGTTTGACTTTAAGAACAGAAAGATGTCGTTGTGGCACAAATTCTGCATTTATCAATGTCTCTTTTAGTCTCTTCTTCCTTCCCTCCCTTCCTCCCTCTTCACTGCTGGTATTTCTCCAAGACTCCATCACTTTCATCCATCCTGCTGTCCTAATTCTCTTTCACCACACAATCCCCCGAATCCTCCATCCATCTCCAACCTTTTCCACTTGCATCCTTTCATGTCTTTGCATCACTTTCCGTCCCCTCCTCCAAACCAAAACTTTTGTTTCAGCCTCTGTCAGAGTTTCCCTTCCTTCCCTCTCCTCCCTCTCCTCTTTCATCTCCTCACTTCGGTCGTCTCAGCTGCACCCCCCCCCCCCCTCCGTGCATTTGGTGTTTGCGGCGGTCCAATAAACTCACGTCGTATTAATTTCACGCTCGTTGTCTTGCTGCCTCCTCGTTCCCTGGTCGTTTTTTTCTTAATTCTCTTTATTGATTTCCACACGTTTCCTCTACAGATCAGAAACTCTGCAGCATCTTTCACTTCTGCCTTGTGTGTGTTAAATGTTCAGTACTTGAGCACACAAACATACATTTTTTTTCCACTGATTCACCATGAGCTGGACTTACACACACACTCTGATTTCCTGAGTGATTTCACAAAACTCGTTTTCTTGTGTGCATGTAAATGTCATGAAGCTTTACGGGCAGCGTACTTTCAGATCAGGTGACACAACACATAACTACTAAAACTACGACCTGCCATAAATGTCATCTTCATGGCGGCATTGGAGGCCTCGAAGTCAGTAGGATTCATCATCCTGTGACCTTGAATGTGCACAAAATGTCGTGCTAATCTATCCTCCAGCTGCTTGGATGTCTCGATAAACCAACACCGCCATTGTTTGAGCGACGCCACTTGCATGAAAATGTAGTAAGAAACAGCAGATCTGGATCAACTCAGCTGAGCAATGACACAGATGATGTTATTCTGACTTTGGGGGGTTTAAAGAACAGCAGTGAACTTCAGCATCCATTGTGAGTCACGCCGGTATCATCCTGATCGGGCTCTTTAGCTCTCGAGATGTTCGACAACTTCGGTACAAAAACATGTTTTCAAATTACCATGAGAACATGTTGTGCACACGTCTTATCTTCCCAGAGTGCTCGCTGTCCACACAGGAATACAAAGGTGATTGCAGTTACATTACGTCCCTCCAACCCTCTCTGTTTCCACTTTGGCCCATTAGTCTGTGCATCGCCGTCCTCTGCCTCTCGATCTGCTCATTCATTATAAAACATCAGCCTGCCAGCGGGCCTTGCTGAGTAAAATCAAAAGACGCTTCGCCTCTCCTCCCCTTTACTGACTTTCTCATCCTTATCTTTCCATCTCTCTCCATCTATTCTCCCTGCGCGTTCTCCTGCAGCCTCTGCCTTTATTCATCATCGGCTTTATTCCTGAACCTCACTTCATGGAAACTTTTTACACCTTCGATTGTGCTTGTTTGTCTTTTGATAAAGTGAAGGAGATACAGCGCATGTTTATCTCTTTACTGTCAGATTACAAAGACTCTGTTTCTTCATTTAAAACCAGCCTTCCTGTGTGCTATCACAAGATGTTTCTTTCACCAAAGGCTCTGCTTTTTACAGAGGAGGATAAAATCTTCTCTTCTTTTTTTTTTTTTTTTGTCCTTCACAGTTGAAACCGCTCTTCATCCTCTGCATGTTAAATACCATAAAGCAATCCCATCCATCTGTTGTCAGCAGTCAGTCAGACATCATCCTCCCTCCAGCTCCTCCTGAGGGACCTCCAAATGTCTCCGGGCCAGATGGGAGATGTAATCCCTCCGGTGTGTCCTCAGGTTGTCCTCTCAGCTGGAAAACGCCCAGAAAAGGACTGAAAGGAGATCGAACGGCCTGTTGACCTCACCTGCTCTCCTCCTCTCTTCTCACTTTCACACCTTACAAAAGACATAAAGTGAAGGAATCATAATCAGCTCTTGTGTTATCTTAAACTAGAGTGAGTGATGCATCATTTTTGTGTCATTTTAAAGCATCTCGGTCTCCTTTTTGTGACTTTTTTCTGTTTTTTAACTCCTCCTTCTTACCTTTTTCTAATACGTCTCTCCGTCTCAGTGCTGGTCTGTTCCTGGTAGGGTGTCATGTTTTTCTCTCCCTCTCCGCTCGCTCATTATGAAAACACGAGCAGCCCCGCTGAGTTTGTCCCGTCTGTAAATCCTCCGCTTATTAGATCCAAACTCCAGCCGGTGAAATGAACCCACGCAGGGCTCTCCACAACAGAGAGAGAGAGGGATGGAATAAACCAGATAAGTGTCAGAGAGATAGTTATGAAGTCTTGTCTTGCATCACCTCTAAAAAGTCACAGGACGTCCGACAGAAAGAGACAGCGGTGATCTGTGTGTGTTCGTCCATCACAGCCGGGGTGAAGCTTACTTCATCAGTCTTTCCCTCAGTCACCTGCTGCACTCTGAGCTCAGAATGACCAAAAAACGAGAGGAGAGTAAAACAAAAAGAGGGAGACAGAGGGAGCAACAGATGGCACAATCCAGCTGTTCGGCTTCTCATCGCCGTACAACGGACCTCCAACGCTCTTAAAAACAGACGATTAGTTCAACTTCACTGTTAGATTCATTATATCTCCCAGTTTGAGTCTAATCCCATCAAGAGAACCTGATATTACAGGGATTTTTTTACACAGGGGTGCCTGATGAAATGAGTTGATCCCCGAGGAAAACCTGCAGCAGAAACACACACACACACACACACACACACACACACACACACACACACACACACACACACACTTGTTTCAGCTGTCACAGTAAAATGAGGCACACCAGAATAAACTGCAAAATAAAATGATCATTTCTTCAGCAGTCAGGAGGCGTCTTTCTCTTTCTCTTTCTCTTACAACAATCCCTAGAAGTTTTCTTTTATAAAAGAACACCCATATTTCTTTCAAAGACGTTCTTGCAACCTTCATGAAAAATTTCTTTGGGCAATGTTTTCTGGATCTGCCGAGTTTCTTTTCAACTCTCCTTTCTGCACTTCAACCATTTATATTTTACTGTAATTTGCCTTGTCTATTTATTAGTGTCTTATTTATTCTTTTTTTATTCTAGTTTGATTGTACTTGTCTTGTTTATTTTGTTGTAGTTGGCTTTAGTTTTGTTTTTTAGGGTTTTTTTTTTTGTATTTCATGCACCAAGGTTTGAAAGAAGTGTAATTTCAATTCTCTGTATGTCCTGTACATGCTGCAGAATTGACAATAAAGCAGACTTTGACTTTTCAACGTTTCACGGCCTCATTGTTTGAACCATCTGAGCATATTTTGTTTTTTCTCTTCCCTTTCTCACTACAAAAGTGATTAATTAGCTTTAACTGAATTTCCTTTCTGGACAAAAAGACAGAAACACAGATTGGAAAGTGTTGAAAATTTCTGCAGTCGTCATGAAAGTTTGCAGAGAAACTTTGAGGAAATTATCTCAGAACATCTGAATCAAGTGAATGGAAAAGTGTATTTTATTGGTTCGCCTCTGCTCACTGTTGAGACTCACACTAATAAATCATGTTCGTCTTTTTTATTCTGCTGTCTGACAATTGAGAGGCAGACATTTAAGATGAGATAAAAACCAGCCTGCAGCTGTGAAATATAAATAAATTGACAACAGCCATAGATTAAAAGCTGAATCTCTCTCAGCTCTGAATTTCTCTCTTTGTTTTGTTAGATTTCTCCACAGATGTCTGACACATGTTGAGAAAGACGTAACGGCTCGTGTTAAGCTGCACGTCACAGAGACAGAGCGGCTGTATCTGGGTTACTGTAAATACTTCATGATGTTTGCATCATTGAAAAGTGCTTCGGAGAATAATGAACACTGTAATCATTAACTCTGGATCTTCAGCGCCGTATTTGATCGAGTCTCGAACACAATTTGGGATTCGATAGTTTTTTAAATGAAATGGAAAGTTTGAATTTAATCATAATACAAGTTAAAAGTCCATACAGATAGTTATTTCTACATATTTATTATGTCAATCAGACATATTCCTTATTGTTTCTGGCAGAATTACCTGGATATAGGAGTATAATTTGGTGCTAATTAAAGTAAATATGGCTTTTATTATTCTCTTCTATTGACATAAATGACTGCACAAGTATCCAATAGGCTTTATTTCCTTAAACTAAAAGTAATTCCAGTATAGTATAGTTTATTGTGTGCAATATAAAACAAGAGTCAAGATTTATATAGATAGAAATATGTGTATAGAATAACAGATGTACAGAAATGATTGGCAGCCCTGTTTCCTGCATCTGGCCTCAGATTATCATTCACATCACGTCCTCGCTCACAGTTCATCTGAGACAGAGCTGGGAAGAGTTTTATCTTCCCTGATCCGTCCTCAAAAAATCTCCTGTGAGTGTGTGAGGACATCCTGAATTCACCGCGGCCGAGAGGAGCATCTGATTTCCCCCGAGGAAAAATAATTCATCAAAAAAAAAAAAAAAGAAAATTCAGAAAGAACCAGGTTCTTCTGAGAACGTGAGAATTATTTTTTCACAGCTGTGCTTCATATGACGAATTCACAAGAAAGTTTGAAGTTAACCATGACTATTAATCCAAGCCAGCGTCGTCAGTAACATCTCGAGCTTAATTAATGCCCTGATGGTCAACAACACTTCGTCTCTGGACAGAAATGAATAATTTGACAGAAAACAAGCAGCCAACATTCACCCATTAATTACATGTTAAATAGTTATTTCTATTTAATCCTACAACTGTGAGTGAGTGAAAAAACAGCAGCACTTCACGAGTCCTGCACGTCGACTTAATGTGCCTTCTTTTGGTACACGCTTTTATCCAAAGTATCTCACATTTAGCAATTTAAAATTGTATTAGAATGAAAGCTAAAAAGACATTTCTTGTCTATATAGAAATAACTGAAGTGAGTCTTTTTCTTGTGCAGAGCCGGCTGTTTTGTTGACTGCTGCAATAAAACGTTGCTTTTAGCTGTGTTTTTTTTTAATGGTTGACTCAAAAGAAAGTAGAGCCTTGTTTTATTTTAAGAAATGAGAGTACATTTTTGAAATGCAGCATGAAGAGGGAGGTTTTAAACTCTCAGCTGGTCTGCGTGTGAGGACTTTCATCCACCGTGAACGGCTCGGGCTTAGCCGTGTTGTCGCCACAGACGTCGTGAAGGAGCAGTAAGAAGAGGAGAAAACCGGCCAGTTTCAGGTCCTGCAGCAGACACCGGAGCAGAGGCTGCACATGTGATTAGAGAACGACAAAACGAAGAGACCGTCAAAGAGCTTTTTGAGAACAATCAGTGGAGGAAAAGGGCAAATTTTCTTAACTAACCCATGATGGTAAATCGGGACGCTGTGGGAGCTGCATCGCTTCATTTTGATGTTTCGAGACGAGGCAGGCAAAGACGCAATTTCACATCCTGGAAGCCAGAAATTATTCAGGTGTGATTTCTTGTGAGACGACGGGAGTGAAGGTTATTATACAGCTAATTAGTTTTTCTCATCTCAGACATTGTTACGGCCGCGACTTTGGCCCATTATTTTCCCTTGTGTTAACTCCTTCTTCTCAATGTCTTATGTGATAGTGTGTGTGTGTGTGTGTGTGTGTGTGTATGGGGCTCCCCTTGGTTTCCTGATTCCCCCCTGATTTCTTCTGATTCAGTCACACCTGTCTTACGTCAGAGCTCATCAGCACTGCAGCACATATCTCTCTCAGTCACCAACACTTTGTCCTGAGTTGTATCGTAAAATCAGGCCACCTCAGTTCTTCAGTCGCTCCTCTAATAACTACTTCGTTGGAGTTTGTTTGTCCTGTGCATGTTGCTTATGTCTGATCACAAGCTATCCAAAAATAACTGTGTCCCAAAATTGTCCTGAAAAAAAAAAGAAAAAATGCTTTAAAGGTAAAGAAACATTGTTTGCATCCAGTGCTGACCAGTGGATTCATGCCTTTTGCAGACTAAAATATCTCATTATCTATTAACTGGACTGCCATGAAATTTAAAAAAAGACATGCATCAATACGTCAAATGTAACTAAATACTTTATTCTTGATAGGTGACATCAGTAAAATGGCACATTTTTAAAAATATATGTAAAAATACAATAGTAAGACTAAATCTAATTTTCTAATTCTGCCACTTAAAGCACTACGTCAACTTTTAACACAAACGTGCAAAAAGATGTTTTCCAGCTTGTGTCATTAAGAACAAACAGCTGCATCAGCATTAATAAAGACTGAAAGTATAATCACAAATTTCTCTGACACAGCTCCTCCTCATTAGTTCACGCTGAGGAAGCAGCTTAACAAACACGAAGATGTTTGCATTAAATCTGCATCTGAATGAGACAGTAGAGTGTTTTTTTAAACAGGATTTACATTAAGTATTGTTTTAACGACTTCAGAGTCAGAGAGAAACTTTGGAAAAGCTGAAGAAGAAATAGAAGAGGAGTCTTTGGCCATCAGGCTTGTGTGAAAACATTATTTTTCATCAGGGATGGTTGCGCCACGAGCCACGCTGGAGTTTTCACCGATGGACTGAAGACGCAGGTGGTGAAGATCTGAAGAGGAACGAGCCGTCGTGCAGAAAACGAAGCGTGTGACCTGCAGCAGCGAATGAACCCAAAGCTGGAAAAACAGCTTGGAGGCGGCGTCTGATGGAAACTGGAGGTGGAGGGGTGGCGGCTCGCATTGTTCACAC
>JBAJHX010000041.1:22382855-22397080 GCA_037176925.1 Amniataba percoides
GTAAGGTTTTTGGATTTTGAGTTTTGGAACATCATTTAAGTTTCAATTAAAGTTTTTGATCCTGCCCTGGAGCATACATGTCCTGCATTTGGGTCCTACCTTGTCTGTCTGCCTGAGACGAAGCGTAACAGGCACAACCATGCCGAATCGATGTAATGGAGTCAATAACATTTCTTTCTGAAATGTGAAAGATTAAATATGTGAAAAATGTTGTTTATATATAATATAAAGAACATTTTCAAGCTGACAAAAGTAAAGTTACACCAAGGACATTAAGAAAAGAAGAAAACCAGCACCAAGCGAACAAAAAAGGAAGAATGTGAGCCATTCAAAGGCCGTCAATAAAATATTACAATGAAGTATCACCATGACGTGTAAGTGCATTAAAAGCTTTTTCACCATATTTCACATGTTGTCTTTAGGACTTTTTCTTTTTCAATGAATACATTTGAATTCTGTGAATTGACGTGACCAAAACCAGGAATCAGAGTTTTCTTCTGGGAACTGATTAAAAGAGGCAGGAAAAAAGAAAATATGGAGGTCTTCATGCTTGAGCCTTAGGGAAAAAAAGCTTTCTCGACTTATTTTCTTCTCTGCTGCTGTTCTGCTCAAGTGAAGGTGGTAAAGGACAAGCTGTTGACACCACTGGCACCTCAGCAGGACATCTCGTTAAAATTTCTTAATTGTGGACTGTCAGTCGTTGACTCATGCACGCCGACAGCGAGGCCGATCCGGAGCAGCTGCTGTAGTTTGCTGAAAATGAGGACATTTGGACGGCAAGAATGCAGAGTAGGCGGCATTAAAACAAAAAAAAAACAAACAAAAAATGCCATTCACAAGGTTGACAAAAATCTGTAAGCTATAAAAATGTAAAATTGTCATAGATTTTTTCAATCTGCATTTATGAGATTTGTGATGATTTTAGTCACGTTTTAGCAATGTCTAGTCTAAATAACAATCTAATGACAAACTATTTTTATTGTATGCACGTGTCAACCCCTTTACAAACTGTGTATATTCTACATTTTCAATCAACTGTATATATTGTATTATACAGTATATAGTATTTAGTTAGATTTAATGGATGAAATTATGGTTATTAAGCACTTTTTGCTGTGAAATGAACTAAGCCGTCAGCAGTTTCCCACATGTCACATCAGTAATTCCCCCCAGGAGGCTGATGTGATTTAATTTTCCAAACTCGGGTGTTTTAATTTAGGCTTTGCACAATATGATGTGAATACAGCTCATATCGCGTGCTTGGATGGAGCCTGGCTACGTGCCGGATGCTCGTCACCGAGTCTTTAGCCGGCCCTAATGTGAGGAGACAATGATTGATTGATTTGTCACACAGCTCCTTTCAGCAAGAGATAAGTTCCCCCGCAACAGGCTGCTGCTACTCAGAGATAATGACGCCGGTGTATTTAAAGAGACTCCTATAAGGAACGTTATCACAGGTAATTATGATGCGTTATGTTAACAATTCAGAGAAAATGATCTTTTTCCATAACCTGCTATACGGAGGTCAGAGAAAAGAGATTGTACAGTTTGTTTGAGAACATTTCAGGTCAATAGTTACGAACACAGGAGATTAGACTTACAAGCTTGAGATAATAAGAGAGCTTTTAACTGCTACGCCGGCCAGCTCCTGTCCTGAACCAAACACACAAACCTCAGACATAAAGAACCTCGGTATCAAGATTCGATTCATTTTCTCGTACATGAAAACCAACTTGGCTGAAAAAGGAAAAACAACCTAACAAAATGAGCTATTGTGGCACATGTGGAGAGGAGGAGACCAGATGCTTAATTAGGATTATTATTATTATAGCAGCAGTGAAATGAATCTCTTTGATTTGCCTCCATTTTGTTCAAACTGTGATAGGAGGCTACCCGCTGGACCGGCAACACACAGGCGTCAGCTGCACGACCGGAGACAGAGCCAAGACAGGTGTGTCAGTAATGAATAGGTCTTTGGTGTTCTTGCATAATTGTAACGTAAAAACAAAACAAACTGGTTCAAATCGATGCAATCACTCCCACATATAGTCAATCTCATATATTTAAGTATCTTTGTGAATACTCCTTTTTCCTCCACTTACACACCTCTGTTCATTCGTCAGAAACTAGCAGCTTCTGCACTGCTTAATTCACAAAGTAAAGACATACTGGGTGTGGATATATACTGACTTGATGTACTGTATATTGGCTTTGTTGGCAGAGGCAGAGCTGACAAAAACAACCGGAGGCTGAATGAAAAAGACTGTGCAGTGACCAGAGGACAGAGAGGTTGAACAAGAGACATAAAACTTCATTTTGCAGACAGTTTCATGGTGGTAACTTTATAAAGCAGAATTAATAACCATCAGACACTCAGCAGCCTGTCCAACAAAAGACAAACGCTGTGTTATGACCAGGTATCTCTACTGCACATTTAATACACCTAAAAATGAGCTGTGGTATTTACACATCGACATTATACTCCTGCTGGTTGACTTGAGGTAGTAAGGACCATTATGAAATTAAAATTAACCACAGAAGAGGAGCAGATTCTGAAATTAATACAGATTCATGGTGAGAAAACACAATAATTAAGCATCTTTAGTGCTCAATAAAATTAAACAGCTATCTTCATCATGCTCAAAACCTGCCTAACCCAGCTAACAAAGAGCAACAGCCAATCAGAGGCGGAGCAGGGCAGGTCATGCCTCCTCCATCCTTGGAAAAATATATTGTGGATGGGATCTACTTGACCTGTTGTTACCTTGAATAATAAGGCACTACTGTATGAGGGATTTAGAAGAAGGCATACACAATGCTGACTGAAAAACAAGCAGGTATCTGTTGTATACGCTGCACTGCTGTTTACATCCACTTAAACATCAGAGTTTTTCTAGTTTTCTAACTTTTTGGTCAAACTACTACCTTTGTGTTTGCTGCTGTTTCTCCCTCCCAATGTTCTCGTTCCCTCATCTTATCTGTGGCTGTTTTCAGTTTATTATTGCACACTTCCTCTTTTATTTTGTATTGGTACCTCTCCTCTCATGTCAGACACTTGACTTCCTGCCCCGCCTCTTTGATCACCCGCTCCGCCCTGATTAGTCTCACCTGTTCCCTCATTAGTCTCCTCACCTGTCTCCACTTCACCAATCAGCAAAATTACAAATAACCTGCACCTTCAAATAAACCTCCTTCATCTGCAGCAAGTCTGCCTCCTTGCTGCATTTTGTAAAGTGCGAGACATTTTGTAAGGCTTTAGCGTTAATAAAACTAAAGAATCTGACCAAACTCAGGCTAAATAAAAAGTGGTTGTGTAACTATATGATGAGTATATTTTGGTTGAATAAACAGGATGTGTCACACAGGATATTTGGAAATGATAAAAACATTCCTAAAGATTTGCAAAAACAATATGAAGCAACATAAAACTGGCACCACATGCATTTCACATGAGGGAAAATCCAGAGTTTGCTCATGAGATGTTTTGGAGAAGTAGGTTTGCCTTGTGATGAGAATTAATGTAGTCAAACTGTCAGTTTTACCATTGACTACCCTGTAATGAGGCCTGCTGTTATGGTAATGTGTGAAAACTAAGATAAAACGTCCTGCCACAAATGCAAATTTCAGTAAAGAAATAACAGGATGGAGGGAAAAAAGGAAGCCAGCAGAGAAGCAGAGCTACAAAGCCAGTCATATTTAGACTGAAGCATTCATTACTGTGGTTGAATAAAACATCAATCCTGACTAATGGCCTGGTGACTTCATATGGAAACTGAGAGGAGTGACAAAGGAGCAACAGAGGGAGATTCACGAAGGAAAGAAAAAGAGGGGATAAAAAGAGACTGCAAAGGATGAAAAGCAACGCTGACATTGAGGATGAAAAAAGGGGGAGAAGATACTGTTTGGCTGCAGCATTCAAATTATGCAGCAATTACAGGGGTGTCAAGGCGTTCATTAATGACACGTTTTCTATAAAAACCTCTGACAGCTGGAGCTTTTAAGGCCTGAGCGTCTGAAGCTCGGGTTCCAGCACCTACGTACCAGTTAATGGGCCATCCATCAAAATTTCCAGGTTTAATCAGGTCGAGGTCTGGGTCACGTTTTCAGATGCCCTTCAGGCCAGATGGGATGAAAAAAAATAAAATAAACCCTCCGGTGAAGTCTTGGTCTGCCCCTTCCAGACGTAGGTGTCCAGGTTACGGTGACACATCAGCTTTTTCTCAACTGACGCTCCTGTCAGCCATCATTTGTCAGAATAAAAGTGACCAGATGAGGTTTGTTTCAGTTCAGACACCAAATCTGCTTTAATGGGGGAAGATGAAATAAATTCTTATCTAACGTTAGATGAAATGTATGACTATGGTTAAAGAACAGATATAAATTTACAGCTACAGCCTAAAATATGACCTCTAAAGCTCACTGATTAAAATGTTATATTTCTTTTGTTTCAGTGAGTCAAATAACGTCAGGCTGCTGTTTTCCTGGTCACAAACAGTAACTTCCTTTATTTTGTTATTGGTAAAATGCAGAAAGGGGGTCCAAATCTATCATTTTGAAGATCCCTTCTTGGAGCTTCTCATAATCTTCACTGCTGTTAGAGGTCTTTGTCACTTAAACATTACTTACTGGACACAACAACAGACAGTGCTGATAGTGTTTGTTCTTCACGAGAGTTTCCAAGATGCTTTTGTTGAAGACTAAAGTTCGAACTCATGAAATGCTGCAGCTCTTTAAGTCACATCCAGCAAAACAGGAGCCACACCAGCTTTCAACATTAGTTTTCCAGTAACTGCTCAGGGAGTTTTGACACTTTGACACGCGACAGAATTTAATTTTCTGTCTGGTTTCCAGTCCGGCTCCTGGGAAGAGCCTGATAAGTGCAAAGCTCATGAATTATTTAGGTATGTGAGGGACTTTTGTTCCTTCACTAGTGCAACACAGAACACCAGATACTTGTGTTCCTGTTTCAAAACATCTGTAGCAGCAGGAAGAGACGTTTAGGAAGAGAAGTATCAGACACGTCCTGAGCCAAAACAAACACCATGTTCTCTGAACTGAGTGAGCTGCACGTTTCAATAATCTTCAGTCATAATGTGTGTGAACACCATGAAGAAGAAAGACAGTGCAGCAGGAGGAAGTGAACATCACTTCATGAAAGAAAACTTTTGAAACTAGCTTTGTTACTTTTTTTCTTATCACATCACAACGTCTGACACACAGCGAGACGTCGTGTCTAGCGATCGAAAAATAAACACACACATCTCCCGTGAACACACGCACAAACAAAAAAAGTCAGTGTTTCCAGGGATTTGCTTCTCTGGCTGTCAGGACTGCAGGCGCTCCTTACAGTCATCGACTCTGACTCACACACACATACACACAGGTGCTTTTGTCATGTGTGAGGACATTTTATCGATTCACACTCGTTCCCTGGAGGCTTCGGGTCCCTTCAAAGACACCGGTCACATGTCTGCCACATGCGGAGCCAGTCGATTTCTTACAGATCGAACAAAGCAGCCTGTCGTCACGGAGAGAGGCGAGGCGCGGTGAAATGTACATGTGGGGATAACGGCCAAAAAGGTTTTCATAGTGCTGCATTCATTTGTGCAAATTAAACGTGACGAATGAAGAAAGAAACCTCGAGAGAGAAGTTTAACTCATGCTGACCAGAGAGGTTGAAGTTTATCATTCTGACAGTTTTCCAGTTTGCTGTATTATTCAAGAAGATTGTTGACGAATGTGAAAGCTGCACGAAGGTTTCCGTTGTTTGTCTTAATGTGTTCCCATAAGAACAGACTTAGTTTGTACTTAAAGCTTCATGATGATAACTCGAGCAGTGCACCTTCATCTGAGAATGAAAAAGAGAATGAGGGCTAAAAAAAGAAAGAGGTTTGCTGGTTAAAGTCGACATTTCCAGCCTGTTTGAAGTAATGAGGATCAGCTGAAATGTCTCGCAGTGCAGAAGATTTCTCACTTTGCATGAAACTCTGACCAGTTCTCGCAAGTACACAAGCCTCCAAATCCGACCTCAGCAACACACACACACACACACACACACACACACTTAGAAACCAGGGACATATCTAACTTTGCCAGCACTGCCATCTGTGACAAAAGAGGAGGCGGAGAGGCGAGAAAATGAAAGTAACTAAAGTGCCTCTGGCTCTATTTCCTTTCCTGCCTTTCTGTCTTCAAAGTTTCCACCTCAAGCCATCACCTCTGTCAACTCTCTGTGGAACAAATTACCTGAGAGCTCACACACACACACACGCACGCACACACACACACACACACACTTTTTTATATCCTGCTGTGGGAGAGGGATTATTAAAACCCTAATATGGCTTCTGCTGAGAGAACATGTCTGAGTGTGTGTTCGCCCACAGCAGCGCCGCCGTCCTCCAGCATCCACTTAAAAGTGTCACCGAGCTCGGCTGTCGCTGAATTAATGTCCGCATGTGTTATGTGCTCACGCCCGGCGAGTGTCGTATGTAGCCTCATTGCACTTCATAAATATCATCCGCACATTTGTATAGATGGACCTGTGGGTGCTGCATTATGTATGTCCACATTATTAACTCTCCGGGAGCACGTTAACAGAAAATAACTGCAGCGTGTCAGGATGCTTCATGAAGAAGATATTTCATCCATCTGGCAAACTGCTATGAGTAAAGTATTTTTATTTTTCCTTCATCAAAAGTGCAATACCGGCACAAACTACCGGTGTGAATGGCCGGCAGGTCCTGCAATTTTCAGAACATCAGCTTGATGAAACCATGAGAAGTACGAGCATCGTGTTTCAAAGCATGTCTGGATAAAATACTCCCTTTTTGGCAATATATCTGCTATGCACACTGTATTTTGACAAGTGTGCGCATTTCAAAGTCACATCTGCAAAATGAATTATTGACGTTTTCTCCCACAGAGGAAGATGGGCCCTTGAGATGCAGAATCTCATTTAAAAAAACACGCATAGAAAGGCATCAAAGCATAACAAACACACACTACTGATCACAAAAACAGATCACTTCCTCACCATCTTCTGCCCACACGGTCGACCTTCAGCAGTTATACAAGAAACCTGGATAGTAGGGGAAGAAATTATCGAAAGAGTTGGAATAGTTTCGTGTTGGCTCGCTGTGTTTGGTAACATCAGTGAAGCTTTTAGCCTTCAGGTATGCATTTTCTTTTTCAAGTGTTTCTACGCCTTTCATCGGGTCATCAATATTATCTTCATTAGCGCTCACTCTACGTTCCAGCTCAGAGATTTGGCCTCACAACGAGGAAAGAGATCCTTTTAATGATAGTAAGACTCATTTGAATGGTTTAGAGTCAAAGTGAGTCTTTATATCAGATGCAGCCCGCTGAACGGAGGCCCACATCGACCGGAGGGAAACTTCACCCCCGATCTATATCGAGGTCCATTAAATGATCCAAGTTAATCAAGTTAATGATAGTTTTTTTTTTTGTTTTGTTTTTCTTTTTACTGCAGAACGGTAGCGAGGAAAATGAAGCTCTAGTTGTCAATTAAATGAAAAATGGCAGATAACTTCACACAGCTGCCATTAGCACATCACCACCAGGACATCAGAGAGGAAGATGGACAGAAAGAGGGAAGGAAAGATAAAAAACAAGAAACAAATGGAGTGAAAAAGAGGTTAGAGGGAATACGGACAGAAATGCAGAATGAACCTTGTTAATAAAGGCGGATTGGAAACCGCTTTTTTTTTCCTGGTCCAATAATGTCACCCTGTTCTTCCCACCCTGTAGCTTTTCCATTCACACAAACACACACAAGTCACACACCTTTTCCCCTCTCACACATGCATATGCAGACATAAACACACACACACACACACTTGCTTTAGCACTTGTTCACATGAGTCTCAAAGTTGCAGATCGGCAGATGGCACAGAGTATCTGCCACAGACGGGATGAAACATGAGATGAACCTGTCACTCTGTGTGTGTGTGGGTGTGTGCATGTGTGTGTGTGTGGCAGATGGTTTGTGAGTTCAGTGACGTGCAAATGACTAAGATGGATTTTCAAAAAAAAAAAAAAAAAAACTCTCAGGACTCTTCTCATGTTAAAACCCACCAAACTTTCTAAGCACATCTTTGAATGTCTTAACCTTAAATGTGTTCATTCAAAATTCATCTTGGTGACTGCATAAAATCATCCATCCAG
Source organism: Amniataba percoides (assembly GCA_037176925.1). Lineage (NCBI taxonomy): Eukaryota > Metazoa > Chordata > Actinopteri > Centrarchiformes > Terapontidae > Amniataba > Amniataba percoides. Next base: position 22,391,043 of record JBAJHX010000041.1, read on the forward strand.
CTGAAATTATGAGTTCAATGTGATGATTTCATCTTCATTAAACCAAAATTTCATGATAGAAATGGAAAAACTGAGCTGCACTAGTTGACTTAATTCCTCAAATCTCTGTGTAAGAAATATTTCCAGATTATAACCATCAGTTGTTCAGATGTATTTTAACCAGTAAATAATAGAAAATAGACATGACAGTAACAATAATAATAATCATGATAAGAGAGAAGAAGTCCAAAATACATTTATCATCGGTAACCTAAAACTGCTGTGAAGGGTCAAAGTGACCTGCTCTTTGAAAGCCTGTTTTCTCGAGGGTGCAGAGGCGAACCGAGGTCCTCGCTTAGTCGCCGTTCTAATCAGCTCTCAAGGATGAACGCGTGGCCGGAAGCGGTCGCCAGGGAAACGGCCGAGACGTCACTGCCTGCCACGTCCTTGGTAACCTGAGGACCTCGAGGTTTGCACCGTACCTGTTTGGTCAGCTGCCTCGGTCACCACTTCTTCCTCCATGACAAACACATTAGCTTCTGCACACACACTCGCTCACAGGTCCGGCTTTAAAAAAACATACAGGAGTTTATTTATCTAAGGAAGCTACGCGTTATCGTACATGAAACAAAACCATATTTTATTTATTTATACATTCAACATGAAATTAACCACTGTTATTAAGTATTTAAGGGGTAAGTGTTCATATTAGATGAAATTTTTAAAGTCAGATTGTGAACATATTGTCGACCATGCAGAGCTGGAAAGAAAAAGGCTTTGTTGAAATGTGCAAATGTTTTGATTGATCTTGATGTGACTCTGTTATCGTCGTCGTCAGTGGAGCCTGCGACTGTTTACTGATCGTGATGTAATTATGTTGACTCACCAAGCTGTCATCGCTGTTAGTCTCAGTATCATCAGATAATCTTTATTCAAGACATCGCAGACTATCATTGTTTCTTCCTAAATCATCACTTAAAGCGGCTGATCGGTCCTGTTCTCACAAATCTAATTCAGCTGGTGACTCATGACATCTTCGTTTCTGTGTCGACCAGAAAGAGCTGAGAGAGAAACTTTATATTTACAGAGCCCATAAAGGGACGTGTGGAGAAGAAACAATGTTAGATTCTGGTGTGCAGCAGAAAGTTTCATTCAGCTGGTTGATGATGCTGTCAGGCATATTTAACCTTCTACCTCTGCCGCAGTTCTTTTTAAATGTTCGCTTCAGATTCAATGTGGGAGTTAAGGGGAAAGTTAAGGGGAAATTGTACACTGATTGTCTGTTTTTATTTTGGTTTTATTTCTTATTGATGTGAAATCATTTTAGGCATTCTAGGTGAAACATTAATTTTGTCTGAGACTCACTATTAGTTTTATATAACCTTTATTGTATTTGTGAAAATGCAGGAAAAAACACATTTCACTGTCTTTTTTTACTCAGACCAGGTGGACCATTTGGACCAGGTCTAGATTAGAAACCACTACACTTCTAAAACCTGAGAAAATTATTTTACATCAATAAGAGGTACAAAAATGGAAAATCAGAGAAGAGTATCATCATGTTCAGTTCATTTTCCCTTAAATTGTCCCCTTAACTTTACATCAGAAGCTGTGAATCAGAAGCTAACTTCAGCATCATTCTCTTTAGTGAAATGAGCTTAATGGTCTTTTTGCTCTGGAAACTGAAACCAGCCTACCTGAAAGAATATCTCAATCTTAATTACTGAAAGTGATAATTAGAATATCAGAAAGAGGAGCTAGTTGTCAAAAGCATATAATCAAGAGAGAAATGATTAAGACTAAATATGCATTGATGAGTTTGGTGATGTATTTTATTGATCATGCTCTTTTTCACTGTTGCATGTGTCAGACCTCGCAGTGCATTCAAATGAGCTTTTTGTTTGCACCATGGCAACGCAATGAAAAGTTAATGATTGACTGGAGTGTAACTACATCCTGATTAATCATGTTGCTCTGTTACTCCCTCTAACAGTGACCAGGCTTATGTAAACCCTTCCAGCCAAGCATGGGAATCTGGTGCAGACTCAGCACAGCACTGTGCAGTTTATTCAGTTTATAATATCCAATGAAAAACCTGCTTTAAGTGAGAAACATTAAAGGAAGATTTAATCGTGCCGCTGCAGTGTTTAATCCAGCTGTGGCGGTGGGGAGCGATAAAGCACAAGCGAAGACGGGGAAGGGTTCATCGAGGACGGCTGAACGAGATTAGATGAAGTGCTGAGTGTACAAACAAACACACACACACACACACACACACACGGTGGTGTTTCAAGTCAAAGTGCTAAACAAGAAATGACTCACACAGACGTGCACCTGCATTGCAAGTGTGACAGCTTCTCTAACAAACATGCAGGTGTAACGTTTCGACATTGTGCTCTAAAAGCCGACACTGGAACAGCCATTTTCATTGATATACTGCATGCAGATATAAAAAGAATGTAAATGGATTTGGCAGCGTTTAAACGTTCATACAGGTCTGAATCTGTGGAATAATTCCTCGTGGTTTGACTCAGAGTTCAGAGGGAAGTCACTGGGTTCATTTCTAATGATAAAGTTATTGCAGTGGGACGAACCGTAAACCTGAACACTTATAAACCAACTAAAAGACTCACATGTTGTTTGTTCTTCACATCATGCTGTTCTTTTCCCCGCCTGCAACAAAATGCTGATTGCTGTTAAACAAAGTGCTTGAAGAGGGCGAGTAACGTTTGTTTTGCACAATTTTACACGATGTTTCACGTATGTTAACACGGCTTGATTAAAATTCATGAATCAAAAAATAGAGGCACCGTAGCATAATCAAGTCTTTTATAGTGCAACATAATGAAGTCTCGCCGAGCTGAGTGGATTGTTTCACTACCTGTTGCTCCGCTTCCACGTGGCTCGTGTGACTGAAGAGATTACGGTCAGCTTTCCTTTCATCTCGACGCCTCGTGGCGTCTCTATCGTGACACCAGCGGTTACATTTTGTAATTAGATGTCGGTGTTTTATCTGTCCCTCCTCAGTCGACGTGGCCAGAATTCATTTCCTTTCTTTCTTTGCGTCTTGAGAGTAAATTCAACAGAGAGGACGTGAGATTGGGAGTGCAGCGGGACATGAAATTCTGCTTTTGTTCCCGGTGAATGCAGGCAGGCTGGCGATACTTTATCTCTCTTGTGGAGGCGGACAAGCGTTCACACACACCTGGACACACACACACATATATATGCACGCACACACAGAGGCTGGGGACAGTGCATGCTTGTTTGAATCCAGAAACGCTGCGATAAACTGACGTGCATCAACAATCAGCCGGGAACTAAAAAAGCGCAGATACACACTTGCTGTCATGTTACCATAAAAACATGAACCCTCTGCGACTACATTCGTTACCGTGACCTTGCATTATTTCTGGGCCTTCGTTTCCACATTATTTTTTTTACAAAACCACACAGAACTGTGACTAAATTTGCTTTACTTACATCTTGTTAGCCAGTTCTCTGAAAATCTACTGGAGAAACACAAATATTAGCTACAGGCGAAGAAGCTTATCAGAACACAGTAATGAAATATGTTGGTAGAGAAAAATCTAAATTACATCAAATAAATTTCACTGCTGCCTTGTGTCTCGCCTGCCAACAAGACCTCAAATCTTCTTTCAAATCACTTGTTAAACATATTTTTCTCACTGACTTTTGAACAACTTTCAACTTAGCGTGCATACATTCGCCAATTTTATCATTTTTCTTTCCAGCAGTCTTTACTTTTTTATCATTTAATTTAATAGACAACAGATAAATAAAGGGAGAAGAACCTAATTTCTTAAGAGATTTAGAAATCTAACATATATTTAATATAGTTCTGGCTGTCAGATGGATTTTTTTTTTTTATTTAAACGTAATCTTGTGTTGTCTTGGTGACAACTGATGAATTATTTCATGGGAGCAGTGGTCTCATCTATTGGACAAACTATTTACAAGCTAAAATTTTTACTCAAGGCTTTGGTATTTACCCTTTTTGCAACAAGTTACAGCAAATCCGGTCGCACATCCTTCATCTTGTTCAACAAATGGCAGCGTAACCCAGCTCCTCACCCGGAAACACTGACCAAATTAACCTGTGAACCTTTATGAACGAGGTTATTCACGTATTTCTAACATTTTAAGAGTTTTCCTCCGAGTCCTTCCCTTGTCTTTGACTCCTCACAGGTGGTATAACAACATGTACAAAGTCAGTGAGGATAAAAAACGACGTTCTCTGCATGCTGAAGAAGGCTTTTCCAGATTCTGTAAGTCAAGGACGCGCGGCTCCACGCTGATGATCTGAACTGACTGACGTTAGCGCTGCGTATCTGTGCATTCATGCAGCAGCAGCAGGTGGTGGCACTGTGTTAGTATGCGTTTTGTGTACCCATGAAGCATGTGAGTGTGTCATTTTAATTAAATCCTACAGGGAGAGGGTCAACAAGGTCAAAAAGCTGGCGCCGCCATACAGGGCCGCAAGAGCCGAGGGATTAGCCGGATGCTCAGAGAGCCCGCTCATCTACGACTGACTGACAGGTATATAGCAGAAAATAGCAATGAGATGAGACATGATGCGTAACGGAGCGGAAGAAGAAGAAAGGAGAGGAGATAAGAGATATAATCTGGGAATGAGACTGTATATGAACAGGTAAGACCTCAGAGCAGCTAATAACATGGTGGAAACTGCAGTATAACATTTCAGCGTCCCTTAAAATGGTGTTTGTAAAATTTTGGGGGCTCTAAAATTTTTTTAGTCACTTTAATCACTTTACTTTACTCATAATAAGTGTAATTTCAATTTTCTCCAGTGCAATAACAATTTGTATATATGGAGGATGTATATTTGTATTTATGTTTATTATTACCATATATATTTTAGATCTGATATCTATTTTTTTGTGCTTATTCTCATATTTGCCTGTGTAACTCACAGGGCGATTCTGGGATCAGGGGTTTAGGGGTGCACACAGAGAGCTGCCCGGCCAGGCGAGATAAATTTCTGTTTTGTCCATTTAAATGCAATTTCACTCATTTTGACACAGCAGCTCCTCAACATACACAAAAACAGTTTGTATGTTTCTGGAGTAAACTGCAATGCAATGCACAACATGTAAAACACATTAACAGGAATTTACTTTTCATTACTTGTCTCTTGCAATTTTCCTTCTTGTCTGCATTAATTAGTCAGTAGCAGCTTGGCTTCAATATTAACACCTGCACATTAACAGCAGCTAGCTTTTCTCAGTCCAGTTCAAACAGAGGACAGTGGTGCTCACCACCTGTAACGTTTCCCAGCTGACTCCTACAAAACTGAGCACCAATAATGCTAATAATGTGTTGGTATTGAGAGGTACAAGTTCATAACTGTGCCACATATTCTGGTTTAAATCAGGAACTTACAGCACTGCAGCACATCAGCCACTCTGCAGGGACGGGTGGATCAAACCATTTCTGAGGCAAGCGGAGGGGGGTTCTTGTATTTTTTGTGGTTAAAATAGTACGTTTCAACCAAGCACAGTATGGTTTTGACACTTCTGTAGCTTGCTAAAAAAAAATAGAGAGATACTTTTTAAAAATCTTTAGATTTTAGAGGCGCTGGGATTTAATTTAGGGGTGCTTCAGCAAAGTAGAAACACCTATGGAGACGACAGAAGACTGTCTACCTGCTGAGAACTTCCGGGTGAAACACTGCTGAGTGAAACTCACCTGTTAGCGAGCCGCTAAGTACAAGGTGAGCGCCATTTTGACTCCTTTAAGTGATTAAACTGTTCTGTAAAACACAATCGGACCTGTGATACTGTCCCCAAGTGTCAAATACCACAGAGATATAGATGCAGATCCTTTTTAAGTTGTGACAAATGACCAGAAAAGATCGCTAATTATGTTAGCATCTAGCTAATCGCTAGCATTGTGATGCTAATCTTTGTTGATATTTACATTGCTGCTAGCTTGGTTAAGCTAGCTGCTGGCATAGCAGTAATAATGCTTCACAACATTAAATGTGCAGTACATATATATGTATATGTATTTGTATA
>JBAJHX010000041.1:22432644-22460107 GCA_037176925.1 Amniataba percoides
GATAGATAGATAGATAGATAGATAGATAGATAGATAGATAGATAGATAGATAGATAGATAGATAGATAGATAGGTGGATGGATTAATGGATGGATGGATGGATGGATGACACAGTGAACTTTGTGTCCTCCCTCAGGTCAGGAGCGTTTCATATCCATGACCAGGATCTATTATAAAGGCGCGTTGGGCTGCGTGGTGATGTTTGACGTCAGCAGCTCGTCCAGCTTCCTCAACTGTCGCCATTGGAAACAGGACCTGGACAACAAGGCCATGCTGCCCAACGGAGACTCCATCCCCTGCATCCTGCTGGCCAACAAGGTGACTCGGTGCATTTACTGTAACTGATGAATAATTTATCACGAAAGCCTTCTGGCTCTGTGTTAAGAAATGAGCAATGTACTGTTGCTCGATGGATTCACACCCGAGGCTTCATTCTGAGATCGTCAGTGAGTCAAACGAAGAATTAAATGTTTGATTATTAAAATATTGCAAAGAGGAAGTGAGATTTTAAAGAATAATTTTTTGTCACTCTGTAGAGAAAGTACTCAACAGAAAATAGTCTTAAAGTGAAGATTTGATTTGAGTCTACAGTCATTTTTGCTGTTTCGCCTCACACAGGAGTGTGTGTTTGTTGACTCTTCAGCTTTTAGAAGTTTTGATGTAGTTTTTCAACTCTTTTTTTTTACATTAAACAACATTAAAAACACATATAATGTAGGGACAATCAGACACCTTATCATTAACAACAATAACATAATGGACAAAGGTCAAACTATTTCATATCATTTCACTGATGGACAACTCTGAGGGCAACATGTGATTTTTAATAAAACTGAATATTATTCCTACTTCAGCTCGTCCTGTAAGATCCTCAAACACTTAAATTCACTGCCCCTCATCTGTCTGTCTGTCTGTCTGTGTGTCTGTGTGTGTGTCTGTCTGTCTGTCTGTGTGTCTATGTGTCTGTCTGTCTGTCTGTCTGTGTGTCTGTCTGTCTGTCTGTGTGTCTGTCTGTCTGTCTGTCTGTCTGTCTGTGTGTCTGTCTGTGTGTCTGTGTGTCTGTGTGTCTGTGTGTCTGTCTGTCTGTGTGTCTGTCTGTCTGTCTGTCTGTGTGTCTGTGTGTCTGTCTGTCTGTGTGTCTGTGTGTCTGTGTGTCTGTCTGTCTGTGTGTCTGTGTGTCTGTGTGTCTGTCTGTGTGTCTGTGTGTCTGTGTGTCTGTGTGTCTGTCTGTCTGTCTGTGTGTCTGTGTGTCTGTGTGTCTGTGTGTCTGTCTGTCTGTCTGTGTGTGTGTCTGTGTGTCTGTCTGTCTGTGTGTGTGTCTGTGTGTGTGTGTGTGTGTGTGTGTGTGTCTGTCTGCAGTGTGACCTGGCTCAGCGCGTCGTGTCGGCCGACAGCATCGACAGGTTCAGTAAGGCCAACGGCTTCCTCACGTGGATGGAGACCTCCGTCAAAGAGAACAGGAACATCGCAGAGTCGATGAGGTAACTCGAGGAGAGGCTGAAAACAGGACAGAGTGTGGCTGAAGAGCCTAATTTAAGGCGACATGCTGGAGTGAATGCTGGATGAAAAGAGAAGATGACCCTGCAGGTCTGCTACATGAATGACAACAGGCTTGAATTCCTAGTCTGAAGTTTTTTTGTCACCATGTGTTTATATTGAGTATTAATCTTTGTTTTAGTATAACTGAAGTTGTTCCTTTCGTTATGCTTTGCACAGGGTTTAGTCTTTGTTTGCTGCATGCAAACTGTGTTTTTTCTCTAAATTTTATTCCCAACATCATTTCGGAATCAGCCGTTGTGGAGAAACCTCAGTGAAGCTGCTTGTAGACGAGGATGTTGTGGATGAGGCCATGACATATTCTCTGAAAGGTCCAAAGCTCACGACCCAAAACATCTTCTACTGCGTTAAAATCACAACCGAAAAATGATGCACAGCTGCTGATTTACTCTCAGAGAGCCTTCAGAGTTTGGATGCCTGCAGCTGACTGCTTACCTGGATCAGCATTATTCACCCCGCTTTCAGAAAAGAAAGCACACACACATCTTAACAAGTCTTTAGGTGGTGGCCTCCGTCGTCACTTACAGGCAAAAAGTAAAATGCACTGTACAATAACAAGACTGAACTTTACTTTGAAAGAACTCACACGGGTCACATAAGATGTTTAAGTTTGGCGAAAGCATCAAGAGAGGCAAAGAAATTTATGTTTGGCTTTTTAGGGATTTAGTTTCATCTGTGCATTGTCATTGTTCTCTGATACCACTGAGAGGAAACGTCATAATTTCAGTGAAAGGATGAAAAAGATTCCTAAATAAGAAATCAGTGTTTGAAGATTCCCTTTCTGAACCTGTCGTGTTTCAGGAGGCTGGTGCAGGAGGTCTTGTCGGTTCAATCCAGTCTGCTCTCACTCGAACGGGAACCTCCAGACCGCTCCGACCCTCAGCTGGAGTTGGAGGACGACGTCAGAGCGCAGAGCTGCTGCTGAAACACGGCTTTCATCGACCTGCTCATTAGTTTGAAGAAGACACTTAAGCCTCAAGAACTTACCGAGGCCGAGGAGAAGAAGCACCAGGAGGCTGAACGAAAGAGAGTCCCAGATGTTCACGCAATGAGGCACTTTATTATGTCACCTTATGGTCTATCTAATGACAGAAAGCCCAGCTGCACATGGATAACAAAGCGAAAGATTTATTTTTATTGAAATTTCATCATGCATGCATCAGTCAATCATCATCATCAGTCTTCAGGTCTTGACTCAAACATTAAATCACTGATTCTAATAAGCTTTCAACTGTGTTGTTAAAAAACTATTAAATATTCATATTTGTTCAATTCAAATAAGCGTTATTTCTGTCAGTACTTTTCCACAAAATGCAGCGTTTTAGGTTTGTCTGAATAAGCAGAGGAAGAAGTGGATGTTTAACATGTGTGTGATCTTCGCTGTGGCTGAACAGACAGATAAAAGACAGATAATCTGTGGAGAGACACACAGAGCTCACAGGCACTTCAACCAACCGCCCCACTGTTATGATTTGGGTGTTGGAGAGGAGCTGTCGGGGAGGAGAGAGAGGCTCGAAGAGAACCAGAAGGAGCAGAGGGAAGGTGTGTGTGTGTGTGTGTGTGTGTGTGTGTGTGTGTGTGTGTGTGTGTGTGTGTGTGTGTGTGTGTGTGTGTGTGGTTATTAAAGGGAAGGCTTCTCGGTGTGAGAACGAGGTGCGGAGCGTGCTCAGTGCGGCCGCCAAGCCACCTCCTCCGACTGGGCTGAGTCAGTCAGACACATGGCGTCCCCGTGAACGGCAGCGAGGCCTGTGAGTGTGTGTGTGTGTTGTGTGTTGTTGTTTTTTTTGGTGGGTGTCAGATGGAGTCACATGGATGTGCATGTGCCTCGGAGACGTGAAAATCTCACACACATCCTGTCAACATGCTGATTTTGACTTGATTTGCCTTCAGCTGCAGTGATTTGTGGGTAATTTTCCACTGTTTTAAAGTCAAACACAGTCTTAAGCAGCAAGTCCAAGTGTTGGTTTATATCATATTAATCTCAAAAAGTAATGTCAACATGAGAACTACACTCAGGAGTTACATAATCACTCTGAATTGTACTTTAACAAAAGCCTCATTGTTCACCTCTTGAATAATTTAAAAATACTGAAGGTATATTATAATTTTTTTTTTTCAACAGTCCTTTCTTCACTTTATTGTGGCTCTAAGCAGCATTAAGCCTCCGCCAGCGTTGCTATGGAAAAGAAGTGAGTCAGAAAGGCAAATTGGAGCTGAAGAAAATTCACACACACACACACACACACACACAGTCATAGCGGCTGCTGAACTCATCAAACACTGACCCAGAATGCAAGAGTGAACAAACTGCAGCAGAAACCATCATGTGTGCTGTCGATCCAACCGGGAGAGTTTTTTCCATCCAACACCAACGTCAGGCCTCAAGCAGGAACAGCTGCAGATTTTGCAGATTTGATAACAAATGCAGGAGGAGTCACTCAACGGTTTGATGAGGATGAGAATAATTCTGACTCTGTGGCCTTCACGGTCAAAACATCTCAACCCCGCTGAACAGTCGTGGTCGATGTTGGAGTGACAGAAACCTCCACCAACATCATCCAAACACCACATGAGAGAACATCTTTGGAAGAACAGTGTTCATCCCTCCAGGAGAGTTGGAGAAAAAATGCCAAGGAGACCTGAAGCTTTTCACCTCATTAAAACTTTAATTACCCATCAAATCTTGAACAGAGGAGGTCCGAGGATGGAGCCTTGGGGAACTCCACGTCTCTACTTTTGTAGGCTTAAATCTGCATTACAGATCCACACAAAACAATCCCTGAAGCACTGAAGCTGCTCTGGAGGCTCATGACGGACCAACATGTTACTAACACACTTTATGATGGATAATAAGAAGAGATAATAAGAAGAAGTTGCTTACTGGTGTGTCTGAAAATACAAAAATTGGCTTTTGTGCAAAAAAAGCATGATGTTACTGAAATCCAAAGAAGCAGTTGCAGAAGTTCATTTCATCACAACCTGCCTGTTGGATTATAAGATATAAACAGATAAAACCCACAACAAGGTCAACCCAGTCACACACACACTAATAACCAAAAATAAGCATTGTTGTCATTTGCAGCCTACGTCTGTGTGTGCTGGAAGAAATTCAATTTGAGTTATTCGATGTGTGTGTTTGCACTTCCGTTTGGGTTTTTCTGTCTCCATATGTGGGCTTCTATTCTCATCAGCGAGTCGGAGGCTCTCGGCTGTGACTCAGTCGTCCACACAGTCCCGGAGAATCCTCAACAAAACGCTGCCATGTCGGGCAGATGGATTTATGGTCTCTGTGGCCATTTGTCAGGATATAATAGTCACTGCACGCATGTCATCGTGACTCGCTTGTACTTTTTGATATCATGTCATGCCGGACTCATTTGCTAAAAATGGTTGTTTAACTTTTCATCTTTGCTGTCCTCTCTCTGCTCATGATGTGCCCGTCTAAAATCAGACAAAACAGACAAAAACATAACAGACTGTTTCAGACTGTCTGCAAAATATCAAACCTTTATTTAGGTCCTGTTTTGCTGTTACTGATTATTTTTTAAAGCAATGTCTCTCAATCCAGGATGGAGATATTTTTTTATGTCATTTGTCTCTCTCCATTCCATAACAGATCACATCTAGATCATCAACAAGGCGTCCAAAATATATATAATTTAGGATCTATACAGTATATAGATATCTACCTCCCCTTAAAGTACAGAAGAAGAAAGTGTAGGGCACTTTTCGCTTAGTTTTTTTCCGTCACCACTTTGCTGTCTGTTTTATGTCTTTCAGCTTTCGTGCACTTCATCTTTTATAATTGCGCTGCACTTTGCGATGTCTGCTCTTGAAAGGCGCCATTAAAATACACTTTACTTACTTTCTTACTCATCCTACTTTCCTCACTAAGCACGAAGGAAATTATGTCAATCATCATTTCAAGTGCTCAAAATTGCAGTCTTTCTTTTTTTGGCCATTTGGGGTCGCCAGTAAACACAGCGGCTTAAAGATGCTGGTGGAAAGTCTCTGGATGGATTAAAAATGTCTGTGTGGCCTGATGCTTAAAAAACAATGTAAGATACCAAAAATTAACAGAGTGGCTGTATTTGAACACAAAATGAAGGGTTTTCTTTTCATTTTGCCAGAAAAAATAAGCACAAACAGAAATAAAATACCAGAGTTTGTTTATTGCGTCCCACATTTATTTAGAGCTTCATTTCTCAGCTGGTCTGCAGAGCGGACGCAGTCTGGCATCATCATCCCGGCCTCGGCACTCACCAACTGTGACGCTCAGAAGCAGCGTGGGAGGCCTCCCACCAGATTTATGTGGGCAGATTGACTGAGTGCCCTCTCTCATATCAAAAGTGTCTTTTGCTCCGAGCGAGAAGGCCAGAGACAGAAGGAAATGTTCCTCCTGTGCTGAGATCGCTGACGATCATCACGCCGGAAGTGCTGCTCCCAAACGGCCGTCTGTTTATCTTTAAGAGCTTCATGAGCTTCAGGAGCGCAGGTTTCACATGTTCTCTTTACTTTAATACTGAGCATTATCTACTGACCTTACGTAATCCTTATTCTATGAGCAGGTTATCTAAATCAGCTGCTTTGACTTCATGTTGTGTCTGTGTCTGAATGGTACATTTATGAAATTGTGTTCAGTCATAAAGTACAATAGACTGTTTTATTTGATTAAGCCGGTGTTTGACAACCGTCTTCCTCTCACCTCTTAAAAAAAACTAATTCAGTTCCAGATGTCCATGAATTGACAGAAACAAAGAGACATTTCCCCTTCAATTTCTCACATTGTTTGATTTAACTGTCTAAGGCCTAAAGAGCTAAAATACTCCATCACTTCATATAACTTCTTCTTTTGACAATTTTTCTCAATTACAATATTGAATGCAGGATTTGACTTTGTAATATCAGTATTATTATTTTTTTATTATTCCTACTTTAACTGACTAAAGAGTTTTATTACTGACTGAATAAAAGCATTTGGTTCAACAGTAGCTGTGTAAAATGGAGTTGAAAGTGTTGCAAAGCAGTAATCCAAATGTAAAAGGATTAAGGGGTTTATTAAGGGGTAAATTAAGGGGTTTACATCAGCATTTAGCTCAGTTCACCGCTGTACCTGTGCAGCTTCAGTGTACTTACATAATGACGGGATATTTACAACAGAGGTCTGGGCGTTCCTTGCTGAAAATGATCCACTCGTACGTCATGTTCACGTTGCTTTTTAGAGTGTTTTGGTCCTTTCACAGTTACTCTTACATGGTGCCAGCTGAAGAGATGTAGGACAGACGCAAAGATCAAATTCTGCATCCACAGAAACAGGAAAGATTAACGCAGAGCTCCAGATTACATGCAGCCTATTAAGCAATCAGGAAAATTAATACTTTATCTAGAAACCCAATCTATTGTACAAAAGTTACCCCTTTGCACATACTACAAACCTTTAGTGTCCAAGAAAAACAGAAAAGTCTGATGGCTTTAAAAGTAGATTAAACTGGGCTCAAACTGAGAAACAGGAGTATACTTAACACCAGAAACAAGAAAGCATTATAATGGGTGATATCTGCAGGGCAGCTTTAGTTGTATTTAGTAGTGACTAATACTTATTTGACAACAGATGTAGGAAAAAGTTCCCCACAGACCTGAACTTCAATGCTTCAGCAAAAGAATTTGCTGCTTCGGCAGAAGTAACGTCAAAACTCAGGAGGCCTTGAGACGAGACGTCAGCATGCCAGCAGCACCTTCAAGGAGTCGAAGGAGGAGGAGGGACGAAGTTTCTGCCCTCTGACTGCGACCCTCCCCGGACTAACGTAAGCAAACAGACAGTTGCATCAAGGATTACGCTGAATGATATTAGTGACTGCAGTGGACATTATCGAGGAAGACACATTATCTGGATCACCCGCAGGTGTGCTCCGATGAAGGTCGAATGACTTTAAGCTTATCTTCCTGATGGAAGTGAAATAATGCAGTGACGTAGGCCTGCTGTTATGTTTAATCTCTAAAGACCAGCCTTTGTTTTATGTCCCTTTGTCTGTTTTCCTCTTCTACTGTACTCATTTTAATCCGTATTCCTAACTTGCTTTGTGGTTATTTTCTCTATAAAGTTGAAATTATATCATGCAAACTGAAAAGTGTTGATTAAAAAAGTGTTTGAAAAGGTGATGTTTACACCTATATTTCTTTTGTAAGTGCTGGATAAAATGCATCAGTTGTGACTAAAGAAATGTGATGATTATTCATCAGTTCTCATGAGCAGGCTGAATGACAACATGTCCAATGACGCTGGCACGCAGTGTCAGAAAATGAAGCGAGGCTCATTATGGGGATCGTTGGCTTCGGGATTCTTCTAACAGCAGAACCTCAACCATCTACTGACGGGGAGACACAGAGAATAAGAGGCAGCGAGAAAGACAGGCCAAGAGACAGATTTACACACTGTCCGGGTGAAGGAGCCTTGTTGTTGAGCTATGCAAACAGCATGATCAGATGTGGCTGTACTTTTACTCCAAAACACAAAAATCAGGTCGAAATTTCTGATTTAGAGCCTGAACCACCGTTAAATTTCATTTCTTTGCTCGTAAGTGTTCTTGGGTGCTTCTTCTGAGATCTTTTTGTGAAACTGTTGTTCCAGGAATTGATTAGAAGTTCTGCTTTATTTGGCATTTCTGCAAGAGAAGACTAATTCACCATAATGTTGTGATATATTCTTACACATTGTGCAATTAAACAGCAGTACATCAGTGTTATTTCTGCATGAGCCTGGGCTTTAACAGGATGCTAAAAGTAGTGGATAAAGTTTGGAATAAATGGAGGTGTCGATGAAGAGTTCATGAGTCCCAATGATGTCTGATAAAATGTGTCTGTACTTGTACCGTCTTCCTGTAGTTTTTTTTCCTGAACTGTGTAGATATGTTGAGAACTGCTGCGGGCTCTTACTGTGATTTTGATTACTTAAAAAAAAAAAAAAAAAAAAAGCTATAGAAAGCCACGTCTCACATTTAAATAAAGCGATAATTGGGTAGTGGTTGGTGGTGAAACACTGCTGATGCTGTGAAAGTCAAAAAAAATGTTGAGTGTCAAAAAGGAAACCGCGACCTGGGAAGAAACTTTGACTCTATAACAAAATCAGAAATGTCTTTAAATATATGACTGAGAAGTACAAAGCATGAAAAGAGGGACTAATATATGTGACTAATATTATATGATATACATGTGTGATGGGACAGAAAAGCTGGGATACTGTGATAAGAAATTCCCCGACTGCTGAACAGACTTATATTAAAGGTTCATAGTTCATTAACTTCTTGTGAGGTGCATGGAGAGAAAGAAGAACTGTGCTTATAGGGGAAAAGACAAGAACTATAAAAGCACTGAAGAGGGAAAAGAAACGGAGAAAGACTGCCACGACAGCCGAGAGACAGAAGGAGCGATCGTTGAACGAGCGAAAGCAAATAAACGAGCGATGCCAGGAACAAACGATGGTTTTATCATCCCTCATCACTTTGGCTTATGAATCTTACACTTATCTAATCATCAATATGTCACAAATGTGCTGTTCTTACAACACACTCTGTAAGCCAGAGTGTGTGTAAAAAAAAAAATAAAGTGCTGAAATTATTTTTGGATAAAAGTTTAGTAGAGCAGATCTTTTTTGTGGTTCACTACAGATCCTGTAACTGTGGCTCGATGTCTGATTCTTATTTTTATTAAACGCCATTTGGAAACTAACGTATACAAGATGGCGCTCACAGTAAACATCCAGCCAAAGTGCAACATGTTGTGTCAATCTACCGCACACATGCCACGTTAATGTCATTCATTTATTTGTCTTTTTTTTCCATCTAACGTCAGATTTGCTTTGTTTGTGCGGCTGATATTTAGTACAGTGTTACCCAAGAAGTCTGCACAAGGTTTACAGTAGGCTATATTTAAAGAATATATTGCAGAGAAAGTATGAAAAGGGGAAAAAGACAAATTTGTATATTACACTATCCAGCATGTACATGATGCATCATAACACGACTTTATCATAGGGACAGTATATCTTCACAAAGAAAAAAAACCCAATTTAGTGGTAATGCTTGAAAAATCATAAATATGAATGATTTTAAAGGTTATTTTTGCCATAAACATCTAACCAGGTTTATTACTTGCTGAAAGGATCCATTTAATCAGGTTTAACTAAATATACAGCTCAGCTTTTTAATTGTCTAAATACTTTAATAAGCCAGTATAGTTTATAGTTTAAAGACATAAGAAAGAAAACACAAAGAGATTCAGTCTTTCTATAAATATAATCATATCTCTAAATTTCTAAAATGCTTTAAGGTGTTATAACCAATAGCTGTGAGGGTCTTTTTGTAATTTTACCCATTTACTTGTTAAAATACTGATAAAAAATGGAGGACAATTCGTGGTTTATTCATTTTTTATCGTTACTTTTTGATTGTTCGCCCTTCAGATATGACAGACAAATAAAGCTGTTTGTGTGTCGCAGTGTGATAAAGGTCAGTTTGTGGCTTCTGTCTTTCTGCCTTCGTGCAGGACTTTGTAAGATTTATCACAACACAAACGACGGAGCCGCCTCATGAATGGACTTCCGCGTTTCCATGCCTCTTAAACGTGACCCGGCTCCGCACACGTCATTCCAAACTGACCAATGGGAGGGCCGGAATCGAAGCACGTCGCAGTTCACGTTGGACAGGGGACGAAGCTGCATTCAGGCACCGCAGAAAAACAGGAAAACAAAAAACTGCTAACATGTCATTCGTAACACGTTCAGATATAAGTATAATTCATCTGTTAAAGTACAAATATAGGGCAAAAATATATAAAATGCCTCATCCTATCAGTTACTTGTATATTTTCTTAGTTGTAATATTTACATCTCAATTGTTAAATAAAAAAATGTACGTCTATATTTTTATTCTGTTATTATTTTTTATATTTTAATTTAGTGTTTCCATTTTTGTTGATATTTTTGTTTGTAGGCAGTAAGAGATTTAAGAATGACAATGATTTCGTGATGTAAACTGTTGTGCAACGACAATAAATGTTCAATCTTGAATTTTAAAACCTACAAAAATATAAATATAACTGTGCCTTTTCTTGTTATTACACATAAATAAAGTTAATAACTGTGATGTAGCGTGGACGCATTCAATCGGTGAGATTTATTACTTTTCACCCTCAGGTCATTGAACGCAGCATGAGATGCGTATAAGCATACCGAGCATGCGCAGTGGGCCGAACTCTTATGAAACAAAGTAGCGCAGCGGCTGCAAACAGGTACACAAGAGAGACTCACCGGCCGCCGACACCGCAGACACACCGGAGCCCGCACACCGA
The DNA here is from genome assembly GCA_037176925.1 of Amniataba percoides. Classification (NCBI taxonomy): domain Eukaryota; kingdom Metazoa; phylum Chordata; class Actinopteri; order Centrarchiformes; family Terapontidae; genus Amniataba; species Amniataba percoides. The sequence goes on from JBAJHX010000041.1 coordinate 22,443,547, forward strand.
CACCGGGCGAAGAAATGAGACTTTCTTTGGGCCAGACATAAAGCGTCACCCCCGGGGAGCCGGCACAAGGTGAGGCGAGCCGCTTTTATTCCCAGTTTGAGGAGGAAACCGGTAACAAACAGCGCCACCGCTTACATAAGCGCTGCTCCGGTGACCCCGTTTTGGTCTTCAGAGATGTTGTTTCCCTTCTTAGATGCTCTTTTCTTCTCTCTATATTTATTTGATCTCTCACAAATGTTGAGATTTTATTCTCCATTTGTGGATTTTTTAGTTTCTTCCTTTTTTGTGTGTGTGTGTGTTATTTTTTTGTTATATTTCTGGTTGAAGTCCAAACAGGAGCCTCCTCATTCAGAATAGACTGAGTGACCTAATTTCCATTTGCAGAAGTCAGAGGAGAGACCTGACACTTGGAGACTTTAGCAACAAACAGGTCTTTATTTAAAGAAAGCCAGCTTCACTCACATCGCAGAGACTTGATATTTTTTATAATGAGTTATTTTAAAATGCAGATATCACAGTAAGAAGCATGCTTGTGTTTACACATCAGACCTGTGTGGTTTTCATTCAGTGCAGCCTTGAAGGTCAAAGTTAGTGACATTTTTCAAATATTTCCAAATCTGCCATAAATATATCTCAATTTCTGATAGTTTATTATGAATTTTACTCACTGAGAGCACTTTCTCCATCGTACTAAATAATATAAACACATAAAAACACCCTCCATCTTCACATACACTCAGTTATATAGTTCTCTTAGTGTACAGGCTTTTTAACCTTTATTCGAGGGTGTTATTTCTTTGTGAATTACAGATATTGAGACGTGAGTATTCCCAACACTGATGACTAATATCACAGAGGCTCCCCCAAAGATCTGGTCACCGGCTGTCGGCTGCGTGCCGCCGTGCCAGAGACACTGACGGCGCAAAATTTAGATGTCACGCTGTAAAAATCAGCAATGTGGCAGAGTGTGTGTGTGATTTGTGCTCATTTCTGACAGGAGATTATCAGAATTGGGTTTATTCACACATGCAAGAGATCTGACTGAGTTTAAATACAGAAATAAGGAAGGAAACAGCTTTAAAATGAGAATAAAAAGCTTGAGAAGGTAACAAACAATGAGCTGCTATGTTCACAGATAGATGTAAATAAAGAAGTGTAGAAATGAGGGTGTGAATGTGTTCTGCAGTGATCCGGCTCATCAAACATGAATGAAATCAGGGATGCTCTGAGGTCAAAGCAGCACTTAAACTCTGCATCTTTTCTTATTTTAACCACCGGTGAAGAATCGCACGGTCGTCGGCGTAAGCGTGGCGTCATTCGCAGCATCGGTTTGACCTTTTTCTCGCTTCCTGTCGTCACTTTGGGTTGGAGCTGCTGGTTTTGGTCCAGGCGGGAGCTTTTTAGGGCACAGCAGCACTGTCAGAGATGGCTGTGTTGTAAGTGGCAGGTTGATTCAGGCTTTAACAGCTTGGACAAAGTTTAAAAACTGTACAAACGCCAGCAGAGATGGCTTATGAGTGAGCCACTGACTGTGAGGGGATTTTAGTTTGGATGACAAATCTCTGAAAAGGTCTTCTGCAGCTTTTAATTAAATCTACGCTGAGTTAAAGTGTACAAAAAGTAAAGCCATTATAGTGTATATATAATTTTATTATAGTTTATAATATAAAGAAACACAAAGAGGTTATGTAGCTGTAAATATGATCTCATTTCTAAAGTGACCAAACTTGTCATAATCAACTGTTGTCGTGGCCTTTTTGTAATTTTACTCATTGAAGTGACTTGAGGGATGGTCAAAAATAGATAAATGAATATAAAGATGAATAAATGAAAATAAATGAAACTTTTTGTGTCGATGTAACTAAATGCCGTTTTCAGGTTAGTCTTGGTCATTGTCTCCTGCTTTTACTCAACTTAAAAGCACTTTAAATCCCTGTTGAATGTTTCTTTGTTCTGAATGAAGCACGCCAGCTAACGAGGGCTCAGTTAAACTTGCACCCAGTCAATTAGCTGCTCAAAAACATACAGTAGATCTGCTAAATTAACCTGCAGCCGTAAGCCAGCTAGCCGCCCGGCTAATTACCCATTTAAATTAGTCACGGCCTGCCCGTCTGTCAGGGACGCTCCGTTTCTCCTCCTCCGTCGCCGTCAGCTGTCGTGTTTACCAACCGCCTCCTGAGATTCGCTGATTGGAGTCACACGACCTCCAAACAGATAAAGTGCTCTCAGTTACTCGAGAAAATAAGTTTGAACAGGGAGACATGAGTTGGTTTGGTCACAGAGTGGAAATAGGATTTCCACAGATATACAGGCTCTTAAACGAACACCTGTTGGACACCAAATGGCAGTAAAAGTTGTACTGTATGTGGCCGATAAATCTCCAAAGTGTCACCTGTCACACTGGCTGGTGAAGTGTCCTTCTGATAACGAGCCAATCAAATCAAACCCAGCAGCTTTAAATCACCGAGGTTCAGACGAGGCTGTACATAAATTAGCTCTGACAATGAGCGCAGGGTCATATTTCAAAGGAAACGTGACATCCTGCACAATAACATTTAATGAAAGAAGAAATATTCTTGGCAGGTACAGATTGTGTCTGTTCTTTGAGAAACACCTGCATAGTTGCTCTTCTCGCTCACATGCTGCTGTAATTGAAATCAAAGTGCGTGAAAGGCAAAGAAGTTGTTGCAAAGCTGCTGCAGCCAGAGTGGGTTTAATACTGAAGGCTTGTCCTTTTGTTTTGTGGATTTTATCCTTTTATAGAAAACTTGAGAAAGACAGGAAGTGCTGGGACAGAGAGATAGAAGATGGGTGATATGCAGAGCAAAAAGAGAAGAGTTTTTTTTTTAAATATGTGATCAGCGATCGGGACATGCAATAATAATGATATGCACTGTTTTTCTATATTTGTTTATATAGTAATAGCTCCCTTTATCATTCAGGTTGTATAAGACCATCGTAGCTAATGTTGCTAATCAATAAAGTCCTGATCAATGCAATGAAGAACTTTATTTTTAGATAATTATTTTTAAAACTTCCCCATCTGATTGTTTTATTAATACAAGCAATTTCTTATGTTTTTATTGAAAATCTATTCCATCATAAAATAAATTGATGACATGATGCAGCTGTAATTTCATGGTACAAGACATTTAATCCATAAATATCTTCTTGCTTTCGTGATTCCTCTTTGCCCTCTTGTGTTGGCGCAGCTAAAGTGGATTTTTATTTACTCTACTTCAACAAGTGCCAAAACTCTATAAATGTCTCTGCTGATTTAAAAAAAAAACTCTTTGGCGATGTGATGGTGTTTCTGTTCAGATTGTTCTGTTCTTGGCACGTCCCACGCAGTTGGCAGCCGCTGAAACTTGGATGCTTCAGTTATCTCTCTCCTGTTGGGAGACGTATAAAATGTTTTAAAAAAAGAAATCAGCTGACAGCTTCACGTTCTGTCGTCGTCATTCAGCGTTCAGTCGCTTTCAGTTCTTCGATACTTTGCCTCAAATTACTCCTCTTCTTCTTCACCTTTGTCATTTATGTTTTTTCTCCCTTTCAGAATAAAATGGCCCCAAATTCCATCCACTGGTTCCGGAAGGGCCTCCGTCTCCATGACAACCCGGCGCTACGGGAGGCGGTCAGGGGGGCGGGCACAGTCCGATGCGTTTACTTCCTGGACCCTTGGTTCGCAGGTTCCTCCAACGTCGGGGTCAACAGGTGGCGGTAAGATGATTTTTTGTCTTTTTTTTTTATTTGTTCATGGTCTATTATTGTTCCCATCGCAAGTTAAACCTCAGCAGGAAAAATATGTTTTAGATCTTCTTTTTCCACTTTAATCTTTGCTTTTTATGCTTGTGAGCTACTTCATAATTTAAAATTATTCAATTGTACAAAGAAATAAACATTCCTCGGGTGAATTTATTGATTGTAAACAGTCAATATCAAGGAAACATCCTGTTTGTTTAAGTGTTTATCTGCCAAAAAACTAAAATTACTGTCTTAAGTTAATGATGGCAAACTCTGTCAGTGTTGCTCCCAGCTTGTTTCCACTGCCCCCAAGTGGACAAAAAAAAATCTTAGAGGTGAACAAAATGAATGAAAATCAGCATTTTTATTTCTTTGGACTTGAGATTACAGTTCTCCCTCAGTATTTTCAAAATAAATGTTTATTGCATTCATTTACCTGATGCAGAGGGAAAAATATGATGTTGCCTGATGCCTTACCTGGAAAAGAAAGGAAGCTTAAACGCAGCGTCATGAACATTAAAGCTTCATTCTCTTACTCACAAACCCATTAAAAATCTCCACTTAATCTCCACTTGCCCAAAAACAAAAAACAAAATGATGCATATTATCTATGTTTAGTTAATATATAATTTTTTTAATTGCACACATTTACGTCTGTACTGTAGTAGTGACAGTCACAGCAGGGAGCAGCTGGAACTGTGACTCATAAATAACGTGGCGCTGACTTTCTGAGAGGAGAAGTCGGGAGTCTGCGAGCTGCAGTGCTTCAACACACAACATGATGTCAGCATTTCTCTGCTTTTGAAGCCCCGCGGGTTGGGTCTTTTCTGACTTTTTGGACTTTAAAGTGGGCTCGTTAGCGCAGAGGAGGCTTCTTCTGCCTCGTTGTCCAACAAACTGTTGAACACCTTTTCAGTTTTGTCTTCAGCTCCCACACAAGTCTAAATGTGAGGGAAAAAAATCCACTTATAGGACTTTTATTTAGGTGTTAGTTGTGTTTTTTAATGCACCAAAGATGACAAAGAATATTTTAAAAAGAAGCCTTAATATAAGTGGATTGAGCAGGCGATATAAAGGGTTTACAGTCTTGACCTGGATGCACCTGCTCAGCTCTTTTGCAGCCACAGGGTGCCCTTTTGTTTTAGTCTCTGCTCACATAATCCCCTTTATGGAGGTCAGTCGGCAGGCAGACTTAGGGCCCGGTGGCTGGAGAAGGCTGCAGCGGGAGTCTTAAAAGTAGGTTATTAGAAAAGGTGTGCTGGGATAACTGGTGTGTAAATAGGCTTAGTGTGCATGTGTGGCTGCAGACTGGGCTGGGAGGGGGTCTCCTAAGATAAAGCTCACCCCCTATGTCGAGGAAACGTGTGTGGGTTCACGTGAGCGTTGCGTCTGTTTTGGAGATCGTCCACATCTGCTCTGCAGGGGAGGAGAGTCAGCACCACTCCAGCCTTCAATGCTTGGTGGCCCGTTTTTTCTTTTTTGCTCCAAAGGGCTATTTGTAGTCGCTGCACGGGAATAGTCAATACTGAAGCCAGTGACCCAGTGATATCCAGCTGATTGTGATACTAAAAATGCAAACAGATTGGCGGCGGCTGTGGTGGTGTCCAGGCAGGAAACACACATCAGTGACGCACGTGCTCGCAGATTCCAAAACATAATTTGTAGGTCAGTGCTGAAGCAAACGTGCTCTTTTGTTGTAATCATCCTGTCTTAATGTTGACTTCATGAAGGTCAGCTCGCCTTCACAGGACCGCGGCATCAGTTGACGCCGACGTCAGCAGGATGCAGGAATAGAAGAACTTTAGCACGAAGACTCATTTAAATTTGGACTGATTATAAATACAGAGGCTGTTTAGTTTGTACACTTCATTTAATTTACACTTTAACTTTGTGGTGTGCAACAGGTCAGGAGGTGCATGAACATGTGAAAAGAAAACATACATCTACACATCTATATCTGTCTTTTTATAAAAGGTAAATTACACCAGTCTTTTTTTAATAACATCCCTGGAAATGATTAGGTAGTTACAGACGTGTAAAATAAAAACTTGCAAATTGTCACTGTCCCAAAATCTCAGTGTTCATGTTGGCAAAGCTGTGAATCTGAAAGCTTTCTCAGCCATTTTCACATTTTCAACTGAAGACAGAAAATTGCAGAATATGCCCCACTTATCCGAGCTAAGGCGCTGACGTATAACAGGCACACGGCAGTCCGACTCCAGGCTACAACAACCTTTTTTTTTTATCTGCGGAGGCTAAGAAGCTGCACAGCGGGGGCGCAAGATGGACTGCAGTGTTGTGGGTGCACCACGGTTAAATTTAAGACAAATCAAAGAGAAATTCAGGTCACTGATCTCTGCACAAGCGGGCACACAAAAAAATCTTTACAAAGTCACTGAATGTGTCCCATATATAGACTCTTACATGGAGACCAGACAGATGTCTGCAGCATGAACAGCCAACAAGGCTCAGACTAAAACCCGCCCAGCTGCCCGGACACCTGCACGTCTGTTAATGGCAGCCCATCATCCAATTAGAAAAGTTATTTTTACCTAAAACTGGGACTTAAACTTAACTTAACTGTAGGTCTGTTGTGTTGGGATTAAATTTTTTTTTTTTTTTTTTAATGAATGAGGAAACTTAAAGTGAAAACATCAACTGCAATAACTGTTGTAGTGACCAAGAAGATAGTTAGAAGCTAATTAAAAGGTAAAAATTCCCTTAATTAGATCCTTAAATTGTTTTTTTTTTTTGTGCAATTAAGATGTAAAAAATACAGCTGACTCAGTCGACTGCATCTTTCAAGAAAATTGTTGTGCAGGAAATAAAACAGGACCCTGCACAGGTCACACTTCTTGTGACTTCATTTGAGTATAAAAGCACTTATTGATATAAACTTAAAGGATACTCGTATGTTGTTTTTTTCCTTTCAGATAGTCATGCATCTGTATATGCAGAACAGACAAAGATTTCCAGACGTATGTTCTTTAATATGTTCAATCAAGCTCCTTTTTTAAAACACTAGATCCAACATGATGCACGACTGTATCATCTTTGTGTTTGACGATCTTTAGCTCTAGTTTTTACTTCACAATCTCAACACAAAGCAAATTCAAGAATAAAAGTATATACATAAAAAAAACTCGATTCAAGTTCATTAAAGTTTTATGCACGAGGATTTTGATTTTGTTCTCTTTTCGTGGTGATAGTTGGTACCTGCAGGTGTGTTTTTGGACATCACTTCTTTTCATTTTCAAGTTCCAGTGTCAGTTGTAAGCAGTATTTTTTTGTTTGTTCAGACATAATACCTTTCCAGGAAACTTTCTGCAAACACTTCACCAGTGCACCACAGACTCCATCGCTTTTTGTGTTGCTTCATTCAGCCATATATAAATGATATTGTTTGGTTTGAGGCAGCGTAATGTTGATTTAGTAAATCCCACGAGCCTCCCTCCACTACAAAAGTGCCATATTCTTAAAGTTTTGGTGTTTTTGACCACGACCAACAGCTAGTGTGAGTTTAGGTCAGTCAGTCCTGTAAATAGTGTCTGTAATTTATAAATTACACCCACTTTTCTTGCTATTTTCAAAGCGTGTAAATAATGCAGGCGTGAGGAGTCGTGTTTCTCAGTGCTTGTTTGCTCATTTATCGCCTTTATGCTTCTCTGACCTATTTCCTCTGTGTTTGGAAGCACCTCTTATATAGTTAACCATGCTGATTAACTATACAAGCTTAATTAGCTCTCTGAAATGTAGGTTGTGTTTTCAGCTCTGAAAAAGAAAAGTGTTGTCTTGACCTGCTCCTTTTGCATTGGTTTAGCTTCAATGAGTGGATCAAACTGATGCATCAAAAGATTTTAATGACTTAAAAACATGTTGTATGACACAAAATTCTTCTTCCAACTTTAAAACCTTTTTAAATGTATGTTTTACCTCATAAATTGTAGTTTAATAATGTGCATTGTAATGACAGACAGCTTGAGCCAATGGGAGCAAACACCAGATTAGTGTTCCCAGCATGGTGATTTATGACAAAGGTGTGCAAGGTAAAGAGACTGAGCTCTAATAAAAGAGAATTGATTGTTTTTTTCCAGTTGAGGGGAAAATGTCAGAATCGTCTGAGCAACAGATGTAGGTTAGTGTGCCAGTGCATAAAAACTTGTGAGTGGTTATGTGATCGTGACCTACTTGTGGTGAGGTTTTCCTGCGTCGCCCGTTACCAACGGAAACACACTGGAAAACATTGAAAGTACAAAGATGAACCTCGATACGGCGCTGCTCGAAGATAAAAACGAGCCGTTATTCATTATCTGCTAAAATATGTGAGATTTGGACTCGCGGGCGTCATCAGAGCTTCCTGTAACAGCGTTCAAGTTCCTGAGTCATGCTTTCTGCTCAAGGAATGAAATCAAAGACAAGTTTAGAGTTGTTAAAGAATAAGACTGAGCAATTATATTGATCATTTAATGGCTGTTTTTTTCTTTTCCTTGTGATAAGTGTGTTGTTTTTTTTATCATAGGACTTAAAGCACACAGCACATTTCCATTAAAAAGTAAAGTTGGTAAAGCAAAGTTTAGAAAGAAGTTGTATAACTTTTTTTTTTTTTTTTTTTTTTGCTAAAGGTCGATAGGGTCTACTTCACACCCAGAGGTTCAGGTATTGTTCTCTCTCTCCACCCCTTAAGATAGAGAGAGAGAGAGCGAGAGAGAGAGAGAGAGAGAGTGAGAGTGAGAGAGAGAGAGAGAGAGAGAGAGAGAGAGTGTGTGTGTGTGTGTGCGTGCATGCACGGCTAAGAATGAGGTTACTAGGCTTAGGGATTGTGTTGTGGTGCAGTGTCCAGGGTGTGTGTGTGTGTGTGTGTGTGTGTGTGTGTGTGTGAGTGTGTGAGTGTGTGAGTGTGTTCTGACAGATGTAGGCCAGAGCAGTTATATAAGTGTTGATGCATGACCAGGCAGGCAGCCAGCATGCACACACACACACACACACACACACACACACACACACACTAACGGCGAGGCAGGCAGCCAGGAACATTAAGAGGAAGTGGCTAACCCAGCAACACACGCACACACACACACACACACACACAGCAACACACACAGACACAAACTCAGAGGAACAATCAGGCTCACAAATGTGGAAGCGCGCACTAATGCTCTCGCATGTGGACTTGCACATGCACACACATTCACATTTGTGTATTTAAAGAGTGCTTGAATACACACGCTCAGATATGAGCTGATAGCTTGTAACCCAGAGTGACTTGTTGAGCAGCTTCTCATGATTTTAACATGTGATTCAAGCAGATAAGACGATCGTCTATTGCGCCAACTGCTGACAGCAATGTGTTTTGCTTTTTGTTTTGCTCTATAAAAGCTGTTTCCATGGTGCTGGATGACATTTTCAAACAAAAAAAAAATAAAAAACACGCTTCAGTGACTTTCCCATTTCACATTATGATTGTTTGCATGATGCCTCTCTGTTTGCTCAGCTCGGGGCCGGACATACCACTGAGGTGATGCTGTTGTAATGTAATGTGGGAATGACCCGTGGAGCTCCATAATCACATAAAAAATCCTCCTGGATAGACAGGAGTTTGAAGAAAGAGGCAGACTGAGACGTCTTAGTTTCAGGTGTTGAGCATGACTTAAAAACAAGCCGTGTAACCACAAAAATATTTAGTATGTGGTTTGATCTCCGTTACTCTCAGTAACCTGTGCGTGAAATGACTCAGATGAGTCATGTATTATGATATTGTTGTTACCTGTCATAAAAAGCAAGTATTTATCGGTAGGAGTCAGATATTTGATGCTTTTCCACCTTCAGATATTTAGATTTAGCAAATATAAGTTGTTTAAATGCCACAAAAGCTTTCATATTTGATTCAGGAGACATACTCATGTCAAAGTCCTGTCATAAGAGTTTACTCTCCAAACTGCAGACGTCTGAGGTGGTCGACCCAGACGCTCGGTTTTGTCTGTCGGTTACTTCACATGCCTGTGTTTAGCTCATGCATAAGCTGCACGTGCCTCAAGTGTGCGCGACCTTGCTGCCTCGGTCTGTCCGTCTGTAGGCGGATTGGGAGCACACGGAGCTTTGCCCGTTAGCCCGATCATTAAAACAGGAGGGCTCGCTTAACGGGGTCAGACGGGAGGGAACAGGCCTGGGCGGACCGACGTCTGGCTGCTCGGCTGCCGTGACTGTGATCCCGCCAGATTCTGGTAATGATCAGGACAGCGAGACAGACACAACACAGTCTGGACGGGCAAAAACGTCTGACATGTAGAGACGAAGCAACGCCTGTTACCAAGCTGCAGGTTGTGGCAGCGGTGGAAAAATAATGAAAACTTTCTTATTTGGCCTTCCAACTTGACCACATAATAATATGACCCCACTAAAAATAAAAATACTGCGTTTATAACTATACCCAAACCTGTAATAATGATGATGATTTTTATGTGTATCACTTTTGGGGTGATGTTCATGGTTGTTTGAGTGACCTGACTACTAAAAAATGCTGCTAAATCCTCCAATGTGCTCACCAGCCACTCTCTAACTCTGTCTGATGCTCAGCAGGTCACGTACTGTCAGTTTTAAGAGCTTTTTTTTTCTAAAATTAGTTGCCTCCAGCAGCTGAAAACAACACTGTAAGTGCAGCAAAATAGTAAAGTTGCAACCAGACAGAAAAACATTAACGGTGAGCTGGGAAACAGACACTAAATGAAATAAAACAGGAAAGAAAAACTTCCACTAGACTTAATCAAAGCGACCACAGTCTGTTAAAAAACAGGATTTTAAAAGTGGAAAACCTTTAAATGTATAATAAACTGTATTTAGGACATTTAAGTAAACGTTTTGTGAGTTTCACAGGTCACACGTGTGCCGCTTTGCGTCTTGTTCCACTTTAAATGTTTTGGTTAGTTTTATTGTTGTACTATGATCCCCAGCAGGATTACATTTTTATCCCTCCGCACCATCGCACACAGATCGACATCAAAATCTGACCTGATTGTACCTGGTTTGGTAACCGTGGCAACAGATCCACGGTACTGTATTGATTAACCGCCTGTGCCTCCAGCTGACGGGGAGCTACTGAAACAAACTCTTTCATTCATCCTGCCTCAGTGAAGGATCAGAATTTCCTCCCTCCATCCAGCTTATTTCCAGAAACAACAGAGTTTGGCAGAGTTTGTAGGAAATTTGAATGCAATACCAGAAAGTCTGCCGTCAGAGGAGGAACAGCCGGGACAAGATGTCACTCTTCTGCTTTAAGTGAGAGAAAAGAAGCAAAAGTTTGAGTTTGAGTTCTGAGTTACTTTTTTGTTGTGCCATTTTATTAAGGATGGGTTGAACTGTTGTACCACGAGTTGCAGACGATGAACAAGAGTCTTCTGCAGCGTCCAAAATGCACTTTTTGATTTGACTTTTTTTACTGGGCAAAATAAAACACCTTTTTTCTGTCATAGAAAATTGTAAAAATAAAAAAAAGAATACAGAGAAAACTTATTTAAACACACTGATCAGCTGTTCAGTCAGTTCAAGTCTGAATTAGAACAACTTGTGAATCAGTCATATAATCACTTAAATCAACTTCACCAGCCTCTTAAACTTCTCAGTTTTTTTTATCAGATGCTCCATCCTTTTTCATTGAGTTTTCTCTAAAAGGTTTCTCTAAAACACCTTTTGTGCATATCGCCACATAACAGGTGTTTATTTAGCTTAACCGTGGCAGTAAATTAACTCTTGAGGCATTAATGTGGGAAGTTTGGTTGTAATACATCTTCAAAATGATTGAAATGGCCAAAAAAATCCAAAACATCCTGAAATACAAACAGTAGAAATCAAACCTGAGCTTGTTGCACTGCAGGGTCTTATTAAGAGTTCAGGGATCCCCGTCAGCATCATCAATACTTCTGACATGAAGCTGCGTCACAACCGACCTTCAGGCGGCAGAAACACCAAACGCTCTCTTTAACCTTTTTACTTTGTACAGTGGAGGTTTGCACCCATCTGAGTGTTTTTTTTAAATAAAGGTCATCCTCAACTGGGGGACTGTTTCATGTTTATATTCATTTAAGTAATCAGAGCTGCTGAAATGCGGTCAAGGATTTGTTCATTCATTCATTTTGCATTGCTGACATCAGTAAGTGTCGTCACTTGTCTTCTGCAGAAGGACAAACTGTGAAATAAAGCAGCTGAGCACACGTTCAGGGTCTGCGCTGATGGAAATGCTAATGTACAGTAACCACACATCACATGACAGCCATTTTTATCTCTGTTTTCAGCGAGGGAGTGTAATTATTTTATTTTTTTCCCTCCTTCCTAAACTTGTGTGTGAGTGTCCGTGAGTGAAATCAGCTCTCACAGAGGGGGGTCGAATGCGTCACCAAGCTCAAAAGATCAGCAATTAAATATGTTGTCGTCTTTTCTGTGTGTGTCCTCCCTCTTCAGGTTTCTCCTCCAGTGTTTGGAGGATTTAGACGCCAACCTTCGGAAGCTGAACTCCCGCCTTTTTGTCATCAGAGGACAGCCGGCCAACGTGTTCCCGCGGCTCTTTAAGGTCGGCCTTCACCAAAACTAATTTAAAGTCATTTTATCAAGCAAATAAAGAGCTGCTGCTTCCATCTTCTTAAACATCAGCCACCTTTTCGTTCTAAGTTGAATACCGTTGTCTTCTCTCTCTCTCGCTCTTTGTCCTTGTCTCAGGAGTGGAAGATCTCTCGATTGACCTTTGAGTACGATTCAGAGCCTTTCGGGAAGGAGAGAGATGCTGCCATCAAGAAACTGGCCATGGAGGCAGGCGTGGAGGTCATCGTCAAGATATCGCACACCCTCTACGACCTGGACAAGTGAGGAAATCACACACACACACACACACACACACACACACACACTTGTTAAAAACATACACGGTGACAGATGTTTTTGTGGGATGCAACCTAATATTTCTTCATCTTCATCATCTCCAAATGTGAATATACCAGTCACCTGTTTAATGTAATTAGAAGCTTTTTGCATCCACCTCCCCATCTGTGATCTCTTTGATATGAACGTGAGAGGATTTTACCAGCAGCCTCCTAATGTTGACATGAGCCCGCTGTAGTCAGCAGCGCCATCTTGAGTCCACACGGAGCACGACAGCAACACAAAAATGATCCTGACACCTGTGTGACAGAAATGGGAAAGACCTGACAGATGGTTGTAAAAATCTGCTTTAGAGATCTTATTTCTGCTCACCCACTTCTGGACAAACTACTAATCGACCATTTGAAATTAATTTGATTCATCAGAGAAACTTGAAATGAAAACATCTTTTTCTTACAGCGACAAGAAACTGCAACTTTTGACAATTATGGACATTAGCTTCATCTTATTTTTGGATGAGAAAAAACGACTTTAAATTACTTGAATTAACCATCTTTGGTTCTTTATGAATTCTTGTAATCTCTTCTTTCTTCTTTCCAGGATCATAGAGCTGAACGGCGGGCAGCCTCCTCTCACCTACAAGCGTTTCCAGACTCTCATCAGTCGACTGGATCCTCCTGAAATGCCCGTGGAGACCCTTTCGGACACCCTGATGGGTCGCTGTGTCACTCCCATCTCTGAGGACCATGGAGACAAGTACGGGGTCCCGTCCCTGGAGGAGCTTGGTGAGAAAACAAACACACACCTCAATACTTAGACCAGATGCAGACCTTGAGATTTGCAAAAAGGTTCAAGTGTGCAGGCAGCAGGAGGAGATCATACTGACCTCAAACCAACCGCTGCAGATACAAAAAATAGAAATATGTCTGCAAATATTCTCAACAAAGCAGTAATAAAGAGCAAATTTACAGTTTCCAGCCATGGGGAAAAGTTAAATAGTACAAATTTAGTGTTCATAAATGACTAAAATGCTTTTTCAAATTCATACTAGTGGCAAAAAACACATGTTGACTCGTTATTTGATGCTCGTTATTGTATGCACATATATTTTTTATACAGTTTTGTATTTTACTGTTTTTAACTAAAATATCTGTTACTGGAAATTGTGTTTTAAAGAAGAAACACTTGTACTGCCCTGTACTGTCAGTACTAAAAGAAGGTCTATAATCAAACATTTAAAGACGAGCTGCAGATCTGAAGTAGGATCAAAGTGTTATGTAATGCCATAAGTCTGACCAAGTGTTTAAAAAATCACAGATTAATTTAAATTTACATTAAGATCCCCTCCACGATTAACACTGCGGTCGTTAACCCGGCTTAAACAGTCGATCCAGGTTCTCTATTTAAAGGTTCATCTCGTTTAAACCCTCACGATTGGATTAATCAGGTGATACCTTCACCTTTAGTTTCTACCAGCTGTCAGGTTTCCATTCAGAAAAAGTTTCCAGTGCATTCGTACAATTAGTGAAGCCATCTGCTAAGTACACCTGTGCAGCTATTTGTGAACAGATATTTAGATGTTTAACGCTCTAAAACCGTCGGTGCAGGTGTGTGGTTTCTCTCTGTTAAAGGTTTACTCCGTGCAAGCTGTTATTTGTCCCCTAAATTAGCCGGGGAACATGTTAACCCTCTTCACAATGAGGCGGTCAAGATGTCTGGTTTCCATTCACACTTCTGTCCTGCTGCAGCCATCTGCCGCTCACACCTGCACCCGGCCGTCCCCGATGAACCTTCAGGGTCACTCGCTACGAGCCGATGCATCAAGAGAGCCTGTGCAGAATTAGTTTTTATCAGACAGCAGGATTATGATCGATTCTGATGATGCTGAGCGGCTTTTATTTTAAGTGCTTAACCGATATTGATCTCTCTACTGCAGCTCAGCTCCCTGTTTCATCTCAACTAAACTAAAAGACACTTGCAACTGCTGCTTTTTTATTATAGTTTTTGAAATTATTAATAATTGAAAGATTGACTGACCAAAACCTCATGCCTCAGATTCCCAAGTAAAGCTTGTAGTCGTAAAATTCTGTAATATTTGCGTCAATCCCGCATTGCAGTTTTATGTGCATTTTTCACGAAAAGCAAGCAATTATGTCAAGAAACGTCCCTCCTGTCTACGAAACATATTAAAAATCAGAAAAGGCCGCTCAGCAGTTGATCACTCAGCTTCGGTCTGCAGCAGGGACTTTTTATTTGAAGGAGCGCAGAGCCTCGGGTGATCGGACGGCACTGTGCAGAGCAGAAACCTTCACGTTGTTCAGCTTTGTGCTAAAGGAGAAAAGACGCTGCTAGAATGGCGATGCAAACAGTAGGTGCACAGATGAATCCTTTTCTGCAACGTGTGACCCGAGCGCTAATTTTTTAAATTTGCACAAATAAAATGAAAATGACAAGCTGGAAACAGGAAGCCCTCCGACAAGTTTCTTGATCAGCCAAACAGCTGTCAAAGTCAGAGCCGGCTGGTCGTGCTCTGTGGGGATTGTTAGCCTCTTGGAGCTCATGCTGATTGCCTGCGTTTTGTCAGATTTTTAATTTAGCGTGCATGATAAAGCCTGCTGACATAACTGAGGTCCTGTTGACTCATCCAGCATGCAGAGTGTGACGTTCACGTGAATGTTTTCAGGCTTTGACATCGAGGGCCTGCCGTCAGCTGTGTGGCCGGGCGGAGAGACCGAGGCTCTGACGAGGATAGAGCGCCATCTGGAGAGAAAAGTCAGTACTGTGCCTCCTCTCTGGAAACACAAACGCTCCACTGAAATATCTAAAAACTCTTCTGTGTTGATTTCTTTGACAGAGAACAACAGCTTTTATAGACTCATTAGTTGATTCATGACACGTTTTGTTCCTGTAATGACACACCTTAATCATAAAATAACAACATTTTAATTAATTGTGCCCTGCATTTATAAACCCCATCCTGAGGCAAATTGAGATTGGTGGTACTGATATTAGTTTAACTCTCTCTCTGTGTTTTTCCAGGCGTGGGTGGCTAATTTCGAGCGTCCCAGGATGAATGCCAACTCGCTGCTGGCCAGCCCAACAGGCCTCAGCCCTTACCTGCGCTTCGGCTGCCTTTCCTGCCGCCTTTTCTACTTCAAGCTCACGGACCTCTACCGCAAGGTCGGCTCACCACTCCTCCACTGAAGAAGCTGTTTTCTATCAACTTATTTCTTGATTGTTTTGTATCTCATCTGTCCTTCTGTTGTGTTTGTTTTCATCCAGGTGAAGAAGAACAGCTCCCCTCCGCTCTCTCTGTACGGCCAGTTACTGTGGCGGGAGTTCTTCTACACCGCGGCGACCAACAACCCGCGCTTCGACAAGATGGAGGGGAACCCCATCTGCGTCCGCATCCCCTGGGACAAAAACCCAGAAGCGCTGGCCAAGTGGGCCGAGGCCAAGACTGGTTTCCCCTGGATAGACGCCATCATGACTCAGCTGAGGCAGGAGGGCTGGATCCACCACCTGGCCAGGCATGCGGTGGCCTGCTTCCTCACCAGGGGGGACCTGTGGATCAGCTGGGAGGAAGGGATGAAGGTGAGGATGGAGGAAGAGCCGGCACAACGTTGAAGGGAGGGATGGAGTGAAGATTTCTGCTGTGGATCTGTGGCAAAAGAGGGAAAATAATAATATCTTATAAACTTACTTAGCTCGTCAAAAGGTCTGTTAAGCAAAAAGGATCTTTTGAGGACTTTGTATCTATGTCGGCGAAAAGTTCAGATTAAAAGTTCAGTCCTGATTTTGATTTTTATGTTTGGTAAATCTTTTTGTAATTTTAACTCTTTTAGACCGACGGGAGCGCCGGCGCTCCCAACTTTACCTCCGTTTTAAAAGCCGGTAGAACGGCAACCAAATAAGATAATAATTCTTTTTGCATATAAAACCGGAGGAGTTG
>JBAJHX010000041.1:22464914-22475034 GCA_037176925.1 Amniataba percoides
GGCTTTCAGGACTCCTCCTGCACACCACTGCATTAGACTGAAAATGGAGGGAAAAAAGCTTTTTTTTATTCTCATTCTTTTATTAAAGCACAGCCGAAGATGTAGAAATGGGAAATGTTAGACCAGAGGGTGTCAGCAGAGAAAAGGTTGTGTTGTTTCCTGCAGTAAAAAGACATCAGTTTGGTGGACGTGTATAACTTTTCAGACTTATCAGGCTCATCTTACATTGCAGCTGAATGCGTCATGTTGGCATGCTAACATGCTGAAATAACAACCACATCAGGGAACACAAGACCTCAAGGCAAAAGAGGGAATCCAATCTAATTATAATCTAATTTTGTAGTTTATTTTTTCTCTCTTTTTGTTTTTCTAATGGCGGATTAAAAGCTTTTTGTGGCAAAGAGGATGGGTGGAAATACTTTTTGCTCAGTGTCATATGAACCAAAATACACAGGAGCGATCGCCAGCTGCCACCTTTTCACGAACATACAGCCCAACTTTAGTGAAAGGGTGGAAAAACAAAAACATTTGGCATGGTGGTATGAAATACTTGCTGTATAATATATTAGCGGTGTGTGGTGTAAGAATTTATGAAATGAACTGCAGAGATGAGGGGAAACAAACCACTCGCCTTCACCTTGTTTCTCTTTCATGTAAAATCTGTCTTTGTCTCTTCATAAAAAAACGAATGTGTGTTTGTGTTTTTCAGGCCTGCTGGCTTCAGTGCCGTCCACCAATGGGAATGGAAATGGAGGAATGATGGCCTACTCTCCCGGAGAGCAGCAGCCAGGGACCAACAACTCACACTGTGAGTCTGCTTTTCGGATGATAACACATTTTCTTGTAGTTATTGTGGGGTAAATCTTCACATCACAATCAATCGCTTTTCTTCATTTGCGTTCTTCTTTTTTCCTTTTTTTTCAGTGCCTGGAGTGTCGGGGAGCTCCGTTGCAACAGGAAACGGCAGCGGGAGCATCCTGCTTAACTTTGACAATGAAGAACAGACCACGCCGAGCAGCGCTGCACAACAGCAGCAACGACTGCAGCCGCATCAACAACAGCAGCAGCAACAACAACAACAACAACAACAACAGCAGCAGCAGCAGCAGCAGCAGCAGCATGGTAGGTCCTCCTCCTGTTAGTATTTTATATTTTCTATTTGTTGATGTAGTAACATGTTCATCCTTCAGCATATGGTCCAGATTAATGATGTTTTCACTGCTCAGATTGTCATAAATGATCCCATAATCTTTTTAATCTTTTTTGTTCTTGTTGATGAGAAATGTGCAAATGTAATGTTCAAGGCCGATAATTAAATTCATTCTTAAAAGCATGTTTGAAAATTATGTTTAGAATAAAATGTTCACATTCAAGCTTTTTTTCTGGTTTCCTGACCAGGTATCAAACTTTCTGCCGACCCCGGTGGAAATTTTCAGGTCTTTTTCTAGCTCGTTACATACCCGTAATGAATCTTCTAGTTTCATATGTAACTTTCATAAATGTTAGTTGTTTGAGTATCGCTTGCACATCTGAGTCACTGTTCATCATTTCAACCAACACAGAAAACCAGCTAAAGTTAGGACCTCAGGAAGTGGTCATAAATTGAGCAGTAGTACATATTGCAAGCTTCTAATTAAGTTGCTCTGAAAGCTTTACTGTGTGATGAGTATTCTTGTAAACCTGTGAGTCCTCACACAAACCACAGACGTGTGTTTTATCTGTCTGTGGCAGGATACCACTCAGTGCCAGACGCCAGCCAGACCATCACCAGCAGCCGACTCTACCACGAGTTCGCTGTGCCTCAACACCCGGGTAAGGAAGCGGGACGGGTCCGGCGTGTCCTTGTCACAAAACTGGAAACTCAAGTCCAAGAATGTGATAGAAATGAAATAAAACACACTCACATCCTGTTTTTTAATGCTCACATTTAAGATACAAAAGGTTTACTTGTTAAAGCAGCTAAAGGTAGACAGGCAAAGATGAGAAATAAGTACAAAAAACAAGAAATATAGAAAGAAAAGTGACGTAATACACTATAAACATAATAAATCCTCCATATATAAAAATATATAAATATTGCCCTGGCACTTTGTATGTTTTGTTAAGATGCTAAATGAGCCTCATGAGTCACTGATCCAACTTACTTTTCATTAACAATTTATAAAATACAGTTCTAGCAGATATAAAGGCTTTTTTTTCTATGAATGTTCCCACTAGAGGTCGGCGACTGTTTTCCTCCGTTAGCAGCGTCAGTAAAGAGAAATCACAAATTTATGAAACCTCACATTTTCTCATCTCAGTGCTCGCACATCCATCGAGTTGAGACGGTCTAATAATAGTTACGTATGTTTTGTTTTTATTTTCTCGCCTAATGGGGCTTTCAGGACTCCTGCACACCAGAGGCAGCATCACAGGAAAACGGGAGCGCGAGTCGGAGCGCGACGGGTCGGGAGAGAAAGACCCGGCGTCCTGCTCCGTCCACAAGATGCAGAGGCAGAGTGCAGAGGTCAGATCACGACACCCAGAATATTTAAGATTAACAGCTCAGATGACATTTTAACAACAGAGAGACAGTTCATGGTACAAAAATACTGAAAGATGAAGTTTTTTTTTTTTATTATTATCAACAGAATATCACAAGATGCAGTTTTTAAATTCTTTTTTGCAACTAGCCAAATTAATTAATGCATCTAGCTGTTAAAACATATTATTTACACACACTCAGTTTATTAGTTACACCTTAATAAAACTAATACAATATATTTTCCCCTCATGGAGGACATGATGCTGTCGAAATCTTCACCCACTCGCATCACGTCGCTCACATCAGCTGCAGCGTGCAGACGCGAGTATGGAAGCTGGAATGTGCTAATCTGGGAAGCGAATGGAATAAAATAGCTGTTCTTCCGGAGATGTAATTCAGGAGATTAGGAGAGCGGTGGCGTATTCTGGTGCACAGTGACGCTGGTGTGCTTTCATAGCGAACAATCCAGGTGTGGGTGTTTTGATGTGGCCCTTTTATGCTCCTTAATGAATTATAGATGCGTGAGCAGGGTATAAATCTCCACACACCGCGTTAATCTACATCTAAAATAGAGAGTGAGAGTCAGAATGATGACAGACATTTATTATTAATCCTCCTCGCTGCCTTTTGACAGCGAGGTCGTATAACAAATGAGGTTCGTGTCCCGGTGGGTCACGTCTCTCTGCTCCCACTGCAAAGTCAATATTTTTCATCACCGCGCAGTCTATCGGCCGCAGAGGGAGTCATCTATGTAAATGTCAGGCTGTCGAGGCATCGTCATGGTCACCATAAAAAACACAAAACAGAATTCAGGACACTACCTATGCAAAACAATGGACCGAGCAAGCGTCGGAAACTATGAAAGGACCAGAGTGCAGGAAAAGAGGAGTCACAGCTCCTCAGAATGCACAAAAAAATTTGAGGAAGTTTTTCCCTCTTAAAAAAAAAAGCTCACCATCTTTTCTTCTCTTTGCCTGCAGACCAGCTAAAGCAGGCAGAGGTCAAACTACTGTCTGAATCCACGTTAGAGAGACCATCCACCCGGCCAGCAGAGAAAAAGAGAGCGAGGGAGTCCCAACGTCGCCACCTGTCCTCCAAACACCTGCAGCTCCAGACGTGGCTGCCTCCTCCTCACACACTTCAAAAAGTGCTCTCTGTCTTTGCAGTCAGAAAAGTCCCCGGGGTGTAAACTCAAAGGTGAAAATGTGATTTTTTTTTTTTGGGCTCTTGAAACAATTTCCAGAAGGGCTTTCACATCGTAGACGTTCCCAAACCTCTGAACTCTCGTAGCGATGCGCCGACTGCCTCGGAGGAATGTGCAAAGAAACAAAAACGCCTCAAACTCACAACTCCACGAATTATTTATTAACAAAAAATCATAATAAATGAATTAAAAAAAACTACATTATTGTCTTAAAACTGCTGCCACCAGCCAGCACATACTGTATGAACTTAAGAGCAGCTATAAATGTCAAATAAAGGAATATTTAGGTTTTTTCCTTTTCTTTTTTCTCTTTAAAGCTGCAAATACATCTCCGTCAGTCGCCCTGCCCACCCTCTCACACAGCGTAGTAAAACCAGGCTAACATCAGGGTGTAGAGACACTTCTTTACTACACATCTGTAGTAACGTCCAAACGTGCTACACATGCCAGGAAAACATCTTCACATCAGAAGACACACTGTGTTTATTTTTGCGCTGAGGAGGAAAAATGTCTGTAAATAAGGTCGAGTAGATTCTCGAACATCTGGACGCCCAAAAATGAAGGACAAGTTTACGCATCTTTGAACTGAATTGCTGTGTTTTAAACCCCGATTTGGCTCGGCAGTCACTCGTTTCAGGGACTGTTCGGGAGCAACTTCCAATCCTCTGTCTCGCTGGTTTGCGTGTAAATATACTGTGAGGTTCTCCAGATGGTCCAGATCTCCTCCTTCTCCACAAAAACGCGACTTTTCGCAGTAGATTTCACGGGAACATTCAACACTGCCCGGTCAGTTTCCTATCGGCAGCTATAAGCAGCGACCTGCGTGGTTTTCTGGACATTATTTAAGACATCGAGGGTAACAAACCGTTTCTATTGTTGATCTTTAAACAAATAAATAACGTGTTTACAGTGTGTTACTGTAGATTAGTTAGGAGACGTTTTATCGGAGCGTTCTGGCTGTAAAACTGCCTCTTTTTTGTTTTTTTTTTAGTAGAAAATGTCATTATGAATTAGAGTTTTCATGTAGTTTTTCTGGGTAGTTCTCTTCGGGATGTGCCATGATGTGACGTCTGTGAGCTCATCACGTATCTGGACGCTAGAAGTGAAACTTTTCTTAAAAGCACCCGTGAAGAAAAAGTATTTCTGTTCGTTTTTAGGTTTAGGAGCCTTTGGTGCTGAAAACATAAGAAAGGTTAAAATAGTTCATGATTCCCTTTAACATCAGTCAAACATGAGCAGGCTCTGTTCTGTGTGCTTATTGAGAATTAAATATATATACTTACATTTTTTTTCCCACTTGACGATCTTCATCCTTAGTTTCAAGTGTTGGTTTGTCATCCTTTGATCGTTTCCTGCATTTTTAATCATGTACTGCTCATCTTTAATTTATCCATCTATGAGACGTCGTCACATTTATGGTGATTTTTTTTTTTTATTGTTGTTTTTTTCGCTCGGCTCGCAGCTTTCCACCGTCAGAGCCCGGCTGATTTTTTTTTTTTGGACTTGGCCCTTTAAAAGTCAGTCACATTTTCACCTCTTTGTTTCCCCCCACCTGCGAATCTTCATCATTTCTTGAGTCTCAAACTGATCACGCCTGTACTAGTTTATAAAAGAAAATGACTTGGGGTATCTCTGAGGCATTCTGTGGTCTTGGAAAATATTTTGAACTTTTTTGCTGTGCAACACGTTCAACGACAACCAAATAAAAAAAAAAACACAGGTCAGTTCTGGGGAGAGGACGCAGGTCGAGGTAACTCACACCGTTAGGACGCAGGTCTCTGGCAGTCTGGTGCCTCTGGAAAAAAAAAGGTATCACATTTTTCTAAGATTTCTTATAAAAACCAAAAACTTGCTGAACAAAAAGGAAGGAAAAGAAAAATAGCCGAGACAATAAAAGGCAGGTGAGAGCGTCTGATTAATGAGCCTAACTCTGTCAGAAAAACCGACATTCCTCAAACAAACGAACCCTCCTGATGAATCATTTCTTCTACTGTACATGGAGTTCAACAACACACACGTTTGGCCACTCGCAGCGTTTCAGCCACCCGGACGAAATGAGGGGGGGGCTGCGAAGTGGCTGCTTTTAAAAGTTGTGTACAGAAGGTTTGTGTGAAAACGGCGTCGGGAAGATGAAGTTGGTGTCTGATTTTTAAGCTCCCATCCACCCTCAGCCGTCACCTTTTTTTAACTCCTGCTGAAAACAATGCAGTCGAATTGAACCAGAGAATGTACGACCCCCCCTCCCACTGTAAAATACAAGATGTTAATACACACACACACACACACACACTTTAACTTAAACCAAATCTTCAAACTAAAAAATGCCATGATTTAAATCAAGGGGACTTTTTTTGTCCCCTTTAAGGAGGCGACTCAAACTGATTTATGTCCCCTCGACAACATGACAACTCACACACACACACACACACACATGCATTTTACACATAAACACACTGTATAGTCTCAAAATGACACCACACACAACGGCAAGGAGCCTTTTTTCAATGTGCAAACAAAAACAAAACGTGAAGGCTCTGTATTAAAACTAAAAAGTTTCTGGTGAGAGAAAAAAGGCATTTTGATATTAAAGATTGAAATATGATACACGTTTATCACAAATTATGTTCCAGCACTCACCTTTCACATGTTTAAAACATACAAATCCTCACACACACTTGCACACACACCTTCTAAATGGTTAGAAATGAGAGCTCGAGCCTTGAAGCCCCAATCTGCCGAAAAATCAGTCGAATTTGATTCAATTGGCTTTTTAAAAAAAATATTTTTAAACTTTGCATTTTGAGAATTTTTTTATTTAAAAAAATTTGCAAAAACGACAAATAAGAGCGTCCCATCACGTGTTACTCCTGTTAGGTTGGTGGCTCGATTCGTTTGTGTTTCGCTGTCTAAATCTTAAAGAGCCGGCAGATTTGGGGGTCGTCGTGCGGAGGCTGTTTGCCGACGCTCTCCTGAGGAAGTTCTGGTTTCAGTGGAGCCGTGATGACTCGTGTCTGTGTACAGTACTCGATATTTGTTCATCTGTGATCATTACCGGCCTCGGCTTCAGGAGTAATTTAGAGGGTGGGGATGGGGAGGGTTAACGGGGAGGGGGGGGAGATAGAAGTATTGTAGTGTTTCTGTATTATAATACTGTATGTTCTCAAGATTTGTTAGTTTTTTTTTGTTTGTTTTTTTTTGTAGCTTTTATCATTATGGAAAGAAAAAAACAAGCTGAACCAAGTTTATATTTTGTTTGTTCGTTTTGTTCTCCCTTCAGTGACACGAAGGCGAGAACAGATGCCATCTATCATCTCTGTAATATTATGCTCTTTCTGTCTCCTCGTGTTGTGAAAGGCTTTCCTCGTGCTTCATCAAGTTCATGACAGGAAAATAAAAAAATGTTACAACTTGACACTGTTTTTTTCTTTTTCTTTGGCAGACGTGACTGTTTCACAGTTTCTTGGATCGTTTTTCAGGCTGGTACCGATTTTTGCTAATTCAGGAAATTTTTGAACAAACTCGTGACTCACTTTTGTCTGATTTTTTGTGGATTTCTCAAGAAGAGTCTTTTGTGTCATTGATGTTGACTTTATGACACTTTATGAGTGAGGTTTGAAAAAACTACACTTTAAAATGCTTTCTTTATTTAGCTGAAGCGTTGTAAGGAAATCTGCAGATATCTGGATTTATGACATTTTGCAAAGCAGCAGCGTTTAAGAAATCCCACAAACTTAACAGTGCAACAGTCCAAATAAAAATTAACTACAGTTAGTTTTGTGTTGAGTAAAATAATGAGACTGAGTGAGATTTTCTGCCAGGCGAGTGAACATTTCTAACGTAAGCTAACTAAAAAAACAGATCCCACCGATCCACAGATGTTTAAATGCAATGCATTGTGGGTGATATAGACATCTGGAGTGACTATCATAGGCGACTTACTACCATCCGAGAGTCAGTCTCACCAAGTTCACTTCGTTTTCAGGAAAATGGAAGAACAGTTGTGATGGTCGGCAGTGACGCTTAATGGTGCTTTATGTTAACGTGCCACTTCGACTTAATATAACCCAAAAAATGAATATAACCCACGAAAATCAGAATGAAATGATCAGATGACGACTCAGCGTTGGAAAACATTGATTTCTGCAAATTCTACAAATGTGAAATCCTAAAAATGAAAATTGCAGGAGGCAGACGGTCTTTATGAGGCTTCGGCGTGGCAGCCTGGATCAGTATTTGCAGGACTGTTTCTGATTTCTTCAGCTGTTCTTGGATCTGGGGTGACACACAATTGAAAGGGAAACCTGAAGCAGATTTCAACATTGCAGCGCAGATTAGCTGCCGGTTCGAGGCCTTTTCCTTCGTGCCGTTACGCGCCGAGCATGTGAACATTTATTGTTTTTTTTTACCACCGCTGTCAACCTTTTCCTTTGTAAAACTTTTGTCTCAAATTTCCTGAGGCTTCTTTCAGCACAACGGGTGACTCACTTTCTCAAGTTCCCACATTTCAGTACAGATTAAGACCTTTTAGATGATATAATGCATGTCCTTGCTGCTAATTTTAACCATTATTATCACACATAAATGCCTCAGTCTGATCTGACCGCAAACCTTTAACCAAAAAGGGTTACGGTTAGTATTGAAGACTTCTCAGCCGTGTGATCAATTTCAGTTTCTCCTCACAAATGCAGCCATGCTGGCCAACACTCACACACCAACGCCTGCACACGTGATGAAACTTCAATCGAGCAACAGTAGTTTTTTTTTTTTTGGTTTGTTTCTTTGTTTGTGACTCAGTGGATGCAAAGCCTGCGGCGGCGACAGGTGAAGTGACCAGCACCAACGTGCAGTTCGCCGAGGAGCAGGGTCTGCTCAGGCCGGCAGGGTCAAGTCAAACCGAAAGTCCAAATCCGTTGCCAACACACACACACACACGGGGTTCTGCTCCATTTGCACTGAAGAGATCATGCTTAGTAACATCACCGCTTGAAACAACGAGGAAGCACTGCACAGAAACTCCACAGCGACTGCAACCATAGAAACAGAGAGCGCTCAAAGAGACGTAACCCGGCAAACAGAGCGTTTCTCTGACTCAGTGGATGGAAAACACCTTCTGCAGCGTCTTTGGCTGATCTGTCACCTTGTGAAAATATGGTGAAATTAATGAAATTACGTGAGGCTGTCGCGTCGGGTTTCACGTGTGACGGCAAAATCGGCGCGCAGACTGACGTGAGAAGATTTGTTTGTTTTTGTGGTTTATTTACACATCCATGTCACCTCTGACCTACAGAAACAGAGCGTTGAGAAACCTTTTGTTATTTTTCTGAATGGGCCTCCCCGTCATCACAGAGAAATTCTTCTTATGTTTTCATTAAAAACTATTTAAACACTTCCACTGTTCGTGGATGTGCAGGAGAAGCAGCTTGTTCAGTTTCGTCTCTGTCGTATCTCCACATCTGTGATTTCATCTGATTTTCGCAGCTTTTGACTGTGAGTGGATGTAAAGGCTCGACAAGTTGCACCTTTATCACCTGATCTCATGTTTACCTGCCTCAGATGTTTTTCTCTTTTTTTTTTTTTGGCTGTAACACCTGAAAGTTGGAGGACAAACAGTCTCATTGTCACAAAATGTCACAGAAACTGTTTCAAACGGCATCCATGTTGAAGAGAAGTCGATGGCACCAATAAAGCTCAACGATGAACTCAAACATTTCATGCACGACCTCACGGCAGTTTGCTCTGTTCATGGTTTGTGACTCTAAATGACATAACACATAACAACGTTTTTGCAAGTTTGCAGAAACTTCTAGAAAAAAAATCAACGTCTCATTCATGATACCAAAACTGGAACTGGAAGCACACCAGCCATTTAAAAACATTTTTACATTTGCATCCTTTTGCACGTTTTACTGCAGAAAGTGGATAAATGTGTGTTAATTCTTTACCATTCACATCCAGCAGGAGGGCTGCCTCAAGAAAAATTAATTGGCCTTGTGATGGATTCACTTTTTATGAGTGTTTGCACAGTCAAAGAGGAATTCAGCCTTTTCCATCACCTGAACCACTAAAAGGCATTTTTTAATCACTGAAACTCTTTTGACGTGCGTCAGCGGCATCGAGGCAGGATAAAACAAGTTCAATCACATCTCTGCGCTTCAATAAGAATGATGATCAGGTTTCACATCTCTGCCAGCCGACCAGATACAGAAGGAGCTGACAAAGGCCTCAAGCTCGAAGAAAAGATACGAGCCTCACGTGGTCACACGAGCACAAACCGATTACTGTGTCGATCTGCGGGCCCGCTGTTATTTTTGGATCGAAATTTTCAAGTGAAGTCATCTCGTCAGTGGCCTCACCCACCTCCATGTCAACAGAGCAATGCTACCAAATATCAC
>JBAJHX010000041.1:22499917-22510490 GCA_037176925.1 Amniataba percoides
TGTGTGTGTGTGTGTGTGTGTGTGTGTGTGTGTGTGTGTGTGTGTGTGTGTGTGTGTGTGTGTGTGTGAGTGTGTGACTAGCATTTACCTCAAAGCATTGCTGCGTCTTAAGTAAAGCCTCAGAGTCATTTTGCACTTTGGTGACTCAGATGGCAACAAGAAGTAAATGTTTGAAGTGAAAGGACTTCATTACCCAGAAATCATTTCACTTGCAATCTAACTTGGGACCTCAGTTTGCTATCAGAGTAGAGTAAAGTTGCAAAAGTGGCATCTTCACATATCTGTTAAATGATCAGAGGACTCCAGGAAGAGATCAGTGAGATAGATTTGCTCTCCTGTGGGTGAAAACGGTGAAGACGTTGAGCTCATGTTGATGAATTCAGGGGTTTTTTTGGACGACGAGTTTGATGCTGTTGATCAGGAGACATTTCTTGAAGTTTGGCACCAGTGATTGAACCAGCTATCAACATATAATCTGCATTAATCCACCAGTTAGAGAGTGACAGGACACAAGATAGTTTCCATCTTAAAATCTCATCCATGCATGCAGCTTTAAAAGTATCATGACATGGAAATAGAGAGGGAGAAAGAAAGAGGAAGTGTGAGTAAAAGCTATGAGTTATGTTAAGAGAGAGAAAAAAGAGATAGATTACATAAAGTGGCAGGTGTTGGCTGGGTAGCACTTTGAATCTGCCCTCAGGACACAGATTCCTCACTGAGAGAAAGAGGCGGAGAGTTTTTCTTATTCAGATCAAGGTGGAGGGAAGAAGAAAAAAAAAGATAAAAACGATTGAATGAAAGAGCGTGAAACACTCAGAGAGAGGAGAATGTGCTTTACATGTTCGTTTCCGGGTGGCCTTCCTGCAGACATCCAATGCTTTTCAAAGGGAAGTGACGGGAAAGAAACGAGAGAGAAACGGTGTGAAAGAAAGTTTGACGGGCGAGGATGCAGAAGTACAGTCGCTGACATCTCACTACGCCCGACACCCACCTCGTTTTTTAAAGACAACACATACCAGAGGAGGAAATGTGCAGTTTAGAAAAGAAAAGCACCTTCAGATGATTGTTACCTTCATTTCACTGCATTCGGCCGCAGATTGGATGTTTTTATGTTTTGAAGATGCTGCTGTGGTCTCAGATCTGACATTAGATAACGAGAGTAATTCATATTTATGAAGATAATTAGACAGCTGCAAACAGGGAGATAAAGGAGAGAAAGACTGATGCAAAATAGAGACTGCAAGGAGAAATTAAGTGGAAGTTAATGTTTACTAACCTAACCTAACCTGCAAAGGCGTTCACTCACTTTATAATGTGCCCTCAATTTGCTGTCAAATTAGCTTAATTCGACCCTTATTAATCTTTTCAAGGCACTCGTGGATGCCAACAATGACGCCTTTTTTGCGGTACATGTGATCTGAGATAAAAATAAAACCTAATTCAATCCAAGCAGTCAGCGGTGAAAGTGATTAAAGTTATGATAGTGCTTTTAATGTGAAGGAACAGATTTAGTAACTTGTTTTGATTTGTTATTTGACGTGATATCTCATTTGAGGCTGTACTGTAAAAAAAAAACACCTGAATCTGAAAGCTTGATTGATAAAAGTGGGAAGTGCAGAGAGAGGAAGACGAGGGCACAGCGGGAGCAGGGAGGTGGAGTCGTGACCTCTGACCTCGGTGACCTGCAGTGATAGCATCTCCTCACCCGGACCTTTGTTCAGGTCGCCGCTTGTTTAGTTTATGCTAACGCTTACACAGCCAGCAGCGGCGGGGTTAAACGCTCAGAAGGCCAAACGGGATTAGCCGAGAGCGAGGAAGCTTTGAGGTGGAGGAACACTTTGAGTAGAAATGATTAAAGCGTGCGTGCTTTTAGATTGCGCAACGTCACCGGCCTGCATCGTTTGTATGCCTTTTTACCACCATGTGGTACAGAACTGAATGGAAATCCATGGACGTTTTGGTGGTTGGAAAAGCACAAAAAATCTAAAGCTCTATTGGAATAATTTGGAAATGGTCTGCAAAAATGCAAAGTTTATGTGCTTTGTTTGAAGGAAAGCTTTGCAGAGCACATTTCATACCTAAAAGGCAATAAAAAGTGCTTTACATGATGAAGTTAAGAACAGATTTAGTTCATTTTATAACAGCAAAAGTGCATAATTTTTTATTTCTGCCTTTGTTTCTTTTCCATATAGTTCACCCTGTCAAATAAGTATATAAAGTGTGCTCATTTATCACCATGAGGTGTAGAAACTGAATTTACGAGACATTAAAAGCCTCCAGCGTGAGCACAGTTTGAGCCGGAGCGTCGCTGTATCGGTAACCTGAGCGGAGTCACCTCTCTGTTGGGAGGTGAGAAACCTGAGCCGGGGAGCTTCGGGGACAAACAGTCGTGAAAGAAATCTGTTTTTTTCACAGGTTGACACACTTTTGCTGCTGTTTTTTGGCTGGTTAGAGCAGTCAGACTGTGACTTAAAGACTCAGGGGTCAAATCTCACGATAATATAATAACAGCTGTGTGTTGACGTCCTCTTTTCGAGCCCCTGGACGTCAGCAGATCTGTATTTCAGGGTGAAAACAAAGTGTAAAAAGATTCAGACATATTGAGAAGCTTCAGTCCGAGCATAGATTCAGCAGGTGTCTCTCTGTTGAGCTCCTCCTCCTCTTTCATTGGAGGCACCTGGTGTTTCACTGATTGGAGTCACACCCTGCAGACAAGCTTTTCTCTGTCCTGTGAGACGTTTAATCAAGCATCTGATCACCAAAAATAAAGAATAATGAAGTGTAAGACTGATAAAAGTTCTAGAAACGTGGCGTAAACGTGGCGGTTTGATGCTGTTTGTAATAAAGTTTCTGAGCCTTTTCAAACGTCGTGTGCTCGTCTGAAGGTTAAAATGCTGACACACTTCCTGTCTCTGCTCTTCCTCTCAGGGTCAGTACTGCGACATCTGCAGCCAGGGCGACAGCGACCGCGCCCACCCCATCACCAACGCCATCGACGGGACGGAGCGATGGTGGCAGAGCCCGCCGCTGTCCCGCAGCACCGAGTTCAACGAGGTCAACGTCACCCTGGACCTCGGACAGGTGGGAGACACCACGACTTTCTGTGTCTGAATCTGTAGAAATAATCCTTCCTCTTTCCTCTGAAGTATCTCCTGGAGTGTTTTGTAGATCACACTAAAATTTGCAGAATATTTCCGCGTCTAATTCGATTTCTTGCTTTTTTTTCCAGAATTAGGAGCTTTAACATTTGATTGAAGTGTTTCTGATTGTTTTTACTTTTTAAATTTATTCAGTGGTGATGAGAAAGTTCATTTCTGCAGCTGAAATCTTGGCATGTTGTTGTGGAAGTTTTCAAATCTTCACGAGCCAGCCGTTAATGTAATCAGCTCTTTTATGAGCTGCGAGTGAAGCTGATTAGATTCCAGCATAAAAACTACTGATAGTTAAGTGGCCCTCTCAAACGTCTCTCCTCCTGCTGGCCTCCTCGCGGTGATAAACCTCGAAGAAAACGAACGTGAGATAAACGTGAGCCTGTGAACTCGTCGGATTTTCGAC
The DNA here is from genome assembly GCA_037176925.1 of Amniataba percoides. Lineage (NCBI taxonomy): Eukaryota > Metazoa > Chordata > Actinopteri > Centrarchiformes > Terapontidae > Amniataba > Amniataba percoides. The sequence goes on from JBAJHX010000041.1 coordinate 22,503,473, forward strand.
CTCGCTGATAAATCTCAGAGCTCAGCGACCTAAAAGAAGAATCAAACACTTGAAAGTCTGATCGTATGTGGAGACGTTGTTCTTGGCAGGCGGCTCTGTTTGTTCGGAGAATCACACGCCCGTACGTTAGTGTGTCACACACACACACACACACTAGAGAAGAGCTTCACTCTGTTCTCTGCTCCACGTTAACCTTTTTGTGTTTCTGAACGTCGCTCTTCAACAACCTTTTTATGTTTCTCAATGTGACTCTTTTGTGCCAACCTCTCCTGCTCGAGTGCCCTCCTCATTCATCAGAGCTGAGACGCTCACCGTGTGTGTGTGTGTGTGTGTGTGTGTGTGTGTGTGTGTGTGTGTCAGGGCATTCAGTTTCCCTTCCCTCTTCAGTCTATCGTTCCTTTTCTCCTCACTCTTTACTTTCTTTCCTTCCTCTTTCTCTTTCTCTTTCAGGGTTGAAGGTCTCAATAGAGAAGCAGAGAGCTGTGACTGTGTGTGTGTGTGTGTGTGTGTGTGTGTGTGTGTGTGTGTGTTTAGCTCGTAAAAGCCTTTATGAGCCTGTTTACATTGTGGCAGTAATAAAAAAGAATGAAAGAAACGTTTTTAAAGAGCAAACAAAAGCTGGATGTTTGTTCTGTCGATCATTTGGAGGTTGAGTTGAGGTTGGATGACTTCGAACTTTTATCACACAGATGTTTTAGCTGAACCTGCAGTTGCACATCGCTGGTTTTGATTCTGTTTCTCTGCAGCGTCTCGGTGTTTTTCTGCTCGACACGTTTTCTGGGCGGCATCGGCGCTGAGAGAGGCAGCTTTAAGAGAAGAAGTGAACGAGAGAGGAGGGGGAGCGGAGGGGGAGGGTCTCTCGTTACCAGGTCACAGTTTTGTCTTGAAAGAATGTAGGTGGGCTAAGGCCAGAGTTTATGTGTGTGTGCCTGTGTGTGTGTGTGTGTGTGTGTGTGTGTGTGTGTGTGTGTGTGTGTGTGTGTGTGTGTGACTCACAGTGAAGACCCCCCCACCACCACACACACACCTAACCAGCCCCCACCTCTGGCTGAATGAAAGAGAAAGAGGAGGGAGAGACAGGAATGTGAGTCAACCTGTCTCAACCCGCAGAGGGGAAGGCTGCTTGAATTACCCCTCACTCTCTCTCTCTCTCTCTCTCTCTTTCTCTGACCATCATCAGGAAACATTGCCACAAACTGTCATTTTCAGCACAGATCGGCGAGCGCTCGCAGATTCTGGAGAGATTCAGGCTCGCCGTTTCCACTTGTTTGCAGTCACTATGCTAAGCTACGTTAGCCGCGTATCTAATTCTCTGTAAGAAAGCGAATAAGTGTGTTTCTCAAAATGAAACCAGGCGAGCGGAGGATGTCGTAGCTGCACACTGCAGCAGAAGATCAATCAAATATAGATGTGAGGGTGTCCACGTACTTTTGGCCATGTAGCATATCTAGATATTTTTAAGCCACTTTATACAGAAGCATTAAAAAAGTACAGAATATGAGACTTTGATTTAAAATTGCGTGGATGCCTCTGAAGAAGGCACTTATCGCTCATTACTTTGAGGTGTTGAAAAGGAGTTCAGGAGGTGAAGCAGCTTTAAAAAATGTGTTCTTTTCTATGAATGTAGATAAAAAAACAGATTAATTTAGCGAGGAATTTAGTTGGCAGCGCATTTATCATCAGTTTGAGCATTTCTGCAGCAGGTGTACCAAGCACAGACTGCACCCACCCAGCACCAAATTCACCCAACATATTTCACTTTTAAGTGTAGAATAACGAGTATTTCCACCCCTTCTTATAAATGATTTTTCACTTATTTCTCACCAAACCCTTTTCAGTATGTTTTTTAATGCTCTCTCATTTAATTCAGATCTCTTCCTTCCAGTTTCAGCTTTTCAAGTATGCGTCAGACTTTTTTTTTTTTTTTAAAAAAAGGAGCATTAGTTCAGCTCTTCTTCCTCTCCTCCTCCTGTCTTTCTTTATCTGTGCCACTCCTGCTTTATCTCTTACAGATAACGGGCAGCCCGATATAACACATCTCAGCCGTCCTGTCTTCTTTCACCTCCACCGTTATCCTGCTTCCTAATTAACATGGCTCCTTATTCCTCCTTTTCTCCTCTGCAACGATGATCTTCCTCCGCTTTCACGCACTTTTATGTCAGACTTATTCTTCCTCATCCTCGCTATGAAAACAAACTTCTTTCCTTTCCTGTTGCATGATGGAGGCGTCAGATCTGCTGGTAGAGAGCTAAAGTTCATTTAACACGTCGCAGCACTCAAACGTGTTGCAACCACCTCCCCTCATTATTTATTTTTCCATATCTGGAGCAGAGAAATCTATATTTCTATCTGTACCCGCCGGGCTCCTTGTCTGTTCCTGTTTTATTTGCACACTTGGGGAAGGGGAGGAGGAGGAGGAGGAGGACGAAGGGCGACAGCTACCTGATGAACTGTAGGAAGAACGTGAATAATCCGATGAGGTCAGAACCAGTTGAGCACAATTCAGCGTTGTCTTGTAAACAAGTGTGTGTTTTCACTCCGCGCACAGGTGTGTGTGTGTGTGTGTGTGTGTGTGTGTGTGCGGTTTCATTCCTCAGGTGTGCGATAGTGGAAGGATTTTGTAATGACAGGTGACAGGGGATGGAGGAGGTGAAAATGAGGAAGAGGAGGGGACTGGAGGTGGAAAAATGGGAGAGATCCAACATGAGAGCAAGGTGAAAGAAAATTCCCAGGAAGAGAAGAGGAGGAGGAGGAGAAGGAGATGACAGGGGGAAGAGAACAGGGGATGTTTGTCTGTTTCAGCAGCCTATTATTAGAGCACAATATAGGCTTCAGTCGGGAATGTGTGTGTGTGTGTGTGTGTGTGTGTGCTCTTCAGGTGAGGTCTTCTCTAATCTTCTTCCTCATCCGAAAAAAAAAAAAACCTCTCCTTGTCATCACTCATGTCAAAATCTTCTTCAGCCCCGCAGTCAGAAATGAAACTTTCTGCAGCTTCAGTGACTCGACGTGTTTTTAGTTCATTGTAGAAGATGTTTAGCTCATAGGTGTAATATGTACCTAAAAGATTCATTTAGCTAAATCGTTTGTTTATTTATTTATAGATTCTTTTCAGAAATCTAAAGGATGCACTTGACTGGCACTTTTTTTTTTACTGCAGACATTAAAAGGTTTCTCATTGTCTTTCTTTTGGAAAGGTTTCCTCACAGCATAAACACTCTCAGACATGCACACTCTCACATTCAGAGTTTAGGCAGCTGCATTGTTCGTCGTGCGTAAGAGCGAGCGCGGTGCCAACTGCTCCCGATTGAACGTTTCCTGCCATTGATGTTGTTTGAACGTCACTTACCTTTTTTTTTTTTTTTTTAATGTGGCAGTCAGCTCCGGGCTGCAGGCTGGAAAATCCCAAACGTTTGTTTTTTTGAACACATGAACTTTTTTTAAGTTGATATCAAACAAAGATTAATGTTAAAAACAGTCCCACATGAGCAGCAGTTACCTTTCCTCATCTTCAGTTTCCAAAAAAACAAAATTCATGACGGTGAATCAGACACTTGCTGGTCGTCATTTCACGTCTGCAGATTTTGCATCAATTTCTAATTAATTTGTCTCTTTCTTCCATCAGCGGAAGAAAACATACAACTGACAATCCCAGCTGACACTTTTTATTCAACATCAACAGTGTAATTATTATTCTGAGCAGATTATCAACCTGTTCACACAGATTCATACATGACACTGTTTGCTAGTTTCTTTTCATTGTTTTTGTCTTTGCGTAATGTTTTTTTTTGCCTTATCAATACAGATCATTGAGCAATTATTTCCCCACGCAGGTGAAGAAAGTGTGTTGCACGGCCAGCTTTAACAGTTTGACGTGATGTGCGCTGTGTTAAGTCTTTAATCTGTGAGACAAATGAAAGAAAGTAAAAGACATAAGTCCAATTTTAAGTTCATAATAAGTCCAGTATCTGAACGGAGGAGGCAGATTTGATCATCTGATAACTCTGAGTGGAACAAAAAGACAGTTTCATGGACGGACTGTAACATTAAACGCTGTCGTCTCTGTGCCTGCATGTAGGTGAGAGGAAATAAATCACCTCTGTGTGTGTGTGTGTGTGTGTGTGTGTGTTTTGTATTGGCAAAGGTGTGTGTGTGTGTGTGTGGCTGATTATAATCAGAGCATCTTCTGCCAATTCTGCTGTTTACGAGTGATGAGTATGGGAACTACACTCTGCTGTGTGTGAGTGTGTGTGTGTGTGTGTGAGTGTGTGTGAGTGTGTTTTGCTCGTGGTTTGGCTCCGTACAGACAGTTCCAGGATTGTTGTTGTTTTAACACACTTTTCAGGTGTGACGCCTCTCCTTTGTTTTTGGGTGTGTGTGTGTGTGTGGCCTGGCGGACAACATCTTGCCAAGCAGGATGACTTTGAGAGTGTGTGTGAGACATTTCAAGATATCATCTCTCTTCCTCTGTACTTCCCTCACATCTCTCTCTCTCTCTCTCTCTCTCTCTCTCGCTCTCTCTCTGTTCGTCTGTCTGACTCGTCTCAGCCACAAAGACTCTTCTGTTGACTGAATGATGAAAAAAGATGTGAAACATATAGATATGATGCTCATCAAACATGCGTTCCCAGTCCTTGTTCTCACTCTTCTTTCTAACTTCTTCTTTCGTCTGTCTCTTCTTCTCAGTAAAGTTAAAACACACCGTTAATAATAAACTTTGGCTTTACAGTAAAACCAGGATTCAGACGCTGGTCACTTATTAACTGATGGGTTTTGTTCTCATCAGTACATCTTTATTTAATAAAGCTTTAATAGCTTTAAAATAACTTTGAGAAACTGTCACTAAACTCAACATGCTAAAATGTTAGCATCTTTATTATCTTTGTGTCCCAGTTCTGTATAATATAACGTTAATATTAAATTAACACTATACAGTGATTATAGTCATTAATTATTTTGTGCTGCATCCTTTTGTAGAAACAAGAAATAAAGCAAGGAGTCAAAACGATTAACTAAATAGCTAATCGATTAGTTTTGACAGAATTTAATCTGCACCTCTTGACAACAGATTCATCATTTCAATAATTTTTCAAGTAAAAACTATTATTCTCCAGCTGCAGCCTCGTGTTTTTTTCATGTAAGAATTTAAAGACATTATCTTTGTTGTAGAGAAATTATCAAAATGCATGAAACAAAAGTCATAAAATAACAGGCAGGTACGTTTAGAGACAGCAGTCTGTGTTTCTGTGCAGTGGGCATGAAAAAGGTCGTGAAAGTTGTTTAACGCTGCAGAGATGTTTGTTGACTGACAGTGGGATCAGCAGGAGTATCAACCCTCTTACACGGCGATGACAAAGATATTTTTGCGTCGTGTAACTTCAGTGTGTTTTCTGGCTCTTCATCAGAGCCGTTTCACCATCGCTCACCTTTTTATTCTTTTTTTTAAAACATTTTACAGAGATGCTCCCTCATTTTGTAATCTGTGTGAAATGTGAATGCACCACATTGTCGGCCCGAGAGGGGATTTATGTTATCGTCATCATTAAGTCTTCCAAAAAACTGATTTATTTCTCTGTGGACAATTTCCCTCTTTCTTTTTCTTTCTTCTATTACTCAATTTTCCACAGTGACTCAGTCGACCGCACAGTTTAGTCACATCTTTTAAGAGCGGCCTTCTTTCTCTTTCTTAATTTAGGTCCGTTTGTCCTCGTTCGCCGCTCGGCCGTCGGTTTGAAGGTCAACAGTCGCAGTCATTCATTCCTCCCTCTCCTCCTCCGTCCTCCTCAGTAACTCTCCTTTCTGTCAGCATCCACTCATTTTCCTGTTTTTTTCCCTCCCTCCCCTCCGTTAGTCATCGTTCAGGGTTAAACGTCGCCTCTGAAACTGTGTCCTCTCACACAAACACACAAGCGCTGACACACACTGCACATTTTTCAGTCATTCATTATGTGTAGTGGGCAGGAAAATGAGCGAAGAGGGGGATAAAAAGAGGTGGAGGGAGAGAAAGAGGGAGGCAAATCTGACCTTAATAGGAGTGATTCAGCTTCGGGTGAAGCGAGAGAAAGAGGCAAAAGGGGATAAAGTTGATGTCACATCGAAACCAGAATAAAGGAGGGATGATGGATGGGGGCAGGGAGGAAAGAGAAGAGGGCTGGCTGATAATTTCAGAAGTCTTTTTTTTAGAAGTCTGCCTCGTTATGTTGCTGATATTAGACTGAGTGGATGTTGGCGGGTTGACACACCCTCAGTGTGGTGTTTTGACAAATTTAGATAAGTTTAGATAAGTTTCTTGACATTTTCTTTTCTTCAGTCTTTTGTTTGGAAAAGGTCCATGAAAGATGAATATAATTAGAATCTAAACAGCCAAGTCAGCGTTTGTTGGAATATTTGAAACCATATTTTTCCTTTTGAACATTTATTTTCTCATTCAGTCATTATTTTAACATTTCTTCACTTTTGCACTGCACGATCGATGACGTTAGAGGACGTACACATGCAAAACTTCAAGAGTTGCCTGGAAATGCAGTTTAGTAGCCTCCCCATGCATTTAGTAGCTTACAATCCAAATACTTTGTTTTAAAACTTCAGTACAGTGATCTCAGACTACTATATATAACTCCAGTAACTCCAGTTTTGCACCCTTTTGCATTGAAATTAGAGACCGCGATGCTTCTTCAGTCCTGATCTCTGCTCTGATCGAACTCTTCTTTCCATCCTCCTGCAAAGAAGAAGACAAAAATATGCGAAGAATGGGGAGAAGAGTTTGATGAAAGTAGAGGGACGAAGAGGATGGAGGCCAGAGTAAAACATGGAGGAAGGAGTGAGTGAAAAAATGTTTAAGAGGAGGAGGAGGAGGAGAGGAAGGAGGAGAGGGAAGTCGAGAAGGACTCCAGCTGGGAGTGACAGAAAAAAGAAGCCATTCATATGTTATCTTTGATTGAAATGTCAAAGTGTGTGTGTGTGTGTGTGTGTGTGTGTGTGTGTGTGTGTGTGTGTGTGTGTGTGTGTGTGTGTGTGTGTG
>JBAJHX010000041.1:22537568-22549704 GCA_037176925.1 Amniataba percoides
CATCAGTTTCCCAAAGACAAGAAGGTTTCCTCTTCTTCCTCTTCTTTAAAGAGTTTATCTGGTCCTTTACGTATTCATGCAGCCAAGCGAACATCTGCCTTCAGAGCTGTTTTTAAAGAAAAAAAACATTTATGGCTCGCATGGCGGCTGGATGGGAGGCTGTAAAAAGCCCGACTGAAGGTGAACAGATCACATGTTGAACCAGAGACCAGATGTTCACGCAAAGCACCAAAACTGCATTTTTATCTGCATCGGAACTACATTTTTTATTTAAATATGGAGCCACAAATATGTCAATTTTATCATTTGTTATACTCTAAATGAACCTCCCCTCTCGCCCCAGTGCATGTTGGGAAAGTCAAATACATAGAGATATTTTAAGTTTGGATCAATTTAATTCTTCACACCAACGTTATCGGTGTTCAGAACACATTAAAGTTCTTTCAGGAGTGTTAAAATCGAACCTTTCAGCCTGTGTCATGTTGTTTTCTTGCCTCTTTGAATCAACAGCTTCTGAAGTTTTAGTCTTTGATCATTCACTGTAATCAGACATGAAAAAACCTTTCAATGATTCATAAAATCTCCCTCGACCTTCCTGTTTCTACTTAAAGTATCCGATGACTTTCATCCATCGTGTGGTCGTTTGTTAATTACAGCGTCTCTCCTGTGTGATTTGTTTGGAAACCTGCTGAATATGATCCTCAGCACTGATATGAAATGAACACCTGTCAGACGACGCAGGCTTCAAAATAAAAGCCCCGTTTGAAGTGACTTGATTGAGATTTACATGTGAGGTTGTTTCAGATGGTGCGTAAACTTTTCAACAATGAAGAAATGACTTGTTTGTGTGCCTGTTAAACTTTTCTGTCCATATTAATAACTAACTGCTGTTTGTTTTCCTCTCCTGTCGTCTTCCTCCTCTTTATTCTTTCTTTTTTTATCTTCCTGCTTCACGTCTCAGCCTGCAGCAGACAGGTGACGAGTGCTGACAGTGTTTTTTCACTGTTTTTTGTGTGTTTTATGAGCATTTGTGCAACTGTTTGTTGTTGATTCACGTGTATGGGAAAAAATCTGTGAGGTTAGAGGCCGTTTAGTCACTGATGTGGTGTAAAATTTTCTTTATTTCCATATTTTGTCTCATAAGTTTGTCATTTATTATTCCTCCTTTGTGTTATGTGCACTGCCTCCTCCACCCTTATTTATATGAATGAAGAAAATTAATGCAAAACCATACAGACTCACACAGAAAACATGATGAAAATCAACATAAGTTTGTAAGAAATTACTTTTAATATTATCAGAGGTAGTCAGTTTTCTTTCACACAGCACACACCTCATTTTCTTTTATAACTAAAGTTTATTTTTATCTTGTTAAAACATCAGTTTTAGTTTGCAGTTGTGTTTTATGCTTTGTGTGATTGGTCATGTGTTTTCAGCGTGTAACTGCCACCGTCACTCGTTCGACTGTTACTACGACCCCGAGGTGGATCAGAGGAGAGGAAGCATCGACGTCCACGGACACCACAGAGGAGGAGGAGTCTGCCTGAACTGTCAGGTAACCGCCACTCTGCTTCCCGCATCTTTAAAAGGATCTGAAAATTAATTCAGTTCTTTTATTTTTGCATCCTGAATGTGTCCTGAGTGCAGAAGAGAACATTTGCACAAACGTCATGTTTACCTGAGCTCTCTCAAATCGTGCATGAATGATTTTGCTCACTGATTACATTCATGGTGAGGTAACTGTAGTGGAAACTTTTCAGCATCACACCACCGGAGTGAACTGCGAGCGCTGCATCCCCACCTACTACAGGTCACCTGACCACCCCATCGACTCGCCGCTCGCCTGCTCACGTGAGTCTGTCAAATAACACGATCAGATTGATGCATGTGATACATCCATTTATTTATTTACTCGTTATCTTACTGTCCTTTTCCTCCTTTCAGGCTGTAACTGTCAGTCAGAGTTCACAGACGGCACCTGTGAGGATCTGACCGGTCGCTGTTTCTGCAAACCGAACTACGCCGGAGAGAACTGCGACTCCTGCGCCAGCGGCTTCATCAACTTCCCCGACTGCTACCGTGAGTTTCAGCAACAGAGACGCCCGAAAGAGCTGCTCTGCTGCGGGTTTGACGTCCAAAGAGACTCGATTCAAATTCACCCTCAAAGTAAAACAAACAAACGCAGAGAAAAACCTTGTTTGTCTCTCTTTCTCCGTCATCAGCCATCCCCACCTACCCCACCAACAACAACAACGGAGAGGCCAAACCAGCAGGAGAGATCATCAGTAAGACTTCCCATCTTCATCTTGTCCTTCATTTTCTTATTTTACATATTTTATGTGTTGCCATCACTCCTTTCCTCCATTGGTCCTTTCAACACTCAACTTTCCAAAGAGCATTTCAGAAATCTGCAAAGAGCTTTTTCACAGTATTAAAAACTGGAATATAACATTGATGAAACTTCTGATCAAATGAAAGAAAGAAACAAACTTCTCATCTTGTTTCTACACTTTCCCACGTTCTTCTCTCGTTTGTTGATCTGCTGAGGTGTTTTGGTGGAAGTCAGATGTTTTTTTGGGGGAGTTTTGGGAAAATCGATGTGGCGTGAAGGAATTTCAGTGTGATAATCTGGATGAAAACATGTGAGCGTCCTCCACAGATCCACCTGCTGTGTCTCTGCTCGTATCAGCCTGTTGGTGCTTCTGACGGCGTTTCATTCTCATAACAGAAAATGAGCCTGACGACATCTCTGTTATGTGTCTCTGATCAGCTGCCCTTCTGATCAAAAGTGAAATAACTTTATTGACATGAACCAAACCTGCTCTCTCTGCAGACTGTGAGTGCAGCGTCCCCGGCACCGTCGATAACTCCTGCAAACCGGATCCTCGGACTCGGACCTGCATCTGCAAGCGAGGTTTCACCGGCGATCACTGCGAGACCTGCGCTCCGGGTTTCTACGGAGTCAGCTGCCAGCGTGAGTGATGGACAGACAAAGAGGAAAATATGTTCAAACTTCAGAATTTCATCAGTGATTAACATGCACAAGATCTATTCTTTGGTCCATAAAACATCAGAAAACACTAAGAAAATATTGAAAACTACAAGGTCACATCGTCTTTTTCACATAAACAATCCAAAAATTCAGAAAAATATTTAATTTAGTAACAGTAAACCAGGAAAAACAGCAAATCCTCATATTTGGGAACAAGGAACCATTAAACACTGGACAAAAGTAGAAATATTACCTGATATATTCACATACAAATGCAGGTTGCAGAACATTTTACAAAGTAAACATGCCATTTTGAATGATGAAATATACAAAATTCAGCATAATAGAGAACTAAACTCTTCAGTTTTACAGTTTTGGCAATAGCAAATATATAAAAATGATGTATTGAATGAATGACAATGAAAACCACACTTTAAAAAAGGCAACAAGAACAAGTACTCTTATGTTGTAATAAGTAAAATAACACTAGACAAGAAGAAAATAATGTGACGTTAAAAAATAATTTGGACAGTGTGTGTGGCTGCAGCATTTAAACCTCTTCACTTTCACAAAATCAATATTTGCTTCATCGATTTAACGTCGCACAGCTAACGAGCTCAGAGGACTTTCTGAGAGTTTAACGTTTGTTTTTCTCACATGCAAAATGCAAACAAAAGTCCAAACAGACAAACAAGACAGGAATGCCAGACGCTTTATTTATCTGTTTATCTGTGTTTGTTTACCACCCAGAAGCAGCCACACACACACACACACACACTCCTGAATAAACATCATTCCCCTGAGCTGTGTTAATCACTTGAAATAGTTTCACACCTTTTCTTCAGTCAGTAGTTGGCTCAGTCATCTCTAAATAAAATAAAAGTGAATCACTCAGACGTATTGTCTCTGACTCGTCTGTGTTTGAACTGTTTTGTGGTGTTTGTTGGTTTGTGTGTCCCTGCAGCCTGTCAGTGTTCGGGTCCCGGCTGTCTGGACGGGTCATGTGACCTGCTGACGGGTCACGGCGTCTGTCGCAGCGGTTTCCAAGGTTTCGAGTGCGACCAGTGTGCGCCGGGTTACTTCAACTACCCGCTGTGCCAACGTGAGTCATCCACACTTTCTCTCTTTTCATACAAAGCGTGCATGTAAAAATATATACATGCATTTGACTCTGAAAGCTTAACTAAGTTTTAAAATGGTGAGTCAGAAAATGAAGATCCCATTTACACTTATTACAGTATTAACAAGCAATTAACAGCCTACTTCAGTCTGGCCTCTGTCTCGCCTTGCCAGTATTTATAAAGGTTGTGTGTTTTTTAAGGTCTGTTGTTATATAGTTTATTCTTTTTATTCTTTCGTTTGTCTTATTTTAACATTTTTTACCCCTGTGAGCCACTCTGTGACCTCGCTCTGTGAAATTTTCTTTACTAAATGTACTTTACTTTGCTCATTTAAATCCAATCACAATGCAGAATGAAGGAAGAAATATGAAACACTGTGAGTCGATAAAAGTTTATTAATACCAGATGTGAAAAATGCAGATTTAGATTAGATAGTTTCAGTTGTGTGTTTTATTATATGTTGGCATCCAGAGCTGAACTTTCTCCGTCCGTCTCTTCAGTGTGCGGCTGCAGCACAGTCGGCTCTTTGCCCGAAGTCTGCGATCCGTCCGGTCGTTGTCTTTGCAAACCAGAGTTTCAGGGTCCTCGATGTGAACAGTGCAGATCTGGTTTCCACTCATACCCGAACTGTCAAGGTACACACACACACACACACACACACACACACACACACACACACACACAATGCATCTGTTTCTGCTGATTCTCACATACTGTAATGAAAAAAGACATCCCATCAGGCTGTGGACTCACGTGGAAACGCTTAACTTTACGCACCTTCTTATGAGGTGTTATATTGCCTCGTTAAATTTTATGATGTTTTATTCAGGTCTCAGCTTTTCAGTGTGAAATAGAATAAATTCAGAGGTAGAAATTGACAAATGTTAAAGTTGCAATAATACAGATATAAAAGAAGATCCTATAAGTGTTTTGTGGATATGAGATTAAAACTGGTTCCTAACTTCAGATGGGAAATAAGGTGATGCCCCTTGGGGTCTTTATTTTTTTAAATTATTTAACAAAAGAAAGCTTTAATTTGTAGGATAATGTGTGGAAAGGGAAATGAGTATTATTTTCTATGCAGATGACATTGTTTTATCACCATCTAAAAAAAATGAAAAATGCTCTCCTACACTCAAGGACAGTGTAAAAATGTGAGATTATTAAAAGAAAACTGAAATATAGTATAAGCATAGAAGACTAGACAACTGATGTTCCAGATATATTATAAAATAATGAATGAATAAAACATTGAATAACTTGAAATGATGATGATGTTTTCATTTCGTGTCTCATGTCTTGTTTCCTCAGTGTGCACTTGTGATCCTCGCACCTCAGTGGACACCAGCTGCACCGCGTCCGGCCATTGCCACTGCCAGCCCAACTACAGCGGGGCGTCATGTGACCAGTGTGCTCCTGGTTACTATGGTTACCCAAGCTGCACACGTAAGTCACCAAAGACGCCTGGTTTTCAGTAAAAATGTTCACCTGTTAAACCCCGTTAACCAAGTCACCACCACCTAAAAACTTTTATTTTGAAAGCTCTTATGATGGATGGATTACTAAATGATGCAGACTGACTGATAATGTGTGTTTGCTGCAGCCTGCCAGTGTTCTGCAGAAGGATCCCGCTACACCAGCTGCGACCAGGTGAGCGGACAGTGTGTTTGTCTGCCCAACGTGGCAGGACTGAGGTGCGACAGCTGTGCACACGGCTCCTACGGCTTCCCCAACTGTCAAGGTAACAACACACACACGCACACACACATAAAACTCATGCACAATGTAAACACAGAAAGACAGCTGCAGTTAATGTGATCTACAGTTAATCACACACACCAACATGTCATGTGAGGATGGTTTAAAGCACATTTAGAAGGCAAATCTGCAGCAAAAATATATATAGTCTGTATAATGTGAAGATTATTATTCTAACTTGAGTGTTTACACATTATTATTTTAAGATGCTTATCACTGCTTTTAGCCTTACAGACTCCATCCAAGTAGCCTAAATTCAGCTTCTTTATTTATCTACACTTCCTCTGATGCATCAGAGGTGTCAGATAATCTTGTTATCTCCAGATCAGAATAACAAGTAGAAGCCTGACGCTTGAAAGCAACGTGAATTTAAATCTGTGCCTGCAGTGAAGACACTTTTCTGGCACTAACTTGAAAACTAAAGGAGAGATATTGTTCGTACACGTTTGTTCTGCAAATGTGTCGTCTTGTTTTTACACAGTGTTTTATGTTACAAACCAGCTGCAGGCTATCAGATCTGTGTCCTGAATTATTCAAATGCTTTTTAAATAACTGTGGATGTCAGGATGTTTTCATTAAACTGCAAAGTTTTAGGCTTCAAAATTTTAATTTTCCCTTTTCAATGAGATTCAGTCTCATTGAAAAGTAACTTATAAATATTTAAAATGACAGAGGATGTTTTAAGTTTAAGTGTGCACGTAGTAAATGTCCAACAGCTGCCTCTTGACATTCGTTATGTGTAAAGTTTTAATCAATAACACTTGTTTTTTGTCGTTTAAAGCTGGGACCTGCCACCCTGCCGGCTCCGTTCAGTATGTGGTGCCGCCACCAGTGGTAAGTTTTTCACCTTTATTCTTTTTTTTCTCATGTTATAATTTTCTTACTAATCATATTAAAGATTAACTGTGATGCAGAATATTTCCTGCTGTAAGAGCTGAGACTTCCTCCCAGAAAAACTGTATTTTCTGTGGATTCTTCACATCTTATTAGATTATAAACCAAACTAGTGTTTTCTCTCCTGAGTGGATGATCCGTTGTCATATTGCTGTTTTGTTTTTGTCCTTGTAGGGCCAGTGTGAGTGCCGTCGACATGTGGAGGGTCCGGCCTGTGACCGATGTAAACCCCTGTACTGGAACCTCTCGCCCGACACGCCTGATGGATGCACCAGTAAGACCACTACAACAAAATAAATACTCACATCTCACATATTTCAGTAGTTTAAATGCAGTAAATGATCAGAACTGAATCATCTCAATCAGAAATGAACTAAAATGTGTGTTTGTGTTTCCTCCTGCAGACTGTGAGTGTAACATTGCAGGAACCATCAGCAGCATTGCAGAGTGTGCACAGGTGAGCAAATAAACTGCTCGTCTACCTCTAAAATAAACCTTAACTCTGTATTTACACTTAATACACTCACATATTTTATTGGGTATTAATACTAGAGAGGTGAACATGCATAAATATTTACAGAAATTCAAATCTAGAATGAAGTGCACATCAAGTGTGCAGATTATTTTGTCTCTATTAAACAGTCAATATCATGATCAGGACTGTCCTTTTCCTTAATAAAAATAAGATATCAGTCTCCATGCTTGCTGTTATTATACTGACAGTAATAATCTCTTGCTTGCGTGTGACAGGAGAGTGGTCAGTGTTACTGTAAGCCCAACGCCTGCAGTGGAACTTGCTCCACCTGTAAGGACGGTTTCTACAACCTGCAGGAGCAAAACTACTTCGGCTGTCAGGGTGAGTCTCCATCAGGACGGAGGATAATAAAAAACTCTTTAACCTCAGTGTTGGTTTCCCCTTAAAAACAAACCCCTATGTAATGCGATGCTCATGTATTTGTGTGTATTCAGGCTGCCAGTGTGACATCGGAGGCTCGGCGGGTCAGTCCTGCGGAGAGAGGAACGGCCGGTGTCGCTGCAGACCCAACGTGGAGGGACCGAAGTGTAATCTGTGAGTCAAGCAGCATGCAGTAAACATCAAGATGTAATCATTAAATTCATTTTGATATTTTGTTGGTGATAAGACACCCACCACACGGGTAATGAATCTTATAAGACCACTACTTGACTTTAAGATTTAAGATTCCTTTATTTGTCCCACAAAGGGGAAATTTACGGCGCAACAGCAGCAAAACATACACACAGAGGAAAAAACAGTCAGAAATGCAAGGAGAGTAAGATAAGACACAATAATAAATATAGAATATAGAGGAAATAAAAAAATATATAAAATCCAAGATAAATAACAATTTGACTGTTGGTATATCTGTACACAGTACAGAGAGTAGTGTGTGTGCCTGAAGAGTATACAAAATATATATATATAATATATAAATATATAATATTCAAGTATGTGCAAAAATGGTGAAATGACAATGAAATGACAGTGGATAAGTGTAATGTTATTTTGCAGTCCAGTGGAAAAAACTGTTATTTGTTTATGTCTACTAGTCTCTTTCCTTGCATCCCTAAATGTTTAACAGAAGATAAAACATGTAGGAAGGAAGTTTTTTTTCATAATGTGTAGTAACAGTACAGAAAATATAGTATAATATGAATTTAATAATGATAAGTTGCAGCATTTCATTCCAGTACTGCAAACTTTATTTGGGTGAAAGCTGTAAAAAGTCATCAGATACCATTATGAGCATGTAAAGAAACCATCGCTTTTAAACTTTAAATCCGTCTTGTATCTTTATGATCTTTTTTTATCCTTCTCACCGGACCTCGCTGTGTCCTCAGACCTCGTCCGGATCACTACTTCCCAGACCTCCATCACCTGAAGTTTGAGATCGAGGAGGGGACGCTGCTGGACGGCCGACCGGTGCGATTCGGCTACAATCCTCTGGAGTTCCCACAGTTCAGCTGGAGGGGTTACGCTCAGATGTCGCCCATCCAGGTGGGAGCGTCGACCTTTCACCCCCCTCACCTGCTGACAAATTTCTGTTTACTATTGCTGTTCATTATTAATGATATTGATAACTGATAATTAGTCATCTCACAAAGTTGTTTTCTGTTAATAAGCTGCAGTAAAAATAGAAAATGTCTCTGAAATGTGATTTTCTTGCATATTATATGTGTGTTTTTGATGACTGTGGCCCCTCATTTATTCTCCTCCTGCTCTGTGGTTGAATGTTTTGTTGACATAAAACAAGATATTTCTCTGGTAGATTTACTTCTCAGCACAGGAACATCCAGCAGCTGCGTAGCCGCTGTAAATGGATGTTATAGTTGTATTTTAAGTCCCAGCATGGCTCTGAAATGTATTATTTATAATATTTAGACGCTTTTTAATCATTAAGTTTGATTTTTGTTGTTTCTGAGCTTCTGGATGTTTGTGCTGAAAAGTGGAAATCCACAGAGAAATATTCTAGGTTGTATTTGGGGTTGTTTTTTTCTTTTCGTGGTGAAGGTGATGGAATTTAAGTCTTGCTTTCGGCTCTGTTTCTCTCTTGGTGTTGGTATTTTCTCCTCTCTGCTTCCTGTCATCCTCTCCTGTTCTTCCTCCTTCCTCCTGTTTCGCCGCCGTTCGCCGTCCCGCTCCTTCGGCAGTCCAAAGTGTTGGTGTCGGTGTCTGTCAGCGCTCCGGACCTCTTCCACGTGGTGCTTCGTTACGCCAACCGGGGGGGTTCGGACGTTCTGGGGAGGGTGTCGGTGTTCGAGGACGGCTGGAGCTTCTACTGTGGTAACTGTGAGTGCATGGTGGGGCTCTGTCCTTCTGCCTTTCCTCATTCACGCCATCACGTCACGCCACTTCCTTCCTCCTGTCTGTCAGCTGAGATGGAGGGATGTGTGTGTGTGTGTGTGTGTGTGTGTGTGTGTGTGTGGTGGTGGTCTCTCCTCCGTCTCCTCTCACCTTCAGGGCCACAGATCAGTGCAGAGTTCAGGGATTAAAGTCAGAATATTCACATCTCCCACCCTCCACACTCCTTCCTCCTCCTCCTCCTCCTCCTCTTCCTCCTCCTCCTCCTCCTGCTCCTCCTCCTCCTCCTCTTCCTCCTCCTCCTCTTCCTCCCCTCCCCGTAGACGGCAGTGAAGCTTCAGGTTTATGTGAGCGAGGCGGACGTCTATCTGACTCGCTTCATCCTCAGATATGTAAACTCTGAGGGCGCCACCTCCAACGGTAAAATAACAGCCTATCAGGCCAACCGCAGAGGTACGTCTCCACCAATCACAGGAGAGTGTGAGTGTGTGTGACTGTGTGTGTTGGAACAAAACAGCACTGATGTGTGTGTTTTGTTAAAATGACATCTTGTATTTGTTTTTATTGCATCTTAATATAGATTTCTTCTGGTTTAAATGATGTTAGATTATTTTAATGCCCAGTTTCCTGATTTACTTTTGATTGTATCTCAGTTTTTATATCCATTTATATGTGTGTGTGTGTGTGTGTGTGTGTGTGTGTGTGCTTTGCAGGTTCAGAACAAAGCAAACAGATCGTCTTTGCTCCCAGCGTGGAGCCGACTTTTGTCAACGTCCCCCAGAACAGCTTTGTGGAGCCGTTCGTCCTGAACCCGGGAACCTGGACTGTGGTTATCGAGGCTGAGGGGATCCTGCTGGTGAGACCACACACACACACACACACACACACACACACACACACACACACGCCCACACACACACACCTGTTTTTATACATGCATGCAGACACAGGTGATGCAAAGCCAGCATCAGCATAGAAAGAAACATTTCATCCACCAACAAGCACAAGACTCTCACTGCTTTTCTTAATTGTTCCTTCACTCAGTGTTTCTGTGTTTGTGTGTTTTGTCCTCAGGATTATCTTGTCCTGCTGCCCAGCGCTTACTACGAAGCTCCCATCCTGCAGATCAGAGTCACCGAGCCCTGCACCTACAGCTCAGTGCCCGACGGCAGCCAGAAGTACATGTGCACAAATATCTGTCACTTTAATCAATTAAATGTGAAAAACAATCACTTTTTCAGCTTTTAAACTTGATATTTTGGGTATTTTGATAAAATGATTGATGCTGTTCTCACTTCTGTTTCCACAGCCTGCAGGAGTTTAGCTTAGCTTAGCACAAAGAATCAGCTTTATCTTTATATTCACTGTACAGACATGAGTTTCATGGCAAAAAAGACAAATGAAGATAATTCCCAAAACTATTATTTTTTACTATTTGTTCTTGGGAAATTTAATATTTCCGTTTTGTGAGGACACGATTAACAGACCAAAAAGTTTTAACCTGTCTGTCTGCTCTGTGTGTGTCCAGCTGTCTGCTGTACAGGTATCTGTCTCTGGACTCCTTCCCCTCCATCTCCGGCAACGATGCCAACTGTGTCCATGACAACCACCTGCCGCGGCCCTGCCCGACGGAGAAGGTCACCCCGCGCCACCCCGACATGGCCGTCTGCAGCGGCTACGATGTGAGACTCACAGAGAAAATGTTTGTGCAGCATCGACCTGTAAAATGAGTAAAGTTGTAATCAGTGTTTTGCACATTTCTGCTGCAGATCAGCATCGAGCTGCGAGGCCGTCTGCCGTCTGCGGGAGAATACGTTCTGGTTGTGGAGTACTCCAGCGAGGAGGAGCTGCCACAGACTCTGTCGATCGCCGTTAACACGCCGGGAGCTCGAACACACGAGCACCACGTCACCCTGCTGCACTGCAAATACAGGTAAGATCTGTCACTTTTAACTTACTCACTCTTCTCCTAAAGCTGCACTGATGTTCGACTCTTTACAGCTCTCTTTAATAAATGCTAAGAGAGGAAATTCAAGCCACTCATTTCCACATCTCTCCAATGATCATACACTTGCAGGTTTTGTACAGTTTTTATTTCATTTTTACATCCTTTTCTAGGTTGCAGATTAAACAGCAGCTCACAGAGGGACAAAGTGACAGCTGAAAATAGAAGAATAAATCATTCTCATTCATATTAATGAAAACCAAAACAAGACAAACAAAAATTAAAATGTTATGTGACATCCCTGCACCAACACTTACACATTTACACTTTTCTTGCACATTTCAAAAGCTCAGTGCACCGAACACAGTCATGCATTTTAGAAGAAATGTTAAAGTAAGTAGAATTTTAACATTAGTATATGAGATGGATATGAAATGGAAAACAAACCACCTACTAAATGAAGAAGACAATTAGAGAGAGTGAGATGATGTGATGACGAGCAGCAGGAGGAAATGATGAGGAGGACGCTGTGTTTGGTCCGTCAGAAGTTTGTGTGTTTTTCACTGTAAGGTGGACTCAGCTGGTTCACAGTTTACTGTCACTGT
>JBAJHX010000041.1:22576945-22589109 GCA_037176925.1 Amniataba percoides
GGCCGTAATGCTCCAACAATCCATCAAGCAGTGCAGCTTCATAGCTTACCAAAGTCGTACTAAAACATTTTGACAGAGTTTTGAGCGCCGTGTACCACATAAAATCTGTTCGAGGTCAGTAAGCACAACCAGAGTTCATACATAAGGTGCACTGTCGATTTTTGAGAAAATTTAAGGTGCACCTTATAGTCCGAAAAATACGGTAATCATATTTTATTCTTTCTGACATGTTTTACAATTACTCTTCTTCTTTATCTTTTAGTATTTCCTTCATACAGTGACTTGAAGTTTTCCTGTTTTTGAAAACTTCTACGGCAATAAGCCTGATTCTGATGACTGGCACTTAATGGCAGTACTGTGCTTCATGTACCTGGTGTGGTGGGAGCCACACTCGAAGGGGAGACAGCCGAGGCAGCAGGAGTCACGGGGGTGGTGGGGGCCTGAGAGGAGCTCAGTCTGGAGGCTCCACCTGATGAAGGGGTGGCTGCTGCCGATTGGCTACGAGAGCTGAGAGGAAAGAGCAGAGGAAAGGGAGGAGATATTATAATTATCATTCATGATATTTTGCTTATGATACTGATGTTGATGTCTTTCTGGAAGTCGGTCTCACCTGGATGAGGAGCTGCTGGTTGCTGGTCCTCCACTGCCCAGCAAATTGGCAAGTCCTGGTCCAGCTAAAGCTCCCAGACCTCCTTAGACAAACGCAAAAAAATTAGAAAAATATGTCCCAACGGATCTGTTGATTCTTATTTATAACAAACACAGAGGATGTGATCAGAGCTCCAGTGCATTGGGGTTTCAAAGAAAAAGAAAATGGGAACACAACTACTAATTTGGCCATTTCCCAAAATAAACACCTATTAATCTAGCCTAATTTACACCCCCTTTAACACAGCGGGTCATATGAAACCATTCTTTGACTTAATGTGCATGTATTGAGGGTAACTGCTGTCAAAAAAGATCCACTAACGAACACGCGATGTGACAAAACGGTGGGATGTGTTGTTTTTGAGGATTATTTCCTGAAGGGGCCTTCCACTCGCTCTGCTTTGGTCAATGTCAGGATTTATTTGTGTCAAAGAAACATCCAATGCTGCTCACCCAGTCCTCCCAGTCCTGTTGGTCCAATCAGCTGCATCAGCTGGTTGTGGCTCATATTTCCCAGCAGGTTTTGCAGGCCTCCCTCTCCTCCAAGGGCAGACAGTTCGTGGCCGCTGCCGCCTCCACTGCTTCCCGATCCAGGGATGGGAGGGTTGTTCAGGTACTCGTTCACCTTACGACAGTACTCTTCGTCCTTATCGGTCTTTGGCTCCTGATGGAAATGGGGCAATGAGGAATTCCTTGAAAGCAGAGCTAAATTATCCACAGACCAAAACACCAGACAGGTCGGACAACACCAAAAAAAAGATAAATAAAATACATTTTAAAAAATGTAAATTTAAACTAACTCAGCTTTTGTGAAAGCAAGCGCTTCAAGTCAGATGTATAAATTTAGTATAAAATAGACAATACTGCAAAACAGTCAGTAGTGTAAGAAATATTAAAGTATAAAATAGGAAAAAATGTGAAATTTGATTTGTTTAAATGAAAAAAACTGTTCAGAATGTGCAAAAACGATTCTTGGAGCAGATGAAAGGAGAAAACTACTGTTGGCAATAAATGTAAAATGTGTGGCTTCCTGACAAGTGCACTGATTTCAGCCATGAACAGCCTGTCATCATGAGTGTAATAATCTCTCTCTGCTCAACACTCTTATCATGCCCTCTCCACTTCACTTCCCTCTTTTGAACATCCATCTGCCACACAGATGTCCTGAATTCATAGAGACTGACTCCATGTCTTCTCCTTCCTCTCACCTGCATCCAGAAGAACAGTCTCTTGGACCCGGCCTTGAACTTCAGCACGTAGACACGTCCTGTGGTGCACTGGTTCACCCTCTTGAATTCACAGTCGTCAGGGAAGATGATCAGGTCCTGGAACAAGGAAAGCACAATTCAACAGAGAGAAAGAGAAGGTGGGTGGAGGGGGGGCACTGATGTTTCTCTGCCACAACAAATCATCATCAAACAATTACCGAAAGGGAAAAACAAGGCAGCAACATCGCTGCAGCTCTGAAATAAAGTCACCTTGCTCTCTCTGTAGAAAGCCAGCTAAATTAGGATCCAATGTGTCTATTTGTACATAATGTACATACGTACATTGTACATGTTCATACAAGCTGCACTGACAAAGAGCAAAAGCAAAGTGGCAAACTGGGTATTTTTCTTTATTGAAGGAATGCTGCCACTGCGCTCGTTTTCTTTCTGGTATTTGAGGAATGTACAACATGTCTGAAGATAGAAACAACTCCTGTCACGCTCTGTTTAAACAGCACTGAGTGTGACTGCAAAACTACAGTGTTTAGTACACAAACAAGAGCACTCCCTGTATGTTAGGACTGATGTTAAGATTTTATTCTATCTCCAGCTGATCTCTCAGACTTTTTACTCTCAACAGGGTCATTCAGGTCCACAGACCAGTTTTAATAATACTATCACTTTCATTTTGTTATTGTCTTGTCTTTTAAACTGATCAGTGTGTCTTAACTGTGTTGCTTTATGGCTCTTTGCTAAGATTTACTGTAAAGATCTTTGCTCAGTTGTTGTGCATATATTTAGAGTCTAAATCTGGTAGACTGATTTGTTGGCATAGTTAGGAATCTTATTGGTTAAAATGGTCTGATGTATCAGTCTGAACTTCAGCCACAGACCTTAAGTCATTACATAAACAAAGCAGCCATACTTTGAATAAGAAAATTTACCAAATTGCAAATCATTACTGCTGACTAGAGAGAAAAGCAGAGGGAGTTATCTCATTAAAAATATGATCATGTATAATCTTGTGTATCTTGGCTGATAGTCACCAGAAACTACAGTGCAAAAAATGATAAAATGTGTTGGAAATTTATAAAAATTTCTTAAACATTGAGGACATTCATTTACAGTTACTCACATCATCAACGTTCCCAGACGTCCTGTCCTTCCAGCAGAAGTGAATCAGGGAGTCGTCTGACTGCTGGATGTACACCGTGCCTTTGCGTTTGTCTGGTGTCACTACGTTCCCCTTCAAGGTCATTTTACCAGCACGAAACTCCACCAGGTATTTGCTGGAGCTTCCCCTCGAGCCGCTCACCAAGCTTGGAAAGAGAGCACCTGACGACATCTTTAGATCTCTGAGTAAACCGACTGGGATACTGGAGGAAAAGGGGAAAAGATATCTGTCAGTATTAAAAGAAGATACAGACATTTACCTGTGGAATGAACAATATCAATGACAAGACTATTAATACCTTGGTTATTAATAAAATGGTTGACGAGTAATAATTGTGATTCTAATGTTTTATGGTATTTCTATGAACTTTGTCTTGATCCTTTTGGCTCATGAAGCACTTTGAATCGACTTTAAGTTGCCATATTGTGCTCTATAGTTAAATTTGCCTTGCCTTGATAGTTGACAACTCTTCAATTAATCCACAATTGTTGCAGCAATGATATACGTACACACTTTTTTGTAAATAAACATCAAAGTTTCATGGCTATTCATATTACTGTATTACACATTTATTCACATTTTTATAACAATAAAAGGCCCATTTTTGTTATCCTGAACATACCGTAAGAATAATGTCATTTTTATTTTTATCTTGTTTTTCTTACTGATGCCTTTTGCTATTGCAAAAACCCCCTTTGTTGCTGTGACACTACAGATTTTCTAGATTACCTCTTATTAAAGGAATTAAAAAGACTTGTCTTACTTATTTGATTCCATATTTTACATGTATTTATATATTTTCTAAGTTTTTACTTCATTTACTCTGCTTAGCAACTACACAAAAAGACAAATTTCTAAAATATGTACGAAAACTTACTTGGCAGCAACCCTGACAACCCTGCAAGATAAAGACTTAGCGTCAAACGGCTAACAGTCTGTCACTTTCACTTTGCAGATACTTTTTAGTTTAATATAAGACTTTAAACGCGACATATAGCATGGACAGTGTTATCTTTGTCTGGTCCAAAAAGTTTCCGATCTTAATCCGTGTCACAGAGACTTTTTAAAGTGCTAAAATTAGCAAAAGTTAGCCAAAACTAGCGCATGACTCGGCTAAAAAAATAACGACGGCCAAAGTATGACTATATATTTAGTCTGCTAAAGTCATTATCTCTTCTTAATAGGAGCTCGATTTGTATACAAAAGCCATTTAAGTGGGTTTTAAAGAAAATTAAGTTTAAAATAGAAAGAAAATACCTGAAGTTGCGTTAGCAGGGTGAGAAGTTCGGAAAAAAAGTCTGTCAGTCTCTTGTTCTGCTCACTTCCGCGTTCACTTCCGGTGGCGAGGTGCGCGCGCAGCTGATGAAGGAAGGGGAGGAGCGGGAAAACGTCTCCCGGCGACAGACCGCTCCGCTCGGATTGACAGCTCGTCCCCTCCCCGCTGTAGCCGCTAGCTCCGGTGCTCCTCTGCCGGCCGTTTGAATGGTGTAGCGGCGGAGCGGAGAAGCCGACCTGGGATGCGACTGCTGTGACCAAACCGAAATAAAAAGTCGAGCTAACAACGCGACGGGCCGCTGCTCCGGGTCGAGACGAGGTAAGAGACGCAGCCGACTTCGCCCGGGATTAGTTAGCGAGCTAAGTGCTAAGCTATCCAACATGGATGCTGTGTGTCCCTTTGATGGAGATTATCCGCTTTAACCGCAGTTTGATTCCCGAGTCGACCCGTGTTTTCCCAGCTCGGTTGCCGGCCACGAACCGAGCCGCCACCCCTCTGCAGCCGTTCAGATTAATCCCTTCATTTTGGCTTTATTTTAGGTAGTGTTTGAGCGAAATAAATGACAAAATCCGGATTTGGAGTCAAGTGAAGGAGGCAGTGTGTGTTTCATCGTGTCGGACAGACAGGTGCAACTTCTCTTACAAGTTTCATTTATTAAATGCATATGAACAAAACCAGCCAGGCACATTATTTATATTATTTTTAATCAGGAAGTCCCTATTATATATCATTTTTATTGACTCATGTCTGTGCCATAATAGAAAACCGATTAATAAATTTTAGTACATGCTGTATTATCAGATCCCGGTCAATTGATGCAAGCATATAAATTGTGAGGGAAATATTCAATTTTAGAAGCCAAAGTCAGTCAATTTGGACATTTTTTCTTTAAACATGACTAAATGGTTCATCCATTATCCTGTTATCCCATTGTTCTGACTAATGTGGGACGTTTAGATGACAAATACTTTGCTTAACCAAAATAATGATAACTGATTCATAATGTACTTCAATAAATACCAGTAACCTCAACTAACTTTCTGATCTGGAGTCATCAGAAGATTTTGACATGAGCTCAAGAAATCTCTATATCTTGCTCTATCTATACAGTCAGACACCCACCTTATGTATATAAAGTAGCAGTACAGTAATCATGTTGAATTATGTTTAATTCAACATCTTTTGCACCATTGTACTATAGTTTTACTATACACAAATGTTATTCCCATGTAGTGCTGCAGTTAATCATTATTTTCATTATCAGTCTATCATTTTCTGCTGCAACAGTAAAAATGTTTGTCTGTTTCCCAAATGGCTTGATTTGTCCATAACCCAAAATATATTCAGTCTACTCTCACAGAGGGTTAAAAAGAAGAAAATATTCACTGTTGAAAAACAGATACAAGGAATTAGTTGGGGTTTTTTTGGGAAAAAAATACTAAAATGATTAATTGATTATCGAAATAGTTGTTGATTAATGGCTCTTTATCATTTCTGTTGTTGTTTGTGTTTCTTTTTAATTTTGTGTTTTGTTTGATGTGTGAAGCACTTTGGATTGAATCGATTATCCAGCCAGTCCTCGCAGCTCTAAGAAATGTATACTGTGTTATACGTTTTCAATGGGGCAGCTCCTATGATTGATTTGCTCGCCAGTGGATCTAAAATAGCTGAAGCAGGGCTGCTGCCTTTTTCTGTCCTCATGTGATGTGTATGCGTGGTGGCAGGTGGTGTCACAGACTGTCTGACTGTGTCAAAGTGCAGGCATGTTTATGGCAGAAGACATTTCATTATCAAAACTTTATTGTGGAGTTTTGACTCATCATTTAAGTGGGGTTGTAGCAAATAGTGGTTTAATCAATTAGTTGTCAATTATTACGTTATTATATGTTACTAGACATTTAAGGATGGCACCTTGGCCTTTAGGAAACAGTGACAAATATTTTTCACCATTTTGAGATTTGAGATTTTATGGACCAAACCACTCTTCGGTTTAATGAAACAATCGTTGACCGATTAAACGATAATGTAAATAATATTTAGGTGCAGCCCTGGTTTAATCAGATTGCAGATAGCAGCCCAGTCCTTCACTATAACTTATGGTGGTATTTTTTTCTGAGCAGATAATACAGGTGTGTTTGTTTGTCTATGATCATTTCTAGCCATATCGATTTTTCTTTCAATGGACAGAAATGAGTAAATATGATGCATTTTTCTTGTTGCCTTGCTGCAGTGTATTGTATCCAATGCAGCGATGTTGATATAATGTCCTGTGTTTTATTTTGTGTCATTATATCAGTTTTGAAAAGCAGTATTTTAGTCCTTTTAGTCTTTTTGTTCTCTTTTATGTGATGATTTGTCCGGGGAACATGTCCCATAGTGAAGGAGTCAAACTAACAGGAGAATAAAAATAAGGTAACACAACCTTAGCATCAAGTCAATATCAGATACTACGACCAGCACTTAAGGTGCCTGTTTGCTTAAAGGAACACACTTTATATATACAGTCAGATTAACACAGATCATTCTTACACATTCGTGAAACAGTCTGAAAGTCTATCATCAGCTGCACAACTGACTGAAGCACTGATACTTGTAATTATCCTGGGAAAAACTTGCATAAATGCAAAAACGAAAAATATATAGTTATCATGTATTGTAAAAGTAGAGCTGTTGCATTGAATCACATTATATTGTGTGTAAAGTTGTGGCCGCTCAGTGTATTTACATGTGTAATGTAGAGTTAAAAGTATAGAGTAGTGAGGTGCAAATAGTCAAAAAATTTAATGCAAGTATAGATTCAAGACTTCCTGACCTGCTCTTTTAGTAGTAAAAACTACTAAAAGTGCAACATATGGGAACAGAATATGGTATATAAACTAAAATATTGTTAAAAGATTTATGAATAATGTATTGAAATACTAGATTGGACATTATTAAAGAAGTTATAAAAGTGCAAAGTACAGGCTGTATTTTAACAGCGGTTCTACTGACTCGTCACCATCTGGTTAAATTCATGATGTTTTCATTCGTTAAGCACATTAACGATGTAGAAACTCCATCGATGTGAAGGAGTCACCCTCTCTGGCAAATTCATGTGAGTCAGCTGTGTTTTACAGTCAGCACATGTCCAGGAAACATTATTTGACCAAATCATATTATTTTTCTGAGTCAGCTGGTGTGTGTGTGTGTGTGAGAGAGAGTGTGTGAGGGTTGATGTCATCGGTGTGAGCTCATCAGTGACTCATATAAAAGCCAGTCGCATCAAATCAGGTTACACCTAGATAACGGAGCAGTAGTAGGTCAGAGAGGGGAGATTATCACCGTGACGCCGCGGATGAAATGTGGCTCAGTTCCCATGTCATTTATTATAAGAATGAGTGATACTCATTTATTTTAAGCTTTGTCATTAATTGATTCATACCTTATTGTATAATATCTCGGAAAGGAGTATAAAATGCTACCACACTTTCCCAAAGTCTTCAAATCTCCAGTATTGTTCATTATTAAATATGCAGTGAAATAAACAGAGAAAAGCCTCATTACTGTGTTTAATTAAGATTTAAATTCTTTGTTCTAGATGTTTAATTTCTTGTCATTTGTAATTAATGGCGCCGATACTTGTGTAAGTAAGATTAGCTGTGGTGCAGCGTGACTGTTTCCTGTCAGTGTCTCTGCTGTGACCCTTGAAAAACTAAAATTATCCCCCAGCTGGGATTCCTACTGTGGCTCACTGGTATTTGGTATTGATATTTCTATCCCAACACACACAGAGGAGGCTGACGGGGCTCGTATTCAGCATCTGACGTGAGAATCAAAAGATTTATAGGCGACTGCAAGTCGAGATAATAATATTATTAATAATAATAGAGAGAGCAGCCCAGTGCATGTTTATTTCACCATGACGTGTTTGTATGTTTCTTTTTTTGATTTTAAAGCTGCATTTAAGTCCTTCAGTTCTGTGTTGTCTGAACATTTAATGCATGTTGCTTCAATATCACCTATTGAGATGTGGCCAGTAGTGAAATATCATGAAAGATCATTTTAATGCACAGAAAGAATCAGACTTACAAACAGGTTTCTTTCCCTAGTAGGTTTTTACATACAACAAGTTTATTTTGATGGATAAAAGTCAAAATATGCTAAATAAGACAATGTTAATGAATGTAAATGTAAACGTGTGTTTTAAGCTGTGATTCGTCCTGGCTCACAGCTAAATCGTCACACATGCAGGATCTTCTCTGCTTGAGAAAGTAAAGAAAATAAGCCGTGGAAACACCATGAGATATGGCTGGAAATACTGTCGTCACCGAGCACTTTTACTTTGGATAAACCAGAACCAAAATCAGTTAATCAACTAATCAATCGTAATCAACTAGAAAATAAACCCACGAGTAGTTTCTGTAAAAGAGATGAGATGTTTTTATTTAGCATGTTGTTTAGTTTTGTATATATTTTAGTAAAGCCAATCATCTTTGCAGTTGTTTTTTCTACTGAAAAACGTCTGCCTGATACCGCTGACTTTAATTTGAGCTAAATTAAACTCCCATGAAACACCTCAGACTTCACAGAGACACAAGAAAAGCAAGTTTTTCTCTCTGTAAGTAAAAACTAATCTGTCTATAGTTGTTTCTCCTTCCTAATCAGAAAAACCTGAAGCAAAAACACAGTTTCCCTTTTGGGGGAGAGATTGTGGCGGCTGATGGCCTCGGGTCATGTGTCTTGTCAGCAGTGTCTCTTTCAGACAGGAAGGTGTAACAGTCCCGTGACCGCCAGTCACACATGGCCGTCAAATTTTATATACCATCTCCTTCTTCTTCTCTCTCACCCTGAACCAGTCCTTTCTGTCTGTCCGTCTCTGTCGCTCCATCTTCATCGCCCTGATTTCTCTCGTCGTTCCTCTCCTCCCCCTCTGATCGTCTGACCGTGATTCGACATAGATTTGCTCAGCTGGATTGTGAATGTGCGACTTACATGTTGAATATTTTCTCAGATTTTTTAATTCCTACTTTAGTTTGTAAATAGTTTTTTTGACGTCTTGACGTTGTATCTCACCAATATGTTGAATTCCCAATGACCCAAACAAAGAAAAATACCTGATATGAATGTAAATGATTATTTGATTATATCAAAATAGTTTTATTAGGATTAACTTCTCAATTACTTGACTATTTGATTGTTTCAGCACTCAAACATTTACAGATTCAGCATTAGCAGAGTCATCACTGTAATGTTTCCTCCTGTGTGCGTCCTTTGAGGAAGCTGGAGACAGACAGCTGACTGGATATTAGCTAATGAATTGGATTGGCCTTTTTGCATCACAGCTTCCGAGTGCCTGAAGGTAAAGACCACAGACTGTATTTAAAGATGGACGACATGACGGCTCCCCCAACAGTGAAGCCAAAACATCTGGATCGCCCCCTGGTGATCATAAGCCCCGCCCCCTCCTCGTTAGCAGATGGGACGAACTAAAAAAAACATTAAATAAATGCTTTCTGTCATTTTATGTCTTATCACCCTGATATTTGTTAAAGTTTTGTTGTGATCAGTTTGATTCTAGTTAGTTATTGATGTTATGAAAACAGGATGTGACATCATAATTGACAGCTGTCAGTCAAAGTTGTCCTGGATGCAAACATCTTTTCAGGAGTTGACTTTGCAGTAGGAACATCAAGAGAAGAAGTAACTTTAACTTTAGCAGGTGATGGTTAGCGAACAGTCGCTTATTGTGTTTTCACAGCTGAGCGAGCAAACACTGAGAT
This sequence comes from Amniataba percoides, assembly GCA_037176925.1. Classification (NCBI taxonomy): domain Eukaryota; kingdom Metazoa; phylum Chordata; class Actinopteri; order Centrarchiformes; family Terapontidae; genus Amniataba; species Amniataba percoides. The sequence goes on from JBAJHX010000041.1 coordinate 22,587,011, forward strand.
GCATCAGCGGTTAGTTTCCTGTCCTGTTTCATTCATGTGTGTGACAGCTGTGTTTACTGTGGCAGTCGCAGCATTGAGGTCACATTACCATCTATTGATTTTCAGGAATAGAGAGTGTGTGTGTCACCTGATCTCAATGAATGAGCTCTTAGAGTCTTAAAGTCAAAATTCACTGACTGACTGCAACCATCAATTACTTTCATCAGTCACTATTACAACGATTTATTTTTTTTACAACTTATCGTTCTGGATAAAATGTCAGAAATTAGCAGGAATTTATTAGAGCCTGAATATGTTGTCTTAAAATGTTTCACTTTGTCTGATCAACAGTGCAAAACCGAAAGAAATCCCCAAATTTATTGATGAGCATTGCCAAACCAAACTCTTTTTCATCTTGAGTGAGTCTCTATTTCCTCTTTTTTTACCATCTGTTTGGCAGGTCTTCTTTCTTACTTTTAATTCATCTTTTTATTTCATTATAAAGTTGAAAAAAAACAGCAAAAATAACAACTAATGTGCACCTGAAATGTCAAACAGAGAGCTCGTTTAATTTTAAATAATAGAAAGTGAGCAAATCACATCAAAGGAGCTGAAACCAGGACATTTTCTGAAAGTAACTGATTTCTCTGGCATGTGCTCATTTTGTCCTTTCTCTCTCTTACCTTTGAGCTGTTATCATGAGGCCCGTAAGTGAATAAATAACTTGGTCTGGTGTTTGTCAAAGCCTTTTTACTCCGTTATGAGAGCCGTATTGATGGCATCAGACAGGAGCTGTGGTCAGATTCCCAGAAGACCACTTGGAGATTAATATCTGAGCAGCGAAGAGGAGCTGAGGAAGATTTAAGTGTGTGTAACCTCCGGTGTAAAAGCGTTTCCTCAATGATACCACGTAAAAACAAAAAGCAAATTGAACCCCACATGAGCAGCTTCTGAGTTTCTACTCGCTAAAGGCTTTTGTAAGAATGTTTTTTATGCATTTTCTTGTAAAAGGAGCTCTGTCAAGTGCAGAATTTTAATAATTGATGAATCTCGTGTAATGCTAAAGCCATCTTAATAAAGTCAGTCCGTGTAGAATAAGGAGGACCAACAGGAAGGTGAAGTGTGAACGACACCTGAGAGGGTGTTCGTAAACAGAAAAGGCAATTATGTTGAAAGATTGGAAGAGAAGAGAAAGTGAAAGCAATGACGATGAGAAGAGGACGGAGAGACAAATAGAAATAAGAGCGGGGAAGAGACGGGCTCACACGTTAATGAGGAGGTGATAACAAAGTGTGAAAGTGTGGTGACGCCGAGAGAGTGAAAGCGACGTCAAAGGTGGATGTGAACTGAGGAAGAGAGAGGAAGAGGGAACAAGAGGTAAAGATTCACAGAACGGGGAGAGGCGATGTCTGCATTTTCAACCAACAAAAAGTCTTAAAGATTTCAAGTTAACATTTGAATCAGGCGTCTCTTCGTCAACATGTCTATAAACAACGACCAGTCAATGAATCCACAGATTATGTGATAATTGATGAACTCTTTAAGTAACTTTTTCATACAGATGCCAAGAATTTACTCGTTACAGCTTCTCATTTCTTAGATTTTCTGCATTTCTTTGTCTAATATGACAGTCAGTTAAATATATTTGGCTTGTGTTGTTGTTCACGCAGTTTGAAGGCGTCACTTTGAGTTTGAGGAAGTGTCATGTCAGAAATCACATGAGCAAGTGCTTGTTGTGCAGATTTTACAGCCTCGACGCTACTGTGCTAATCCATATGTTCATCCATATTTTATACATGCTCATTTTAATCATTATCAAAAAGAACAACTGATGATAGGGACAAAGAGAAGAGAGTGACGAAAATTGATTATTGTTAAAATTCATTAATTGATTGATTGGAATGAGCCTGAAACTAATAATTTGCATTATTTATTAAACCACAAATATTGTGCAATCGTCAGCAAAAGAGAAAAACAAAAGAGTTTGAGAAGTTTAATATGTTCTCTGCATAATTTATATTCCATTTAGACTTTGCTTCATTTTGTGTGTGAGAGTGTGTGTGTGTGTGTGTGTGTGTGTGTGTGTGTGTGTGTGTGTGTGTGTGTGTGTGTGTGTGTGT
>JBAJHX010000041.1:22617582-22639886 GCA_037176925.1 Amniataba percoides
TTTTACTTATCATTTAATAAAAACAATAATACTAATAACACTAATATTCATGTTTAAGTGATAAATTCACTGAAATAGTACACAACAGTGGTGGACAGTCACTACTTTTGTTCAAAGACTTCATTTTATACTTTTACTTCACTATATTTCAGAGAGAAAAATTGTCCTTTTCACTTCACTACATTTAGCTGGTGGTACTTTTCATATTAAAATCCAAACATGATCAGTCAATAAAATACAAAATGTTAAGAAGAGCAGAGTCTTCAGACTCAAGAAGACACACTGCAGTAATAAAAAGAAAAAACACAGGAGATAAAACCACAACAATAAATCTTTCATTCAAGAAAGAAATTATTTTAATGTATTTTCTGAGTCAGGATGAGCACAGAGAGCTTCCTAATGATGATAAAAGCTTCTGTGCTGCCGTCCTCTGAATCATTTATGTGTCACAAACAATATTACAAGAGATTTCTGAGAAGAGCTTCACATGTAGAAACACCAGGAGACAAACCGTCCAGGAACCTGAAGCTGAACTGCGTCACTGTCACGTCTCAGATTTCTAAGAGTTGTTGACGGGATGTTCGCCTTCTTAACTTCTCATCTAAACTGAATCCAAGACATTAAACAAGGCGATACCGCATTAAGAAATCAAACAAAAGAGAAAAATGTTTTTATTTTGTCTTCTTTTCTTCCACATTAATCATCTCACAACACTTCAGATTTATGTTGTGACCCTTCAGAGGGCCCCGAACTTAGGCTGGGCACCACTGAACCAAACTACTTAACTTTGTATTGGTACTTTGACTCAAATAAAACATTTTTCCTCCACAACTGGAAGACAACAAAAAAAAATCAGTCAGGTAAGATGTTAAATGTCGTGTCACAGCTGCTGTTTGCTCTCTGAAGTATAAGAAAATATATTCAAATGGATGGAAAACATTTGAGAAGAAGATCAATGTTTTAATTAACAAATGATCTGATGTCTTACTGCCCTTCTTGTTGAGTCTCTCCTGTTTTTACTGAGTATTTGATTCACGTCTTCATATAAAACGTCCCTCTGCTGCAGACGGAGACTGAGGCGAGGAGTCCTCCCCTCTCTTCCTCCTCCTCCTCCTCCTCCTCCTCTGTCACCCTCAGCGAGGCTCCTCGTCGGCCCAGTTTCTGCTTCTCCTGGCTGAACTCCCTCAACAAGAAGAAGTAGAGGACGGAGAGAATCGCCTGGAGAGGAGAGAGAAGAGAGAAAGATGCACTTCACTCCGGAGAGACGCTGCCTGGAGACTGAAAACACATTTGAACTGCAGAGTTAAAGTTTTACAGACACATTAAACTTCTGTGCTGTGTGGACCGAAGTGCCTGAAGGGAAAAGAAATGACTCTCTTAGGCTTTTATTTTGAAAAATAAGTGAGTTTTTGTTGTTAAGGGAAGCTGCTGCCTTTCACAGCAAAAGTCCTCACAGCTTTCAGATGTGTGATTTTTTTTTTAAGTGTCAACAACAGAGGAATAATACTGCAGTGCTAAAGAAGTTGTAGCAATAGTAGTAAACATTATTATTGTTTTAGCAGTTTTTTTTAACAGAAGTGACACTTGTAGTGTTTGTAGTGTTAATAAATAAATAAATTAATTACAGCAGAACTTGTATTAGTAGGACAGAATTTGTAGTTGTGATGTTTACTGCACAGATCTTTTCACAGATTTTAGTGTTTTACTTGAATGAAATCTAAAAGTTTGACAGTTTTAAAGCTCTCAGAGATAAATATTGTGCTTTACTCCACTACACTTATTTTAATAGCTTTAGTTAGTTTAGTGATGCTCAAGTGTTGAGGAGTATATGGAATAGCTGTCGTCCTTATTTCAGTAGCAGCTGTAGTTACAGTATTTATAATGAAGAAGTGACACTGGTAGTGTTTGCAGTATTAATAAATGAAGAGTTTTATAGTAGAACTTGTAGCAGCAACAACAGTAGTTGTAGAAAATGTTGTTGTGATTATAGTTTCAGTATGTTTACTACATTAGGTAGGCACAACCAAATTAAAGGCTTAGACAACATTTAAGTGTTTAGAGGCAAATACTTTACTTTATATCCCTCCACATTTAATTAGAAACGTTAATTACAAATTATGTTGAAAGATGATTTATAATTATAGATTAATTTACAGAAGCTCTTTAATGTTTTTCATCTCACATTGTAGCAGATTTTGATCAAATTCAACTTAAAGCTTAATCCTTTGTGGTGAAAAGTAACTACATATATTTACTCGAGTATTGTGCTTAAGTACAAATTTCAGGTTATTGTACTTCAGAATTTCCATTTCATGCTTCATACATTTCTACCACACTAACTTTTAGAGGCAAATATTGAACTTCACTGCATTTATTTTAACACATGTAGTTACTTTCAAGTTTCAGATTTACTGTTAAAACATAGAAATGAACTCATAAGTGATGATGATATATTATTATAGATTAACCCACAGCAGTGTGTAAAGTTGTTAAAATAAGCTTGAACTTCACCAGCTGCTACATTAAAGCAATGAACACAGTAAATAAAGTAAAGGATGAAGTTTAATGCAAATAGCTGTCGTTATTCGAGTTTTTCTTGACTCACACGTCCAGTTCGAGCAGTCTGAACTGGTTTTAAATGTCACAAGTGGTTCGATTTGGTTTGGTACTGAAAACATTTTATTTATATATTTTATTATGATTATTGAAAGTCAGGTGTGTGAGTGTTTGAGCACTTTCTGGTGTTTTGTAAGCTGGTGTCATTGTTCAGATGAGATACTGGGGTTATGTTTAGAGATTAAATAAATCAGATTTTTGTCACCTAAAGTGTATGTTTCTGTTTCTGTGTGTGTGTGTGTGTGTGTGTGTGTGTGTGTGTGTGTGTGTGTGTGTGTGTGGAGGCTGCAGGGGCTCTGTCTTGGTTTTAAATCTGAAACATTAAAACACACCAACGGTGAAAAAAACTCTCAAACAAAAATATTTCCATAACAGCTGTCTCCTCTGTGACGTCACCTGGCCACGCCGGAAATGGAAGTGTCAGGAATGCGTCACCTGTAAGCAGTGAGGGACATCACTTCCTGTTGGGAGGACGCGCCTTACAAATAAAAGCACGAAAACAAAATATGGTTTATTTAGTTCGACTAAATATTCATTAATTTAATGGTAAAAACAGGTTCAAATTTGAGTTCATGATGATTTCATTTGAGCATTTAAAGATACAAATACAAGCTATATAAATCACCTTATCAATGTTCTTTTGCATCCTGTTATTTTGCACATTACTGCTAAAAGTGTCATTTATATTTTACTTTATATTCTATTTAGCTATGTATTTATGTCAGTTTCATTTTTATATTTTAGTTTTATATTGATTATATTACCTTTCTAGTTTTATTGTTTTAATATTTTGCATGTAACCTAATAATTTAGTTACCAGCAGCTGCTTCATGTAATTATTGCGCACATGATAAATACAAACTTAAGTCTTAAACAAATAACAAACATTTCAGGTGTTTTAACAGCAATATTTTTATTGCAAAGGCATTAAAACCCCTTGCTTTAAAGTGTAAATATTCAAACCTATTTTTATCTCAGTCACTATGAAATTAAATATACGTTATTTTGATCATTTATTATTGTTATGCAAGCTTTCCAAAGGATTTTCAAATCAGTTCCTATTGGTGATTGCTCAGCTATATATTGTATATATCCGTTAGTGATAAATATAGATGATCTGATCTTCATTATGATTCTGAATTAGATCCTGATCCTGAATCTGGACCAGGCCTGGATCCGGATTCTGGTCTTTTCTCTGATTTATCTCTGATACCTTACTCCCGACCCTTATTGTGAAAGTTCCCGCCGGACGTGCCCGTGTAGCCGCCGTTAGCTTCACGCAGCTAGCTGAGTTGTTGAAGCTGAGCTGTCGACGACTTTCTGCGAGCGGCCGCACAAACCAGGACTATTTCTCCACCTTCACGGGAAAGAAAACTCCTCTCAGCGTTTCTCCACGACTCTCTTTAACCTTCAGCTGAAAACAAAAAGCAGTTTGGGCTCTTTGAAAGTCGACGACATGGACCCCGCCAGTCAAGGTAACGTTAGCGCGGTTAGCTCGTCTTTTAGCTCCGCTGCTGCTCCTGTGTGCTGATCGATAATCGATATAAAAGGACGATCAATTCATCTGCCATCAGTCACACAGCTGCTTTATATTAATGCTCGTGTTTCGGTGTTAAAGTTTGATGAGTTTGGAGCTGATAAATCTTTAAAAATGCTGTTTTTTTTGAGGACAGGAGGGCCGCGGGTTAAATGACAGAGACAGACAGAAGCAGGATCGAGTTACTAACTTCACTTTTATTCAACCTTTCTCTCTTTAATTACACCAAAAAGTCAACTGTGTCCTCTTTACTTTGACATTTACTTCATTAAATATGTAAAGAGTTCATAAGACTTTAATAAAACGACTTGTCTTATCTTTATTGGCTTCTCAAAACTCCAACACACCTCTTATTTATCTGATTATGTGCCATTAAAGTCCATTTTGATCTGATTTTATTAGAAAACAACAAGCAAATTAAAAAACATATAAACATATATTGAATCAAAGATGGTTAAATAAGCAGAAACCAAAGCTGATTCATCTTGTTTGCTAAATGGGCTCTTTGTTTGCTGGTTTACTTGTTTGTTTTTGCATTTTTGCAGATTAAGATGTGAAAGAAAATGTGGAATAAATCTTTGCAACTCAGGAATATTCACTAATATAATGTCCACAATTTCATAGTATTTCTAATACTTGTAAACAAAAGGATTTGTGATGTTTTTATTGGCTTCTCTTTGTTTCCTCTTATCTATCTGTAAACATGTTAGTCCATGTTAATCAGATGTTATTGCAAAACAACAGCCGGATCTGCTGACTAACTCGATTGATTGTATTGACAGCTCTTCAGCTGGCTGGAAAATCTGTTAAAATCTGTTAAAAAGGTGGTTAAATGAGGAGAAACTAAACTAAACAGACCTCATCTTGTTTGGGGATTTTTCTGGGTGTGTGGGTGCACAACAATGAACAGAAACAAGTAGAAAATAGCAGAAAAATGTGGAAGTAAGCACTGCAAGAAATATCATGAAATATGAAAATATAAATAAATATATATTTTAAAATAAAGATGTAGGCAATTATTAGGTATTCAAATGAAAATACTGTACTGTTTTGTGCAGAAAAATGTAAATTATATGCAAAAAATATGTAAAAGTTGACAGTCATCAAGTACGATAAAGAATAAAATTGATTTCAGCTTTAAAGCTTTTAAATAAAAATAATTGTTTTAAGGTTAAGAGCAGCGCGGGACAACAGTAATGTGAAAAAGCCAAATATGTCCTGTTGGTGTTTGTGCATCATTAGATATGACTTATAAAATGAATGATATAGGAATTATTGATCTGCAGCATTGAAGCAAAGTGATGATGTCACAGCAGCCTCTCGTTATCTTGATGTCGTCACGGACTTTTTTCCTGGGTAGTTTCCTGTCGTCTGTAATAGTCGCGTGGCCTCGTTAGGGATGCGGACAAGGCTGCCTGCATTCGTCTGTCTTGAAGTTTGATGAACCGAGCGAAGTAGGGCGCGTCTGTCTAAATAAAATCCTCCCATCGCTGTTTGCTAAATGATGAGTGATGCTCTCTTTTGTTTTCCTCTGAGTAACCGGCCAAACACACTCAAGAAAAGTCAAAGAAGTACCAAGAATAAATGTCAGATTTGGTGTTAGTTTAAATCAGAGAGCAGGGACGTCTTTTATAGTCGTGCTCAAACAGTGGAAGCACCACAGAGTCTCATTTCCACGTCCACACCTGCCAGAAACAGACCAGGATGCAGTGCGGCGGCGAGGTTTTTAAGTGAGGGGCGTGATCGCACACACACGTCTGTTTACAGACAGACGGGGAGGAAACACGCGAGGAGAAGCCGGTCGTGTCTGACTTCAGATTGAAAGCAGCAGAACTCGGCCTGAGCTCGATGTCGGCCTCGCTGCTCGTATTTCTGAGAACCTCTTGGTTGAATGAGTTTACCTCGAGGGCGGAGCGTCGTGTCTCCAGCCAGCTCGTTTGCGGATGTTATTGCTGATAATACTGATCTCTGTCTTTTGGCACCATGTGTGTCCTGCTGCTGTCTGCGAGACATTTTTACACTCTGTAAACAAGATGGCAGATTAAAGAAAGAATACAGAACTGTTCAGATTTCTGCAGAAATGTGCAAAAAATTTTCCAAAAATGTGGAAAAGTTCACAGTAAGAATAAATGATAATACTAAGGTTCTAAAGCCAAAGTCATGTGAGAGTAATATATCTGACTATGAAAGAAAATTATGGATTAAATCTTGATATATTGTGATATGTAAGGTTTCATATTTAGTGGAGAGAGGGTTTAGATCAATTATGTCTGAAATATTTGTTTTTAAAAGGATTTTAAAAAAACAGACAAAGGGATTTATTTCAACACATTTCTCCTGTAAATACATTTTTTAAATTAACGTGCAGACTCGCCCTCCTGTGTCTGTTCAGAAAGTAAGACTCTATAAAAGACAGAATATATTACATAGTTTAAAATATAAAAACAGTAGATTTAAAAGATTCAAGAAGTATAAAAATCTTTAGATGACTGCGGGATAAGCTGACAGAAAACAGCATTCAGTGCTTTGTGAACTTGTCAATAATAGTATTTTGAAATCAGTTTTTTGATGCTTAACAAGCCGATGAAAAGATGCTGTTTGGAGTCACATTTCAGGCTGACTTTGTAATTGTGTCGTTGTGAGTTTTGTCCAGAACGACACAAAATGATCCTTATTTGAAGACAGTTGATCCATTCAGTGCAGTTGTTTATTGACTGTGTGATCATCGGCCCGCTGTGTGTTGTTGTTGTTGTGTTGTGTGGACTTCGCTCTGCATCTGGGAATAATGGGGAACTTCTTTCACACTTAGAAAGATTAGAGATGCTAAAAGTGAACGACTACTCTTGAAAACATCTTCGTGTTCGCATGCTCGCGTGTGGGGAAGTTGGTGTGTTTGTAAGCGACTCGAGGTGTAAGTTTCTCTCTTTTAAGAGGTTAGATAAATAAATACTGTTGGCCTGAAGCTGCAAGAGGTCTGTTTTTATATGCAGTGTTACAGGAAGTGGCTCCACTTTGTTTTTTTACTCTTTTTTTTTCCCCCTCGTTGGGTCTCGTTGCCAGCTCTGACTGTGCCAATGTCCCGCAGCCGCCAAAATCACGACGCTGTCCTCAGGTGAATGACGCAAGATGAAGTCATCGCAGCAGAAATGCTGACAGCAGCAAATATGAACCTTTAAACTGATATTTTTGTGCTAAATCATCAACCAAAGCTTACATAAATATATATGTTGGCTGTGTTTTGTTTTTATTTTGTATTTCTTTAGTTAGTCAGTATTTCTGCTCCATATGAAAGGCTTTAGTCAGATGAGTATTTAAGTTATTTTCCCAGAATGCAGTGCGGCTCCTTGCCCCGCTAATTGCCACTTTCTCTTCCTGTCGGGTATCTCCTTTGCAGCAACACTTTCCTCTTCCCGTCCTCGGTTTGTGTGTGTGTGAAACAGATACTGAGAGCGGGATCTTCTCTGGGCTTGTCCTCTGATCTAACTGTGTGTTTGTTTATCTCCTCAGTTTCACTCCCTCCTCTCATTAACGTCCTCTTTTTCTCCTCGTCTTCCTCCTCCCCCTCCGTCTCTTCAACCTTCTCTAAGATATCAACCTGAACTCTCCCAACAAAGGTCTCACTGTGGATCATTCAGACAGCCTGTCCGACATGCCGGTGGAGGGGGCGGTGGGGAACTCGGTCAACCCCCTCCCACCCGGCCTGACAGAGGAAGAGGCCGAAGAGCTTCGCACCGAGCTCACCAAGGTAAGGCCGAGATGTTCCCGAATCACAGAGATGTTCACAGGGAATATGGCAGCACATTTGTTGGCTGACTTTAAAAAAAAATACTTTAAAGCTTAAAACAAATCCACCTGTAGGTCAGTTTAAAACAATCAGAAATCAAACCACAACAGAAATCTGAAACTGAAATGAATGAAAAATGTTAAACAAACAAATCGTGACTCTCTGAATTGTATCGTGACGTGACTGACGATTCCCACTCTTACCAAACTGTGAGTTTGAAGTTACACATCCAACCCCTCGTGTTTCCATGTAAACAAAGGCTGTGTGTTTTGTGGATGCTCCAATAAAATACCATCCATCACAGGATTTTCTCAGGCCTCTTGGTTTGATTTAAAGCTTCAGTGAGCTCTTATTTCAATGTGAGGGTTTCTTTTCTGTTATATTTACATAAAACCACCTGACTTACAGAGTGAAAGTGATGAAGCATCAATAATTGCAGAATACATAAATAAAAAGTTTGATCACTTTCCTTCGTTTCTCTTCTTAGATTTTTGTGTCATAAAGACTTCTCTTTAAAGTGTCATGTTTTTTAAATCAAGTAGAAAGATCTACGTTTATACTGTTTCATCTGCATCTCCACAATTATACAGCCCTTTTACAGCTTCATACCTTTTTGTTTTAGGTTTAAATCTACAATAGCATTTTAAATGTAAGCACTTGTTTTTAAATGTGCTCTATAAATAAATTTGACTTCTTGATGTCCATAAAAGTTTTGACATTTTGATGGATCAGTTCAAATAAGCCCTTGTCATCAGAGACATTTTTAGATGAGATGATAAAACATACAGCTGTAATTATTAGCAGTGATGGTAATATTACCTGGGTTTTATGAATCTAGAAGATAAAAAAGCGCCACAGATGAAGTCTCACACCCTTTCTGGTTCGTTTGTTGTGTTTCAGGTGGAGGAGGAGATCAACACCCTGCGTCAGGTTTTGTCAGCCAAAGAGAGACACGCCACAGAGCTGAAGAGGAAGCTTGGCCTCAGCCCGCTCAACGAACTCAAGCAGAACCTCACCAAGAGCTGGCAAGACGTACAGACCTCCAACGCGTACGTATTCATCTTATCTGATCATTTTAACACAGCAGATGAAACAAACACACCTCAAGTATCCCTCAGTGGTCTAAAACTTCAGATATAAACTACCAACTTAGTCTAAACCCAGTTTGTTTTCAGTGTCCAGTCTTATGAAGAGTTCTCTCAGAATCAACATAATCAAACTGGTATTTGTCTGTATACTAAACAAACATTTAGTCCTTTGTTACTCAAGCGCCTCGTCAGCTTGAAGGCTTATCTCATGTAAAAGCTTTGCTCTGCGGTTTGTGATATTGTGAAATTTCACAACTCGAGTTAAAGTTCGCCTTCGTTTTGGCAAAGTTAACTGTAGAATTAATTTGTGTTAAGAGGCAAACATCATGCATATATTTGATCGGCCAGTCAAAGCGTTTTTCATCCTGGATCCCTCTGCGGCCTCTGTTTTTTTTCTTTCTGTTTGCCTGGTGTGACGACAGCCTCTTCAGAACTGTTAAAAACATAATTGAAGTTTTATCTTGGTAAAAAATGTGGTGCTCTAGTGATAGTGAAGAAAAGAGACAAAGCCCACGAAACTGAAAACCACTTTAAAGTTTAAAGAGAGTCACCTCGCATGCAGACATTAAATAAATATTTTTGGCGAGATGACAGAATAAACAAGGATAATAGATTTGGACTGATCTAGTTTGGTAAGCTTTAACTTGTAGAAATTGTGATATAAATTCTTAAATACATCACTGAAATTCTTACACACTAGCGTTCAGGATGAAATGTTAATACAGAGAGTTATAAAGAGTTCAGACATGACGGTTGAATCAGCACTTCCTGCAGGCGCTTTATCAGAAAGAGCCACCACATGGCTCATCCTGTGGGGATGCATTCGGACTCCTGAAGCCTTTAGATTCATTTCTGCAGATGTTTATGTTAAACAAGGTGACTGCAAGCCTTTAAAATATCACAGTATGAATGTGCGTTAATCGATCAAGTCACAGTTTTTCGTCTTACTGTGACGCTTTTTTCAAAGCTGCCATGTTTGAAATCAAATGCAATGCTTTGACTTCCTTCACTTAACTCCAGTCAAGTGTTAAAATGGGATTATGCATGATTAACTGAGCAGCCGTCGTTATTAACCTCAGCAGGAAGCGGCTCGAAGAATCCTGATGAGAAAACATCGAACGTCTTTGGTAAACGACAGGAAAGGAGATTGTTACTGAACTTTTCTTATAATGAAGATTTAACCAAGCATCTGTTAATGGGGATCAGTAAAGTCTCTCTTAACCTTTTTAATTTGATTTATCTCGCCATTTTCAGCTTTTCAGTTTCATTAAATTTAAAGTCTGAACTCGTAAGTTGGTCCAGATTTAATAGTTTTGTCTGACTGACTTAACAAACACCTGATTTTATCTAAAGAATATTTTATAAATGTCTTCTGTAAAGATGGGAAAGAGTTTACCATCTGCAGCATAATGAGATTTCCATGAGATAAAACTTTAATATCTAAGTCTCAAATATTTCAGTGTATACATCAAATGAAATGCACAAAATGTACAAATGCGACCTTCAAAACTTTTGACTTGCTGGTATCAAAACTAAACTAAAACAGAGATGTTGGGACGTTAATTGGCCTATAAGAGCCTGATCGCAGCTGTCACTGTCACACATGTTTAAAAAACATTAAGCTGTGAGTGACGGGGGACGTGAATATTGTTCCAGCAAGCTCTAAAAAGAGAGGAGAGAATTTAAAGGCTTCATTGTCAGAACGGATTTGGGATTTGTTGAGCACGATGAATCATGTTTGTAAAAAAAAAACAAAGCACTGTGATTTTAATAGAGGAAAAGGGCTGCTCGCCTCCACAACATGATTTGCAGTCGTTTCTTGTTTAATAAGAAGGAAACTCTCCACCCGGGGAACACACACTCAGAAAAACATCCTCCCACATTTTTAACTTTGAAGAACATTTTTATGAAATCAACGACCGCAAGATAAAAAATTATTTCCTTGTTATGCATTTACATTATTAAGACAGCGTTTGGTGACTTTGTTAAAAACAGCCGCAGTGCAGAGATTCTTCTCAGCTTCCTCTTGGAGCTCTTGCTGAACCTCCACGAGCTTTAACGCCCTCCCGTCTCTGTTTCCAGCTATTTGAGAACCACTGAGAAACTGGGCGAGTGGAATGAGAGAGTGACCAGTTTGGATCTGTGAGTCCTCGCACTGTTTGCTGCTCGATCTCCGGCGCTTTTCCCCGTGTTTGCTCTCTCACGCTCTGACTTTCGCTCACTCAAACGCTCCTCTCAGCCTCTAACCATGTTTGAGAACACTTTTTCAGTGTTTAACTTGGTGTCTGTCGGCAGGACGAGGATTCATCTTCGGTCTGGTTTGCTCATGTTGAATGAAGGAATGCTTTCACACAAGTGTGCATTAATCTGCTGGACTTTTATTGGAGGGATTGTTTTCTATTTCAGGTGTGATTCAGCTAAAAAAATAGATAAACTGGAGTGTGACAGTCTCTAATAGTTTTTCCTTTAACAGTAAATATGTTGTGTGCTTATTGTGGTAGATGATTAATAATCTTCACTGTCAGGAGCTGTCGGATCTGCTTTGATGAGCTCTTGCAGGAGACGTATTTTTGCATGTGTGGTGAGACTTGTAGCACTGAGATGGGATTTGGTGTGTCTCTGATTTCACATGAATCTGTGTTTGTCTTCTGTGGCCTCTGACTCATCTTTTTTTTTTTTTTTTTTAAGGTGGTGCTGTAGGTTGAGAAGTTAAAAACGTGGCAGGATTTTCTTTTAATGGCAGTCAGTGACAGGACTGACTTTTCTGTTTTCATACCCATTTCTCTTCTTTCTCTACCTCCTTCCTATCGCTATCATCCATCTGTTGTTTTACTTCCCCCTCCTGGAGGTCAGGTGTCTTCTCTTCCTCCACCCAAAAGTGATGACACACATCCTCCACTTCTTGCTTCCTCTCCAAATCAACAGCCTTCCATATTTTAAGCTTTCTCAGATGCTTCCTCTGACTTTGGGGTCTAATTCTGCATTTAAATCTGCTGCACGAGAACAGAAAATAACCTGAGATAAGGGTGGAAGTGGAGGCTTTGTTTGCAACATCAGTCATCAAGGAAAAACTTTTTATTCTGCTGTGTCTGTTTACGTCGAGGATCAGATGCCATTAAACCACACACGAGTATTGGTTGTCCATTACGTAATGATTTCAGCCCGAGGGTTTGTTGGCTGAAAAGGATCAATTGGCACACAGTGGAAAAACAGAGATGATGCAATGATATAATAACCAGTGTTCAGTCGATCCCCGGTAGTAGTTAGCCTCGTTCATGGAGGGACTATGAGACAATTTGTTCAGCTTATCGACTGTATTTAAAGAAGAACGTATCTGAAAGAAAACATCTGAATCGTCCCCTGGTGGCTGAAAGCTTTCGAGTCCCACCCCCTCTATGCTAGCAGTTTGATTAAGTTTGATTTTAATTAGTTATTTGATGGTTATTTGCCATAAAAATTAGGCCCTGCAGACGTCTTTGCCGTAGAGCAGAAACATTTTAGACTCTGGCACCGAATGACGTCACCAGGACAAGATAGCTGCGTCTGCTTTGGGATATTTTGGCTTCACTTTTGTGCAGCAGGAGGAAGTGGAGATGCCTCCACCTTTATTTATTAATACGCTCAGCTGTGTAGCTTCATAAGCAGAGACTCCTGACTGGTGAAGCCGTGTGTGTTTGACTTTTGTAGGAAATTATCTCCGTTAATAAAGTTTCCCCAGAAGTTGGTTTATGGTGGAAATGAATCGTCAACAAGAAAAAACATTCTGTGAGTTTTCTGCCTTTTTTCCGTCAGGCTAGTTTGCAGGAATTTTCCACGAGGCCGCCTCTGAAACGAACTGGATCGGCTCGCTCGCTCGGATAGTTAGCCTAACCCGACGGGGTGACATCACACACACATGCACACACATGCAGGTCCTTTTATTTCATAGTGTTTGTTCAAGGCCTGCGATGCCTGCTCGCACATTCCTCTCGCTCTTTCTTGGATTTCCAGTCATGTGGTCACCCACGCAGCTGGAAGAATTGCTTAGAAAGGCAGAAACATAAGCAGGCGGGTGTATTATTGTTACGGGTTTGCAGCAGGAGAAGTATGTTGTTGTCTTGTTTTTTTTATCTCTCACCCACATGCACACTCTGATGCGTGCAGCCTGGTCGTGCATGGCGACCAGACGGGCAGCTCCGACCTGCTGCTGCAGGAAACGAGTGGGAGGAGAGGACAGGAATGTGACAGAGAGGAGGAAGGGGAAGAGAAAGAGATGGTGTTTTGCTTAGTCACATGATCAGAGAGAGGGAGGTTATGAGGTGCACACAGAGCCAAATGATGGAGACAAAGAAGTAAGTGGGTTATGAATTATGAATGCGTCGGAGGCACAAAGACTCGGAGGGGTTGCCATGAAAACTGGAGCGCCTGTTGCAAATGTTCTTCACCAGCAAAACATAAAAATCAGACTGTAAGGAGAAATTATTGAGGATGGCAAAATAGGTATTTTTTAACAAATTCTTTCAGCTGGCCTTTTTTTAAGTGGACGAGCTGGTTTGAAAATAAATCCAATAAAAGCTGAAACAACACACACAAACGTCGCAGTGTTGAGGAGACAGAAAAGCCTGCTGGTGCTCAAATGGCCGAGTCCTCTGCTGTTAAACAGTGAAGTGCTGTATGGACGGACGGTGAGCGTGAAGTCACTGAGCTGTACAGTAAGAAGCATTGTGCCGGCGTTAGTCAGGATAAAGAGGCCGGCGTTGTGAGGAGCAGAGCGTCTCCTGTTACTGTAGAAATGTAGAAACACCCTGCCGAGCACAACCTTTTTTTTATTATTTGTTGAATAAAGACAAGTAATTGTAAGTTTTGATGAAGTTTTCTTTCTGTGCCACTTTTCTATCTTATACTTTTATCATCTTAAACAAACCTGTTGCTGCATGCAGTCACACCCGAACCAGTCTGCAAATATTTACTCATTTAAATTTGAAAAACAAGAATTTGAGTTTTTTATGCGAGTTCAGTGTTTGACCTGAGGGTTGTTTAACCCTTTCATAGCGTGAATACATAATCACCAGCCTCCAGCAGCACTTTGGGGAAGTATTTCTTCTTTCTTCCTCATTTTTTACAAAGATCTTTGGAGTTCAAAGTTCACGTTTGTTCAACTTAAGCACCGTTCAGTAAAAATACCGATAAACTGTGTTTGGACACGTAGAAGTCGTGTTTGCAACAGAGAGTAGAAACTATTCAATCACTTTGCTTAACATATCTACATTCGTACATTTAAACCCTCCTTTTATGTTCATAACATGAACCTTTTTTAGTTTTAAGTCTAAAATACAGACACAGATTGCTTTTTGCTTGATTTGAAGTGACACTGAACAGAAAAAAATGTATCAAAAGAGTTCAAAACAAAACAGAAAAATATCGTATATAACTGTTTTTCCGATATACATTAAAAATTGTTAAAAATATGTATGAAAACATTGTGTGTTAAACAAATGTCAGCGTGATCTAAAAGAAATGAATTACACCATCACACTAAATACTTGTTGATATTGTTAGTAATGGTGTTTTTAGTGAGATAAAAACTGTTTATTAGGATTTTTGTTGGTTTCTGATGACTTTGACTCTGTTTAAACACACACCAGGAACATTATTTCTGTTCCTGAGAAATGAATATAACAGGAGGGTTATACATTTTACATTTTCATCAGACTGAACGCTTCTTCAGACGACAACAAACTTAACAAAACAAAAGGATGACTTGAACATTTTGTGGGAACATTTTGCCCTCGTCGTGTTTGTAATTTGACTTTTCTGGCTGCCTGCACACGAGCTGAAAGTTTTAATTTTACGTCTGAAATGTGGTCGGACCGCTTCCCTGCAGCAGACTGTCATTTTAGCCGTCATGTGTTTGCAGCCACTTGAACATACAAGCGATATTTAAGCTGTTTACGCGGAGCTGAGTCAGACGTTCGTGGTCTCATGACCTCCAGCGTTCAAACAATCGGGGATCAAAGCCTCCACCGGATCCTTGTGAAGTTGCATCTCCTGTCATTCTTGTGTTGTGTCGGCTTATCTGCTCGCTCAGCACAAACACACTTCCTCTCTTTTTCTGGAGGCCGACAGGCAGGACTGTGTGTGTGTGTGTGTCTGAATGTGTGTGTTTCTTATGGCGAACAGCTCGTGCTATCTGGTGTTTGATCTATTAACCTGTTCGGTGTCTGAGAGTTACTCTGGGACTGTTTTCCACCTTAAAGCATCCACTTTTTTTAAAGCTTTTCCACTAACAGCGTGTTTCCATTTCCATTCCAATTTCCTGTAAAGTTGAACTCGACTGACCGACTGCTCTTTTATCACACTGAAATATGTGCACAATTAGCAAAAACTTTTTATAGTATTTATTCAGTGGGATGTGCAGTGAAACCTTCCTGTTATCAGGAAATATTGAAGTTTAACTTGTGATGCACAGTTTTCATCCTGACATGGAAGTAAGTCATTAATATATAAAACTCTTCAAACATCTTTTATTTTTTTGCACCACCTGCACACAGACAGCAAAGTTTAAAACAAGCAAACATAAAATGGTTTTCCTTCACAGATACTGACACAGATTTGACTTCAACAGTTAAAGAATAATTTTGCTCAAACGTTATGTTAACACAGTAATGTCGTTGCAGCCGAAAACGGACTTAATATAAAATACTTTACTTTACTGTCTCCTGTTTCTGACCCATCAAAGTAGAGAGATATTTGCTTTTGTCCTTATTTAACTTGAATAATTTTTAGAAAAGAAGTAAAACTATAAATCAAGTAACAAAGACGAACAAGAGAAAGAAAAACTGAATAACTGCGAAGAAGAAATCAATAAATCTGAGAGATTTTTATTTAGATTGGGAACTTGAAATGATCAAATTAAACGGACAGATCAAGAATAAACATTCGTGTGTTTTTAGTGCAATATGAGTAATGTAAATAGAAATAAACGCACGTTTGCATCATTAATCAGAATTATTTGAATAGAAAATGTTATTTACCTTATTTTGTGTGGCTCATGTTCACATTCGTCTTCTGAAAGTTTAAATGAATTTTTATACTCTGCAGCAGATTCTGGAAAAACATCAACTGTCAAATGCTCATGTATAATATTTTTATTAATACATATAAAAATGTGTGGTGGCATCCCTCCCATGATTATATATATTGTGTTTTATTATGTTTTTAACGCTGTCATTTCTCCTGTGTAAGAAAAACAACAATCTTTGAAATCTGACTGCACGTCCACCTAAACCTTTAAATCCTGAAATGTGGAGCCTGTGTTGACGCTGGAAAGTGAAGCGTCTGTAGGAAGTGTAACTGAAGTGTATTGTGAGTGTGTGTCTCTTCCCCTGTGTCATTATCCTGCTGTTGTGTCTTCAGATATCTGTCTGCCTCAGCCACTTTGGATGACATTGCCCGCTCTGAAGCGTGAGTTGACCCCTTTCTCTTTTGTGTTTTGTTTTGTTTTTTTTCTAGACAAGTTAAGGTTTCTTTAACTTTGGTTTCTCCCTCTTATATTTATCCTCATCCTCTTTTCTTTCCCTGTTTTCCTTTTTGATATTGTGCTGGTGAGGGTGTCACAGTGTATTTATATTTTTTTAGTAGCTGCTGAATTTAAAAAAATATTTTTTGCTTTTAAGTCACACATCTCATACTTTATTTTAGTTTTTTTTTAAGTGTTTGATCCTCTGCTGACATGATGAAATGGTGCAAATGCTCCATTAAGTGTCCCTTCAGTGCTGGAGGTCAGTCATGTCGATGGACTCAGCTGGTGCTCGGCCGCCAGCTCATTTCCAAAAACTGTATTTGGTCAGACTCGATGAACCATCTGTCGCTGAAACCTGATGTGTGTTTGAGCAGCTCGGATGATCGTGGTGTTGGCTTTTATCCAAGAGGGGTGTGTGTGTGTTTGTGTGTGTGTGAGAGAGAGATTGAAACAGCCATTGAGGGACTTTTATGGAGGTTTATATTTCAGCGAATGTATTCCTTTATTTCTTTATGGGTGTATTTCTGTGTGTGTATATATATGTTTCCCACAAATCCTCTTTCTTAAGGAATAGTTGAACATTTTTCCTCATAAATTTTACTTACTGACTTTATGTGAAGGTGGAGCTGCGGAGAGACAACAGTTTCATCTGCTTCTATAGATAGATTGATAAATACGTATAAAGATAGGCGACTTTATTGATGTCCAGAGGAAAATTAAGTTGTCATGGCAGCCAGGTGCGTAAAAAATACGATAAAAAAATGATAAAATAAGATAAAATGCTGAAGTAGAACATAGAAAATAGACAAAGCAGGTGCAAGATTTATATTTTCCAAAATATCAAACTATTTCTTTGGACTCGGACTATAAAATCTTTTAAAATGAATTTAACCTCCATAGTTAGTTACTTTTTCTAGGAAATAAAACAAGATCAACCCATGATTTAACATCTTATTTTTTAGGACTTAGTGTGCGAGATGGTTGAGTGTTGATAATAAAAGTCCACCTTACAGGACTGACTTTGTTCTGCACGTTCATAAAATACCCGTCGTCCCACACAGATGTGGACTCTTAAAGTGGAGAGCAGGGAGTTGCCCAGTTTAGTTTGAATAACAGATCTGAATCCCGACACGCTGGGCGCCCTGAGTTTTATCTCCAGAAGCGTTTGGCAGCAGAAGTTTCTGACCTGAGCTGAACAAACTGCGGCGCACCACACCCAGCCTGGTGCACAACGCGGCGTCAGTCCAACCAGAGTCGTGAAACCGTCTGAAACTCAGGTTTATTTACAGCGAGCGGCTCGAGTGGAGCAGAGCGACGGACGTGAAGGTTAATCTGCTTCCAGGTGCACTGATATTGTTTCATCACTTAGACAGGGAGTGTTTTCAGACGAAGAGGAGAAAATATAAAAATCAGTTCATGCTACGATTTTTCGGTGCCGCTGATGCGCTTTTTTTAACAGTAAAAAATATGTTAAAGCAGTGGAAACTAAATGAGGTCACATATAGGTTTAGATATAAACCTCGTCCTCATGAACATTGCCAACTTTGCAAATGCTGTCCCACAAATTTCACATTTTTCCCGACAATCTGAACGTCCCTCTGACTCGATGCAGAGATTATCCAGGTACGTGGAGACGAGACAGGAACTCCTCTCTCCAACTTTTTTAATCTTTTCTTCTTCAGACAAATACTTCTGTCACTTTTTGCGTCCGAGGCTGTCTGAATGTGGAAACGGCTTCACACACTTTTGCCTTTATTTACATTTAGTCGAGGCGTCTTACATCTAATTAGTTTTTACTCTACATGCACACACACGCCTGCTTTCTAAGGTGAAAGTAAAAGAAGCAGTCCCACCGTGGACTTTGGGGTCAGATTTGCCTCCTTTCGAATGACATTTCATGCATCCTGCTTTGCTGAAGCACTCTGAACTCTTAATGGTTCATCCCTTGGGGGGAGGGGGGTGAAAACCACAGGACCTGCCCCTCCCTCCTGCTCTGCTGTTTTTGTTGTTTGCTTCTTGCAGTGAGCAGAGACTGAGGGAGCTTTTCACAATAAAAGTTGCGATTAAAATGCATCATTTCCTTTTCATTTACATCGTTTAACACGTCCGATGATGTTGTGATAGTTTCACTTCCACAATGTGCATCAAAAACACTTCTCATACTGTGAAACTTGATATGTAACCACACCCTGAGAGATGTTTGTGCTCTCGCCTCCATCGCTCTGTAACAAACACTCACCCCCCCCCTCCCGGCCCTCGGCTGCAGAGGGACATGCTGAATCATACCTGCCATTAATACTCATCTCTCCCTGTGCTTCTGAATGTGGGGGGTGTTTGCAGGAGAATAAATTGGCATACATGCTAATCTTCTTAGATACAGTAGATGCTGAACTATCACAACAAAAAAGCTTTTAAAAAGCAAACGAGAACTGAAGTTTTTCTGTATTTCTGTGCACTAACATCAGGGGGTGAATCCTGCACTTCTTCATGTGTGTGATGGAAAAAACAGAAACCTTTTCTGTTTAAATGTAATAGTTTAATTTACCTGTTGTTATTTTGTCCTCCCCTCTACCATCCATCCTTTCATCCATTTTGTTTCTTTCTGCTTGTTTTCTGTCGTCTTTTCTTTCCTCCATCCTTCCTCCTCCTCTTTCTTTTTGTTTATTCATCCTTTTTCTTTCATCCTTCTCTTTTCGCTGTCCCTCTTTTCATTTCGCTCCAACCATCTGTCCTCCCCTCTCATTTCTTTTCTCCATTGTTCTCTTTCCTTTCTCCTGTTCCCTCCCTCCCTCCCTCTTCATCCATCCATCCCTCCATCCTCCCCTCTGCAGATACAAGAAGACTCAGGAGACTCTCTCCCAGGCCGGACAGAAGACCAGTGCAGCTCTCAGCACAGTGGGCACCGTCCTCAGCAAGCGGCTGGGCGACATGAGGTACGAGGCCGAACGAGCAGAGAGGACAGTGTCGAAAGAGAGAGAATATCAGATTATATTTATTCTGCAAAAACACCGTGAAGCAGATTTTTATGAAAATATTTAACACATCCAGATAAAATATAGTCTTAGTGTCTGACATGAAGCTCGTTTCTCAGTTATGTTTGGGTTTTTGTTCACGTCTCTGCTTCAGAAACCTGCATAAACCTGATTTTAAGATCCTTAACTGGTTTTCAGACACAACATGTGACGATGAATGACTCAGGGAGACGCTGCTAATATTTAATGACGTGCCGCTCTTCCATTAGCGGCGATGATGAGATGGAAAAGAAAACAGCGGGGCCGTAAATTCAGCAGTGTCCAGGCAGCTGGCAGAGACAGAAACATGCATATAAAGAGCTGAATAAGCAGGTTATCCTACACTTAATGTGAATCCCAAACAGATGAGCCTCATAAACGCAGTACTAATAATCTTTAAAGATAAAAGTAAAAATTAAAACTACTATACTGACACTGTCCGCTGCAGATTCTTCATGTCTCTCCTTTAACTAGCAGTAGTTAAACAGACCGTAGTTCTTGTTAAAATGACATTTGTTCATTTATTTAACAGCTTTAGAGCCTCAGATCATCTTACTAACTCGAGCGGTGGTCCAACATGATTTCATTTGTTTTAAAGATGCAGATTGTTGTTTTCTTTCTTTCTTTTCAGCATCAAAGACGTCAGATGCTTAATTTGAATTTTTGCCACTTGAATATGAATCAGCATCTGATTTGTTTCGGACCATCGCTGTCATGTAGACAGTTTTCTCTTTTTCACCCTGAAATCACACTTTTTTATTTTTATTTTTTTATTCAGATGTAAAGCACCGAAAGTCAGAAAACTTTAGAAAAACAGCACCAAAAAAAATTCATCAGGTGTGATCGAGGGGTGAAAGAAAGAAAACAAAATAAATAGACTTAGTGAAGATGCACTAACAATTATCGCATCGAACTCACCTCATCTGTGATGTTGACTTTTATAACATTCAGTAATCCACCCACGCTGGTATTTGCTCTTTGTGCAAGTGTTCGTGTGAAGGATGTGAAAGACGTGTGTGTTTACATGTACAGCTGATCACAAATATCACTGTTTTTTTACCTGGTTTATTCTCTACGTGTCTGCAAAGTCCTTCCCTGCATGTTGCATGACGTGTAAATTTGTTTTAGTTCTTCTAAATATACTATTTTTTCCTACAAACAGTTTTAAATGCAGGTTTTTATCGCTAAAAATGTGGTAATTTCTCAAAATCTCACCGCTGTGGAGGTGAAAAGAGGTGAACACACGGCGCAGGAAGTGCTCATTCATTCAGCTGCCAAAATATGTCGAGTAAGAGGATTGAGAGGCCTTTTATTCCTGATTGCTCCAGTTTATAAAATAAAACCTCCTTATTAGCCTGATGTTGATAAATTCACTGCAATGTTCGTTTCCACAACAGTAATTTAATCAGTGAAACTCAACACTTCCTGAAGATTTTCACATTAAAAGACCTTTGACTCCTCCCTTTTTATAGGGAGGCTTTTAATGTGAAAAATTATTGAGTTTTATTGGCAGTAGCTGATTGCTAACCTGCTGTCACTCCACTGACTGAATGTCAGCTTTCATATGAGGATTTATGGTTGTTTTAGTTTGATTTAACTTCATTTCACTTTGTTATGAAGAAAGATGTCAAATTAAGGCTGCAGATGAAGAAGCAGAGTCACTTCAGTGTCTTTAGCTCCACAACAAACACATCCCTGCTCTGTTTCGTAAACTCGAAGCTCCCCCGCCTGTTTTTTTCCTGCTGATAACATCGCTGTAACTCCCGCCGTGTGTCCTTGTTGCCGTCCTGGTTTGTGTTTGTGTCCGGATGCTGCTGCTGCGTTTGGCTCACTCTCCTCTTTGTTTTTGTTTTTTTACTTGCTGCCTTGGTTTGAACCTGCAGAGCTCTTCCTTTCTCTAATTCCTTTAGGTAAGACTAACACGTCCGAGACTTTCTCCTCAAATCTGTGGTACAAAACCAAACATCGTTTAGGTTAAACTCTGCTATTTTTATGTTACTGATACTTTTGTTTTAGTCCAATCTACTTTTTTTTTTGCATTGTTAGACTAAAAACCCTCATCCTCTATTTTTTTTATTCCCTTTATTCCACCGTACGTAGATAACAACATGCCTTTGCTATTATTTTATTAAAACTGTAGATCTTTTAAGGATTATTGGTTTATTATAGGAGGAGATTAATTGTGGTAATGCTTTATTTTATGGTCATTCCTATAAAGTTTCCTGCTAAAAACTGATCTTGTGATTTGAGTTTTTGAGGCAAATCATTTAAACTACACATAAACTCAAGAAAGTAATATTCAATATTTGTTTATTATTTTTTTACCTGTAAATATATTTGATATTTCTGTGTATTAAAGACTGTTTTGGTGTATTATAAACACTTTCTCCATACTTTTACATTTATTAAATTAAACGGTTCTTAAGTGAACACAAATTAAATTTCTGGTCATTTATAGGAAACTGTGGGATCCATAAAATAAAGTGTTTCCAATGTTGTGTTTTCTTCCTGAATTTTTGAGGCTGTTGTGAAGAGAAATTATAATTTTTTGAGAAATTAGAGCCAAACAAAGAAGCTGTTAATAATCTGGATTATTTTGTTTAGAGTGGTTTCACAATGAGACACACTGTTCTTTTTTAATGTTTAAAGTGAATGTGAATGACAAATGAAGCTAACTAATAATCGACTGCAGTGTGCGTGTGTGTGTGTGTGTGTGTGTGTGTGTGTGTGTGTGTGTGTGTGTGTGTGTGTGTGTGTGTGTGTGTGT
>JBAJHX010000041.1:22688325-22705973 GCA_037176925.1 Amniataba percoides
AGAGAGAGAGAGTGTGTGTGTGTGTGTGTGTGTGTGTGTGTGTGTGTGTGTGTGTGTGTGTGTGTGTGTGTGTGTGTCTCACGGCTGCATCTGCAGGGACTCTGCTCGGACCAGGTAGTTGTAGGGGACGATCCCGGTGTCCAGCACGCGGCCGTTCCTGTCGATCCTGCGCGCGCTCCACCAGTCCCCCCCGCGGCTCAGCACGCTGAACAGGTCCCCCTCCCGGAACGACAGCTCGTCCTGGTGCCGGGCCTCAAACGCCCACACGGCCGCGTAGATGGAGCCGCTCTCGGTCACGGGCTCCTGCTGCGCCGGGACCGGGACCGGGACCGGGACCGGGACCTGCACCGGGACCGGGACCGGGCTCGGCGCTCGGTCTCCGGGCTTCTTGTCGAAAATCCTCCGCCACAGCTCGTCCGCACACGGACAGACTTTACACACACACTCCCCCATCAGGAAGCATCCACACTCCGCAGCGCGCGAGCAGGACGCACCTGTCAGACAGGTAGAGAGCGCGAGGAGTCCCCGGAGCGAGCGTGAGTGTGTGTGTGTGTGTGTGTGTGTGTGTCTGAGAATGACACTCACTTCCTCCTCACGGGCGGTAAAAGCACGCGCAGGACTCCGCCTATCGATCATCTGACAGGTGATCAGACCGACAGTGAGGATCGATACACTCACACACACACGCACACACACACACACACATATATATATATATATATATATATATGCCATATTGAAGTAAACTTTAGTGTAAAATTTCAGTATAGAATGCCATTGTAATAACTTTTACTATAAGAGATCATTGTACACCTTGTAATAATGTAAGTTTTGGTGTAATATGTCATAGTATACCATGTGATTATGCATTAAATTTTAGAATAATATATCGCGGTATACCATGTCATAATGTTGTAAGATTTGGTGTAAAATACAGTGTAACATGTCATAATGTATTAAATTTTAGTATAAGTCATAGTATACTATGTCATAATGTTGTAAGTTTTAGTATAAAATATCATAGTATAGCATGTGATAATGTTGTAAATTTTAGTTTAACTCATAGTACAGCATGTGATAATGTAATAAATGTTAGTATAAAATATCATAGTATGACATGTGATAATGTAATAAATTTTAGTATAAAATATCATAGTATAGCATGTCATAATGTAGTAAATTTTAGCATGATAAGTCATAGTATATCCTATCATAATGTTGTAAGTTGTGGCGTAATAAGTCATAGTAATAGTAATAATAGTAAGTTTTAGTAGAAAATATCATAGTATACCATGTCATAATGTTGCATGTTTTAGTGTAAAATACAGTGTAACATGTCATAATGTAGCAAATTTTAGTATAAGTCATTGTATACTATGTCATAATGTTGTAAGTTTTAGTATAAAATATCATCGTATAGCATGTGATAATGTAATAAATTTTAGTTTAACTCATAGTATAGCATGTGATAATGTAATAAATTTTAGTTTAACTCATAGTATAGTATGTGATAATGTACGTTTTAGCGTAATAAGTCATAGTATAGCATGTGATAATGTAATAAATTTTAGTATAATATATCATAGTATAGCATGTCATAATGTAGTAAATTTTAGTAATAGTCATAGTACAGCATGTGATAATGTAATAAATTTTAGTTTAACTCATAGTATAGCATGTGATAATGTAATAAATTTTAGTTTAACTCATAGTATAGCATGTGATAATGTTGTACGTTTTAGTGTAAAGTACAGTGTAACATCTCATAATGTATTAAATTTTAGTATAAGCCATAGTATAGCATGTCATATTGTTGTAAGTTTTAGTATATAATATCATAGTGTAGCATGTCATAATGTTGTAAATTTTAGCATAAGTCGTAGTATACCATGTGATAATGTTGTAAGTTTTAGTATAAGTCATAGTATAGCATGTCATAATGTTGTAAGTTTTAGTAATAGTCATAACATAGCATGTAATAATGTAGTAAAGTTTAGTACATTTTATCATTGTACAGCATGTGATAATGTAGTAAATTGTTGTAATAGTCATAGTATAGCATGTCATAATGTTATAAAGTTTAGTACATTTTATCATAGTATAGCATGTGATAATGTAGTAAATTGTTGTAATAGTCATAGTATAGCATGTCATAATGTAATAAATTTTAGTATAAAATATCATAGTATACCATGTCATAATGTTGCATGTTTTAGTGTAAAATACAGTGTAACATGTCATAATGTAGCAAATTTTAGTATAAGTCATAGTATAGCATGTCATAATGTTGTAAGTTTTAGTATAAAATATCATAGTATAGCATGTGATAATGTTGTAAGTTTTAGTATAAAATATCATAGTATAGCATGTGATAATGTAGTAAATTTTAGTTTAACTCATAGTATAGTATGTGATAATGTAATAAATGTTAGTATAAAATATCATAGTATAGCATGTGATAATGTAGTAAATTTGAGTTTAACTCATAGTATAGCATGTGATAATGTTGTACGTTTTAGCGTAATATGTCATAGTATAGCATGTGATAATGTAGTAAATTTTAGTGTAAAATATAGTGTAACAAGTCATAATGTAGTAAATTATCGTATAATAAGTCATGGTATAGTATGGGGATGCATTTTCCACCTCTGGTTGACATGTAAATTTATAATAAACAATCTAAAATGACTAGAAATTTAAAACTAGTTAACAATGGTGACAAATGAATGATTAATTTCTTGTACAAGATCTTTCTAATAACACGTCCAGTCTGCAGGTGATGGGTAATAAATAGATTTAATCATCACGTCTTCAGGTTTGTGTTGAGATGTAGATTCTTGAGAAGCTTTTTACCAAAAAGTTGCATCAGTAAATGTTTTATCAAACCTTTTTTGAAAATGGCGGACCTGAACACTCCTCACAACCTGAAATCTGATCTCACGTTGGTACAAGAAACGAGTTCCCGTGAAGGCGAGAATCAGATATTTGTGACATGAGAAAACTGCAGCAGCTCCTCCCGTCAGGAAGTTTCTCAAAGGCGCGTCGTCACCGCTTCTTCCCCTTTTTTGTTTTCGACATCTCATCTGATCTCAAACAGGCAGCAGAGACATCAACACTTCTTCTTCTACTCCCATAAAAACTGCCAGCTCTTCATTCACCTTTAAATCTGTTTATTTAAACTTGTCAGTGTTGAATCTTTTGTTGAGGTGAAGATGATTAATTAAAAGCCACACAGACGTTCTTTGAATACTCATCATACCACGTTTATGATGCTTTCGTTTCCTCTTCATTTCATCAGACCGACAGTGTCTGCTGCCAAAATCTCCAACCTGCTGAGTCATGATCTATATTTAACCTTTGACAAAAGCTTTGAATAAATTATTTGTGCAGATTTCTCTGCAAACAACCTTCATCAGTGGCCACAAGTGAATTTTATTTATAGAGCATTGATTGAAAACTAAAGCGTAACTTGTTGGTTCAAATACAAAACTTTTTTAATAACTTGAGAGATGTCATGATGTTCACTGAGTCATGAGATAAAAATAATCCAAAGACATAAATTTGATTCCACAAAATCACAAACTGAACTGTAGTTTGTCGACTTGAACATCAACAGTAAGTGAGGAGGAAGTTTTGAGTTTGTGAGTTTATAAAATTAGATGTTATTGTGCTTAAGTAAAGAGAGGTAAATAAGAGAAATGTTCAGCAAAGATGTTTTCTCAAATGTACACAGAAATATCCTCCATCCTAAAGGAGGTTCACTTTCAGTGTCACAGCGTTCAGGGTGAATCTTTATCTGCATCCAGCTCCGGTTTCATCTCACATTCTTTCTTTTTGTAGGCGGGGAAATGAAAGAACGCACACGACAGCCGTGGCGCCTGCGATGCTGCAGATAATAAGCACACACATTTCAAAATCATACTTAAAATACTTTTTATTCTTTGCACTACTGGTGTTTGATACCGGATGGCACAAAAACGTAACGTGTTTGGTGATTATGGCTAACGTTTCCTGAACTTGGCTGGAAATTTCATGCATAAAAAGACAAAAAAGTTGCATTGTTCTCCAATTGCATTGCATTATTGTCGTACAATTTTATGGTGCAGAAATCCCCCCCGTCCAAAAGAGTCTTTTACATATGGCTGATTCATTGTGCCCGTCTTTCTGTGGTCGCTCTGTGCAGTCCTGACATGTAGTGTGCGGACAGCGGTGTAAACGTAGGCACTCTTGTTGTAAGTCGCCGTCGCTGTGGGGCCCCAAAAAGAGCTTTAATAACTTAAGGCCTGTACACGAGGCTCTGTGGCCCCGCTGGCTTTTCAAGCACTCGGGTCAGCCCCCCCAAATAAATTTATCACAGGAGCATAAAACAAATCCCATTTAGAGCTCGAGACACCCAGATGTGTTAGATATGTCAGCAGAACCTTCCTGTAAAAGGCTGAATAAACACTTCTACGCTTGTGGTTGAAAACAAAACGAACAGCGTGCAGCCACGAAAGACAGCAAAGGATCAGATAAAATGGAGAAAACTTTGGCTGTAAAATGTTGGTTTTTGTCGGCATTTTGCCACATAAATCAAATAATTTATCGTCTTATCGTGGCCTTCAATCAGTTTCTCTCATACTTTTATCCTGTGTGTTCAGAGGAGGTCGATATAATCAACCTTTTTTAATCCTTCCTATCTTTTAACCTTAAAGTGCAGCTGAAGCCGACGTCATTATAAGATGATTCGCCTCAAATTGTTGAATAGGAAATTATGACTTGATGGTTCCTTTAAGGAACACTAAAAATGGCGGCGATCAATAAAAATGTGTTTTGATATTTCACTAAAGTGTTGGAGGGATCCACATGTTCTCGCTCGAGGCCGCTAACGTGGCTACAAACTCAGCAAGCATTTAATTATTGCACATAACCTCCATTTTTTTAGCAGTCAAACGACAGGTGATTTAATATATAATAATAATAATAATAATAATAATAATAAAGTCCTGACCTGTGAGTGCATGACATGCCGACCTGTGCATATACAGACATGGCACATACAGAAGTAATAAAATCTCATTTATAAAACACGAACGGGTATAAAATTAAAAACGTTGGTTCTGTGAGTGTGCTGAGGGTTTAAGTGTTTTCGTTAGGTAGGAGTGGATTTACACACCTCTCTCAGGCTACGTTCAGTAAATTCATTTGTCCACTTTCCTTCGTAGCCGAAGAAAAGAAGCATTCTTCTTTTTTTTTTTTTTTTGATCTGGCGAGCATCTTCTCCATTTGTTTGTCCTCCTGTGATGCTCGCTCGCCCTCTGCTCTTTCACACCGTGGTGTTTTTAAAGTACATATACCCTGTTGTGGATGTGGAGGAAATTCAACTCCATTTCTCAACCTCTCTTTTATTCTTCCTTCATGTCCTGCTGTCGAGGCTCCTGCACCTTCCCTCCGTCTTTCTACACCTCTATAGTCTTGAAATATATCCTGGCGTATATGGCGTCCAGCTGGCTGTGCAGGGCGTGGAAAGAAGGTCTCTTTGAGGGCTCAGCGGCCCAGCAGTCCATCATGATGCGGTAAATGTTCTGCGGACAGCGTGTCGGGCAGGGCAGCCGAAAGCCCGACGACAGCAGATCCAGCACTTCCTTGTTGCTTTTTCCTGAAAGGGAGGAACGTAAAAACACTGGATGAGCTGGAGGAGTTCACTAATTGTGTTATCTTTGTCTTTGCAGGCACAAATTAAACGCTGCACAGAGCCACGACTCATCAGAAAAATCAGCCCAGCTCAGCTTTTTAAAGGTAAACACACATTCAATCAATCTTAAAATGATGTTCTGATCTCTCATGAAGTTAAAAAAATACTTTATCATGTGCAGATCCATGATATCTCCTCCACTGTTTTACCTCATCACCATACACACACACACCATCCTGATAAAACAAGTGTGTATTAATCCGCCTCTGAAAATAGTCCCTACACCAGCAAATTCACCATTTTCTCCTTCTTGAGTTGAAGTTTGCTATTTTCATTTGAAAATAATCTTCCATTTAAAAGATTTGTCCTCATTATCTTTCTTTCTATTTGTCAAACTTCAACCAAGACATTAAATTCATTTGTCAAAAGTAAGTCAAATACAAACTATTACCAACTTTACTGTTAAAAAGAGGGAAGAAAAGATGCATCATAGGATCGTAGCTTTAATAACAGACATTCAGAGACATTATTCAACTACATTAACAAGCGTAATAGTAGTTTGGGGGTGTAACCATGTACAGCATATGTTCATTATGTACCCAAGAGGCCTGTGCATACTTTAAGTACATTTTCACTGACTAATTAACAGACTGGAAAGCTCAGCGGTAAGTCTCCATGTAAAAAGGACGTTAGCATCATACCTTCATAAGGCATTTTGCCGCGTGACATCATCTCATACATCAGGACCCCGAATGACCAGACGTCTGATTTTACGGAGAAGCGCTGATAAATGGCCGCCTCAGGAGCCGTCCATCGCACCGGGATCTTTGTGTTTCGACTGGCTGTGTACACGCTGTCCTGCAGAGAGAGGCGGCGAAGGCTTAACTTAAAACTCACAAACGTATTTGGACCTTTGTGTTTCCTAAAATTATCACAACATTTCCCACAAAGCTGTTTTCCCGTCTGCAGCTCTTGGAATCAGTTCAGCTGCTTTGAAACTGAAAAACACATTTGATCAGTGAAAAGTTCAAACTAAATCCATCTCTCTGTTGTGTGTAAACAAATAACCAGCCAGCCTCAAGAAAATGTCCCCGACTGGCATCTTTTAGTCATTTCAGAGCGAAGAAAACTGCACAAAAAAGAAAAAAGTCCATCAAAGGTCAACGTCTGAAGCTGAACATCGTGCAGACTTTAAACGATTATAATTCAACAAGATGAAGAAAAAATCTCTTTAGACCATAAGAAGAAGGTAAATTGTTTTATTTCCTGCAAAACAAACCCTGTTCCTGCTTTTTACAACAAGATTTCTTTAAACTGCAGCACAATCTGATTTCTTTACAGTAAATATTATCGTCTCTGAGTGTCACACACGACCTTTAAATCCTCTCTGAAGCGCTGCATGAATAAAATATTCAGATCCGTCGTCTACATACATACATGAGTTTACACGGGAACAACAAAGCACGCTGCACATATTTAAAGAGGACACAGATAAAGATTAGCTTTACTCTAAAATGGATCTTGACAGACCGTCCTCTCTCACAGATCCTGCTCACCTTGATAATCCGAGCCAGTCCGAAGTCGGCCACCTTGCAGACCAGATCTTCTCCCACCAGGATGTTTCGGGCTGCCAGGTCTCTGTGCACGATGTTCCTGTCCTCCAGGTAGGCCATGCCCTCCGCGATCTGACTGCCCATGTAGATCAGATGAGCTGAGGTCAGCACCTGGCCTTCAGCCGCTGAAAACACACACACACACACACACACACACACACACACACACACACACACACACACACACACACACACACACAGAGTCAGCGAAACAGCTGAGCAGCATGCATTAGTCTTCCAGAAATTTAAAATGTTTTTTTAAATAATGCAAGCACAAGTTTTCATGCATTTTTTCCCCCTTTTCTGCAAAACCTTTGTTTGTTGCACAGAATCAATCCACCTTTCTGAGTTGTGTGCAGCCATTTTTCTATCTTATCCGAGCATGCTGGCTGCAGTTTGTAGCCTTCATCACAACATTTGTCGCCTCCTAGAATAAATTTCTGGGAGAATAAGTTAAAATCTAGGATGTTACTAAAAGGCGGCGTCATGCTTTTCACCACAAATGAAAAATAGCTGAGTGTAAAATTTGTGTTTGGACACATTTTTCTGAATTTGTGAAGGAGTCGTGTTAATGCAAAACAGCCAAGCAGGTTAAATTTATGATTAAAAGAGAAAACGTGTCAAACTGAGAGTCCAAACAAACATTTTTTAACACCAGGAACATTTTGTCTGTACTCACAAATAATTTAAGGTACAAAATATTGTAACGTCCCTCCCCTGGAGGTGTGTTCAGGTACAAGTGCTCGGTATTTGTTTTTTGCCTCTGATTTGAGTTCCCAGAAACGAGCACACAGGTCAGGTTGTCAGAGTGAACGACGCTCATAAATCTGAATGATTATTGCTGTAATTTGAGGAACACGTTACTCTGCTCTCGTCCTGTTGGCAGAAACAAGCCACACAAAAATAAACTGTTGAGCTGAGTGTTGTTTACTCAGACGGCTGTTAAAGGTGGAAGATCCTTTTTTTTACAACCTGTGTAAACTGAGGGTTTGTTTGATGCAACATGTTCAACATTTTGATTTCAAAGCAGGTTAATTTTCCCCTCTTTGATTTCTTTTATCTGTCTGTTGCTGCAACATGAAGCTAATTCAGAGCAGATAAGTCCGGCGATGGCGCGCAGCCCGAACATGCAGCGTGAAGAATAAATACTGGAACGAGGAAATATCTGAGTGAAACCCCTCACGCTCGCTCGCTAAGGCTCCCGGTGATTAACGCTTTCTGTAAGACGTCAGAACAATATTTCTGCCAGGACACAGATTATAATTCCATTTGCTCTGGATTTAACGGAGGGTGGAGGGAGATTTAACGTCACTTGGCCCATTTACTGTTTCAGAAGGGCTTTCCAAAAAACGTTCTGGAGGTGAAGGCTGAAATTCTCAAACGCCAAGTAAAGCAAAAAATAAAAAAAACCTTCCTGTTCTAAAAGCTTTTTGCAAATTGAAGCAACAGCAACAACAGTCTCTTCCTTTAGAAATCTGCTGTTCAGAAACAGGAAATTAAATCAGTCTAAACACGATGCTGATGAGGAACTGGTTCAACTGATATACTGGAAAAAAAAATCATTACAGCTATGTTATTTATTATATATGTGTGTGTGTGTGTGTGTGTTTCAGCGCTCACAGGCGAGGTAGGACTTGAGGCTTCCTTTGCTCATGAGCTCGGTCACGATGTAGACCGGCTCTCCTCTCGAGCACATGGCCAGCAGCTGGATCAGCTTCGGGTGATGGAGGCTCTTCAGCGCCTGCACCTCCTTCACAAACTCGTCCTGCTTCGTGTCCTCTGGAGGAAAAAACGACACACAAGTCTCTGTGAATTTCATTATCTTCCTTTTGACGTCACTAACTTGACTTTTCCTCCACGTTTCTCCAATTTGTCCCTTATTTCCATAATTTTCATTTTTCTCCCTCCAACACTTCATTAATTCCTGCAAAAACTTTTTAAAGCAGCTTTTCTGTCACTCTGAATATTTAAATAACCTTCACCTCCCCTTTTCAGTCCATTAATGTTTCATTTAATCCATCCTTCAAAAACTTTTTAAAACATCGGAGTCATCTCGCTGCTCTCTGTCACGTTTTTCTCCCCTTCATCAGTCCATTGTTAGTTTTAGCCTCCCTGAGTTGTTCAGTCTAAAACGTGCACACATTCCCGGCAGGAGACTTTACACCACGAGTGGCTCTGATTGGACTAATTCTTCTGCAAAGTGCTGCCATTAAAAACTTCACTGAGTTGTAAAATCCTGCTTCATTTAAACAGAAATACCGTGAGGTGTTGCAGCGCCCGATAATCCTTAAAGTGGGCGAGGAATTCGCCTCGGTATTTTGGTAACAAAACTAGTGCTGCAAAGGTCAGAATCATAAACATAATGGACATTTACATTAGAAATGAGAAAAAAAAATCTAAAATGAAAAGAGCTGTAAACTGTTGAAAGCAGCACAGATTACATCCTTTGTTTTTAAGCTGAGAGAAAATGCATTTCACATGTTTGTTTGGATACACATCTTGGTGAGAAAAGAGTCTCTAAATGATGTTTAAGAAGAAAACCGGCACCTTTAACCTGCGTTCGTACCTTGTTTCAGCGTCTTGATGGCCACCTTCCTGTTCTCCGTGGTCCACAGGGCCTCCCACACCTCTCCAAAGTGCCCCTCTCCCAGCTTCTTGTGGAGCCTGAACTCCTCTCGAGGTCGCTCCCACGGCTCCATGTCGAACAGCTCCCGCTGCACAGAGACGACACGGTGAGCCACAAAACGTCACAACAAAACTGCCTGAGCTCGTTTCAACCTCCCACGGAGACACGAGGGACTGAAAATGTGAGAATTTATGATTCTCAGAGAAGGAAAGTGGTGTTGAAACACCAACAAAGTGTGTCAGAGATGAGAATAACGTGCTGATGTTAAACGAGACGTTGCTGGTTGGCTGGACTCTCACTGAAGGAGATGACACAAACACACAGAACCACATTAAAATATCTCAGCATGTGTATTTTTTCCCCCCGATGCAAAAAGATAATGCAAATAAAATTTCTTTTCAGATAACAATTTTTGAATTTGACAGAAAGCTGCACCATTTAAAAAGAAAGTAATAAAATATTTGATATCGTGTCTTCACCTTCCTGTTTGTTTGTCACCTCCACAAGTTTATTTTCACAAACTTATTTCAGATTTTTTTCTCTTTTCAGGTTTACACGTTCAAGCAGAGAAACATCGACAGACCTACAGCTGTGAGCGATGAATGAATGAATGAATGAATGAATGAATGAATGAATGAACACGTGAATTCAAACCTTTTATGACAAATTTATTGTCGTCAACAGTCAGCTGCTACAAAACATTTTGTTCTAATGATCAAGTGCTCAGATAAATGAAATTATATAAAAAAAATAATTAAATAACAGTCATTCACACATAAATAAGACAAATTAACTTAATTTCATTAAAATAGAAAGTGTTTATCAGCTCAAACCTTGTTGCTTAAATACACAAAATCTTATTTTTCACTGGAGAAAATAAAATAAATGAAATGTTCGTTTGCCAGTTCTTCAATCAGAACAGCTGCCTCGAGTATAAAAGTTAAAATTGCTTCTTATATCGTCCAAAACAAACTGAAATAATTTTTTTAAAAAGAACATTTAAAGTGAAATAAACAGTCCTTCATAAGAGAAAGTAATTATGGCACATTTTAGAGGTTTAAGTTTAAGTTAATCCCACTAAATTAAAATGTTTTCTCCCTTCATTTGTAGTATGAATGACGTAATCTCACTTACTCTCACTCAGGCAGTTTAAAAAACAGCAGGATGAATCTGCTTTTAGAAACTAAAAAGAAGAATCAGACGCGTCCTTGTGACACAAACAGCACCACAAAACACTCTTGATCAGTTTTTATGGACGGCGTCTGTCGGCTGCAGAATTACCAGGAAGAAAATCTTGTGCCAAGTCAATAAAAGGCCGTTAGAGACTCTTTTTACTGGTCAAACATTTAAATCTAATCTAACTGTGAGTGTCTCAGTTCCTAAAAGCAGATTTATTTGAGGGCCTGAATGAGAGAAAACACTTTAATTAGCTGTGAATTTTAAAAAATGTGCATATTTTTTTAATGTCTGCTTTGTTTTCGAGCTGTCGAATCTTGAAATTAAATCATCTTTGCAGCCACGAGGTGAACAACTCTTCACACCTTCGTTCACGTGAAGTTATGAAGAGCTGTCGTCGTGTTTTAGTGCTCGATAGGAAACAAAAACGAGCGTCTCCTCAGCTCTCTGCTCGTGCTTTTAACCCTTAAAATGAAGAAATAAACTGTGTCGACGTCTCAGGTTGTTTCAGGTTGTTTTGTTCGATCAGCTGAGCGAGTCGTGAAATGCAAAATGAACTCAAACAAAGTCGACACACATACGATTTATAGACTGATTCTCATGTTTAACTTACTAAAATATATAAAAGCATATAAAATATTTAAGTAAAAAAAGAAATCGTTCAACAAAATGGAGAAATGATTTGAA
Source organism: Amniataba percoides (assembly GCA_037176925.1). NCBI lineage: Eukaryota > Metazoa > Chordata > Actinopteri > Centrarchiformes > Terapontidae > Amniataba > Amniataba percoides. The sequence goes on from JBAJHX010000041.1 coordinate 22,700,102, forward strand.
ATTAAAACATAAATATTAGCTTGTTTCCTTCTGTGTGTGTGTGTGTGTGTGTGCATGTTGTTTTCTGCTTGTTGAACATTAAAGATCACGTGTGTGTGTGTGTGTATGATGTGTTCGTGTGTGTGTGTTGGGTTTCTGCCTCAGTGTGTCCGTGGCCTCGGACTCACGGCCTCCTCTGGAAGGGAAGAGAGAAGAGGGAGGAATCACTGAGTGGCCTCCCAACGAGGGAGAAGCTGCGACCGGACGCTCGTCTTCAACATCGTAAACGTAAAGTCTGCGTTTGTAACAGGATTGTTTAAAACACACGAGGAGCTGCCGTTTGACTCGGCGGTTCCTCTTTTCTTGGCGTAAAGTCTGCAGATAGCGGGACCCTCAGCGAGCTTCGACTCCCGCTGGGCTCGAACTGATGAGCCGTGAATAAAGACTACAGCTCGCCGGGGGTTTAATTTAAGCTGCAGTGCAGAGATAGTGCGCGTAATTACAGCACCGCCACGTGACTTTATTCTAAAACCGCTCCAAATATTTTATTCTCGGGTTAATTACACTCCAAATATGTTTGCCTCTTGCTGTTAATTTGTGCACATAAAGCAGGAGACAGCTCTCATTAAATTCCTGCTGCAGAGCAACAATAGAAAGATTAATTCACAGGCTTTGTTTGAGATTCTTACTGCAGAGACAAAAGCTGCTGAAATGAAAAAGATGGAGCTTTGCAAATTTGATGTAAATGATCAGAGTGGCTGAGAAAAGCTCATTTCTGTGAGCCGCCGTCAGATTCACGCGCTGATGAGGAGCAGAAAGATGAAATGTTAAAAAGTGAAACAGCATTTGAAAAATACGTTAATGTGTCCGCCATATTGGCCTGTAAATGAGAAGATAGCACTTTTTTTTCTGCACAAAAAGCACTAAAATGTTTGAATTATTTATTTGTAGAAGCAGTTTTCTTCAGTTATGTAGAAATCAGAAACAAATGCACTTTTTTCTTAAGTGACATGGTGGTATAATAATCTTTATTATGATATAGTGGTAATATAAATACTGAATTATAATTGGAAATAGTATAATTAAAAGTATAACAAGGTCCGATATGGCAGCAACATTAATGTACGAGGTTAATTTGATGTCTTTTGTCATTTTTTGCTAAAAACTCTTGATGTTCTGGTTTTCTGCAGCACATTTATTCACACGTTTAACACGTTTTTAGACTTTCAGGAAACAAAGTGAGCGAGCTGAAGGACTGAACAGCACAGCGAGGTGAGTTTTTACTGCACAAATGAACTTTAAAATGTTTTTCACAGCCACAGAAAACACTTTGCTTTCATTTGGCTAAAAAGATCCACAAAAGCATCAAACGTGTTTGACATTAAATGAGTCTCACTGTTGTCATCTTTACCTTCAGATTAACAATTAAATGTCATTATGATAAACTATTTATCAAATGTTGATAGTGTTTTTTAAACAGATGTCTCTTCCAGCCTGGATAAAACTCTTTAGTTTAAAGGAACTAAAGAGTTTTATCCAGGCTGGTCGGCGTTGTTAAAACTGGGACATCTCAAACGCAGATCAACACTTAAATCAGAGCTCTGGCTATATTAAGCCCCCGGTAACCATGGCAACAGTGTTAATACTGAACTGATAATTAACCAAAGCACCCAATTTTAAAAGAAGCTGCATCTCTCTGTTTAACTATGAACTCTGAAGTGTCCTGATGCAAGAAAATTATGTTTTAAGTTGAATTAACAGGGATTATGTCCATTTTTGCCTTTTTGTCATTCATGTAAATACAAATATTGGTATGTTTACTTTGTATAAGTAATCAAAACAAGATAAAAATGACACACATGGTTTGTGTATGTGCGTCATTCTTAAGCAGATAACGCTGTGTGTGTACTTCTATCTTTGTGAGGACCAAATGGATCAAATTCTTCAGTTTAATGCATCTATAATTAATATTTTTATGCTAAAATGACATCAGTTATAAAGTGAAATGGGCAGCTGGTGAACATGGTGGAGCATTTAGCAGCTGAAGAGTCATATTTCCCTCAGGAGGTGGTGGAGAACAAAAACAGAGCTAAAAAAGAGCCACTGAAGTCACATTTAGTGAATTTAAAGTTAGTAAAAGTGCCAAAATATTCATTTTCCACCCACCTTCGGAAGGAAATATGAGTCTTTAACTTCAGCAGTCAATCATCAGTCTACAAACTGAGTCTGGTGCAGGTCCACAAGAATAGGAGTAAAAACCTGCAGTTTTCGTGCGTCCTACCTGTTGTGCGCAGGGCTCCTCCAGCAGCACGCCGAGGCTGCGGCCGTTTTTCTGGTAGTAGGAGATGAGCTCGCCCAGCGTGGCGAAGGAGATCTTATCCGACACGAAGTAGGCGCCGATGGAGGAGCGCTGGATCCGGAAGTGAAACACCTTCCCCTCACTCCGGGCTGAAGAGACGGGAAGAGACGTTACTGTGTGTTTTCATGCACAAAATGTCACATCCTGACTAATAAATCCAGTTACAGCTCTGATTTTTTAACTGTCAAACTCACAATTTAACATTTCTGCTGACAAAGATACTTTTGTTAAATGGATCAGTAGAAACATTTTAATCCTGCACTTTGTTTTCTGCTGTAATTTTGTATTAAAACATTTAAATGTATATCGGCTTTAATATTTAAAAAATGCCCAAATCAGTGAGACTAAATGAAAAATAATCATTAATAAACAGCTTCTCTTTGTTGCACTCGTCACTGAACATATTAAAGTGACTACAGCTGTTCACATTTGGTTGATTTTCACTTATTTGTGCTTAAAAAATAAACTAGTTTCTCTCAATAAAACATGCAGTGATAAATAAACCATGAATATGATCATCATAAAGACCAGAAACACGACACAGAGGAGGAAAACAGTGGTGGAAAAAGTATTCAGATACACACAGTGAAGAAATATTTTCACAAGTTAAAGTCCTGCATTCAGACTTTTACTACAAAAGTATTTTCATCAAAACATATTTTGAGTTTTGGTTCTTGAAGTACTCTTTATGTACTTACACACACTAACATGTAGCTCAGTTCAGAATAATGTCTCTGTATTACCATTTATCTTGACCTATAATATTACATCATAAAAAATATGATTGATTGTATTTGCTTCTGAATCTGTGGTAACATCGCAATAATTTGACAGCTTTAGTTTGCAGTGAAAATATTTCCCTCTGAATTGTTGAGCAGATGTTTAAAACAGCAGAAAAGTAAAAATATACAGCAAAACTAAATTTTTAAACGGCATCTTTCTGCAGCACCACAAAGATCTGATCTGTTTGTAAAGACATTTAACGAAAAGAGATTTTTAACCTCACGAAAACACCATTAAATGAGACAGAAATGTCCGTTTGCACCTGATTGTATTTTCTCAGTGAGACACAAAGAAAAATGGAAAACATGAACTGCACCAAGCAGACTGTCTGCAGTGTTTGTCCACACGAGAAAAGCTTATGCATCAAAATATCTTAACGGAAGCTGCAATCGCACAAAACTTCTACACACAGCAGCTTTAAAGACCAGATGTAAGCACACGATACTGACTGAAAAATACTCTGCATACAGACAGATAATATGATGCCTTAACTACGTGAAGATGGTCGTGGGAAAGACAGTAAATCAGACAAACGAGTGCCAGTGTGCCATAAAAACAGACGGGTCGAAGGCGTGGTCTGCTGCCTGCACACAGAGCACTGATGATGCATATTTCAGGAGGCCTAGCGCGGCGAAAATTGAACGTCTAACTGCAGCATTTCTCCCCCGGGACCTAAAGGACCTTGAATAAAAGGGGGAGGTGGGGGTGGAGAGGAAAAGATGCGGACGCAGAAGATGGTGAAGCCAGAGGACGAAAAGAAAAGAAGGGACAAAGAGAAAAGAGCCTGAGGGTGATAAGAGAGGCTTTAAAGTCACAAATCACACAAATCTCTCGAGGTCTGTTAGAGAATCGGCTGCAGGCTCGTTCATGAAAGTGGCTCACACAGCTGGAGATAAAACACTAAACGCTGCCGTCCACACAGCAAAGGCTGCACACATTTATCACGGTCTTCTAATTATCCAACTCCGCTTTAGTTTCAGAAAGGAAAAGTGAAATGAAACAGAGCAGTTCAACATAAATGTGCTGATGTGCTTTAACTTTGAGAGTTAGTCGTCACTGAGGAACTGCAGGCGGTTTAATTCACTCAGGATGCTGCAGTTTGACCACAAATAATCAAAAATAACAGCACATAAATCCCTTTAAAGCCACAGATTTGCATGCAGATTAAACTCATGAACTCTTAAGTGTTTCTAGTCAGCCTCTGAAGAGCAGACAGGTGTGTTTGTTCATTTTGCAGAGCGCCTCTTCCAGCCTTTATGCTAAGCTATGCTAATTACATCCACACAAACATCAGTGGTATCGCTCTTCACATGTTATGAAGTTATCATGATAACTCCTCATTTAAAGATGGAAACCGACTCAGGGTTAAACTTTTAAACAGGGACCGGTCTGTGAAGGAGGGAGGTGATCTTTCTGATCTGTGCTGGAGCTGTGAGTAAACAGTTACCATGGCGACAAAACAATGAGTCAATAACAAAACAATGAAACTAAAAACCGACACGAGGCCCAAAAACACGCCTACAATTACTGATTATCACCAGAGGATCCAGGAGAGACGAGGAAATGAAAGACTGTAAAATCAACGGCAACTTCCAATAAAAAAAAAAAAAAATTAAAAAAAGCTGACCACGATGTGAACTCTTGTGAAGGCGATAAATTCACTCATCAACGCTCTCTGGTGGACAAACTGTGTAAAGACGACAACCTCAGAGGTATTTTTAACATTTCAGCGCTGAAATTGAGCCTCTAAAACAAAAATAAACCTCACAGATGACGGAATAATTAACACGTTTCCGTCCAAAACAAATGAGAATTATCATTATTTCCTGTCTCACTCGATGACTTTGACTAATCTGCCGTCGACCTCCAGCGCGTCGCCTCACGTCTTCTGCAGCAGCAAACACAGACAAATCGAAGGCAGAGAGATTAAGGTTGGCTGGAGACCTTGAAGGAGAGAAGGGCAGCGGAGGCAGGAAGGTGGTGGGGGGGGGTGGGGGTGGGGGTGATGGATGGAGGACAGGATGGATGAAGAGAGGAGAGAGGAGGAGAAACGCAGCTCGAAATAAGACTCAGAGGCCGAGAGAGAGCTCGAAACAAAAAAAAGAAAAAAAACAAACATCTAAATAAATCACCAGTTTGATGATGTGTATGATGCTTTTTTATATTAAAAAGACACAGAGTGACTTTTATGAACTAAATTATCATTAAAAATAATCACAATGCAAATAAACAGCAGGTAAAGTACTTTTACTACACTAATGTACTATTTAGTATTTTATATCAAGTATATTTTGGACACCAACGACATATTTATCTATTTCTGTCTTTGTGCTGCTGCAACAATACTGAGGATCAACAAAGCTGCATCTGATCTTTATTTAACATACCAACATTCAAACATACCGACTTTCATAGCCGATAGCTAACAGGGACTCTTTTTTACTTCCACTTTGACTTAAATGAAAAAGGTCTGAGTAAAATTTCCTTCTTCAACTTCTTCAGTTTTCATGGCCAATTTCAGCAAACTGCAGCAAATCGAGGCTGTTTCGACAGTTTTATCTTGTAACTGTTAGATTATATATTACATCCAGATGACAGCAGAAGTATTTTCCCACTTTTTTCAGCCATTAGATTCACCGCAAGCTTCAGTAAATGCAAACAAAATGAGAAGGAGGAGCAGTAAAGACAACAGGAAATCAGGTGAGAAGGTCAGAGGTCACTGACGGATGAGCGGAGGCGTCACTTACCGGA
>JBAJHX010000041.1:22792394-22805394 GCA_037176925.1 Amniataba percoides
AGACAGACAGACAGACAGACAGACAGATCCAATCATAATCATTCTGTATCGACCTTCAGATGTTCGAGTGGCAGCTGAAGGTTTTCGAGCTCCTTCAGAAAAAGGAAGCGAACCCTCGATGGCTCTCGATCGTCGCTCGATACATTCCTGCACATTAAAACTGATTCATAACCGGACGGGTGGACGCGAAGGGGGCGTCGCCATGGAAACGCGCGGCGTGTACGGCACGCTCCGCCGTGGAGGCGGCGTCGGAGGAGAGCGCGTCCTTCTTCAGGCTGGAGGACCTCGGCTCGAGCTTCGGGCCCCGCTGAAGGACCCTCGAGTCCGCAGAGACGCCGGATCCTGATCAGGCTGCAGAATCCGGCCCTGACCTTTGACCTCAACCATTCTCCTTCAGAGTTTTTACAGTTTTTTTCACACACGGTGAGAAAAAGAGGCAGTTTTCTGTCCTCAGAATCAAACGCGGCGCTCTGTGAGCCGCGAGATCACGTTAACATACTGACATCTACTCTTTTTTCTGCCCCGTAAGCTGATTAAAAGTGTTTTTAGGCCGACGACAACAAACACAAACATGTTTAACAGAAGCCTGAAAGTGAATTCATCACAAAGAAAAAAGATTTCTGGATTCAATTCAAACATTTAAATCAGGTGGATGTTTGTAAGTTAATGAAAAGACTTGATAACACACACACACACCAGCACACGTCACAATCAGTGTGTGTGTGTGTGTGTGTGTGTGTGTGTGTGTGTGTGTCGCTCCTTTCACAGGAGGGGCCACTGTTTCCATGCTCGGCACGCGCCACCGATTGTTCCCTCACAGCGCGTGCGGGTGCTTGGTCATTCCGCATCACACACACACACGCACACACACACACACACACACACTCACACAATTAAACAGACACACGTACAGATGTAATCGCGCGGTCCTGCAGCACACACACACACACACATGCACGCACGCACCGGGCAGCAGCAGAACAGTGTGCGTGTGTGTGTGTGTGTGTGTGTGTGAGCGCGGTGGTCGTGAATGATAATGGAAACTGTCGCAGGACGGAGGCGCGCTGAGCGGAGAGAGATGGAGGTGATGAAGAGGAGGAGGAGGAGGATGAGCCGGTATGTGTGTGTGTGTGTGTGTGTGTGTGTGTGTGTGTGTGTGTGTCACGGAGCCGACACCGGTAACAACAACAACAACAACAACATCATCATCATCATCATCATCATCCAAGCTGCTGAACGCGAGTGAAGCTGCTCCGAGGAGGAAGAGGAGGAAGAGGAGGAGAGCCGGGGGGGGGGGGGGGCAGCACCGACCCCGGAAAACAAACAAACAAATAAATAATCAACAGACGCAGAAATCCAAATAAAAACAGCGTCTTACCTTTTTTCCTCCTGCAGGTTTAAAGTGGACGTTTGTCTCTTTTTTCTTTCCTCTCTCTGTTTGTGTGAAACGCAAAATAATGTGAGCGGCGGTGTGACGGCAGGGAGGCAGCGAGAGCACACACACACACTCACACACACTCTCACACACACACCAGGACCCTCAAGACTCTCCGAGGGGGGGCGGGGCCACGGCGCTGACGTCACAGAGAGAGAGAGAGAGAGAGAGAGAGAGAGAGAGAGGATGGGCTCTAACACACCCACATATTTTTATTTAGCTGTGTAGTTTTAGATGTTTGGTGTAAATCTTATTCTATCTCTTAAGTTTATTCTGTGTTTTTTAGTTTTTACTCTCTGTAATAATAATAATAATAATAATAATAATAATAATAATAATAATTTTGTCCATTTATATGAATGACAGCAGGCAAAGTTTTCAAAGGTTTAAAGATTTTGATCTGTCATTTGCACAACAATGATGCAGAAAGAATTTGCACACTACTAAAAATAGTGAAATAAGATAACATAAAAGACTAAAATAAATCAAAATATAGAGTAAAATAGGTAGAAATATAGAAGTATAATAGAAATATAACACAGCTGAGGGTCTCTGTGGAGAATAAAGTTACTGCAGCTTCCGAAAAGTCTAATTAGTTTCAACAAACTGAATATTTTGACCCCCATGAAAACAAATGCGTGAAGTTTTACTCCTCTTCTCTTCATCTACCTCCCATCTCCTTTTTTTAATCTGCCCCTGCAGATTTCATTATTACCACAATACAAACCAGTCAGCTGCACGATTTCCATTCAAACACTTAATTGCTAATTAAGTATTAGCGGCACTTAATTAGACTCATCGTTTGGATAATTCCTGGTTGCTCGGGCAGATCGGCGGCTCAGATTTCTGTTTAAGTTCTCGCGTGTTTCTCAGCGTTTGGCGGAGACTCTTCACCTGCGCGGCCTCCGTCAGGTGACCTGCTGACCTTCCTCCTTCAACAACACCTCGAGCAAGACACGAGACCCCGTCTGACTCAGAGCAGCCTCTAACATCTGACTGAAAACATGTTTGTTGGTCATATCAGATGAAATCCACTCTAAAATAAATCCAGAACAAACTACAGGGATTATTTTTTAGTCCTGACAGGTGCTTTAATCTGCAGCATCTACAAAAACCAAGGTGGAAGGATGAATTATTATATTTTAATTTAAAAAAAAGTCGCAAATGCATTGAAATAAGATTAAAAAAGAGAAAAACCAGGGCAGGAGCTGTGAAATGAATCCTCAGTGCACCTTAAATATACACGCAGCATATTAAAAATCTCACTCTGGCTGCAGGCCGTGAGTTTTAATATGTTTCTTGGACAAACACAAAGCGTCACCGACACTTCGGGAACAGACCGGATGTTTCATTTTATTCCTCACGCTGAACTTTACTCTGGATCGCTCACGTACAAATGTTTAAACACAGTCCTGACGCTGCTGTGTGTGTGTGTGTGTGTGTGTGTGTGTGAGAAATACCAGCATGTGCCCTCTCATACATTCACATGACAAACCTGCCACCTGTAGGCAGAGGGTGAAACTGCGGCGTAATTAACCATGCATGCCCATGCATATGGACAAAGTGCTGTGAAGTGTGTGTGTGTGTGTGTGTGTTGATAAGGATGCTTTATCACTTCCTGTTGCACGGCGAGGAGACTGAACGCCGTCTGAAAGAAGCGAATTACAACCGGTTTCAGCTCTCAGTGAAAAGCTTTGGCTGTCTCCAAAAAAACGAAGCGTCTCTGCACTCTGCAGCATCGAATCTGTAAAGATTCACGTCAGCTTTTACACGTTTAGAGCTTCTCGACATAAAGCAGCTTTTAATGCTGATTTTTAACCATCGTCTCATCTGTGAAGTAATCTAGTTTAAGGTTGCATTTTCTGATAATTATAATGTGAATAAAATGTTTTTATGTGGCATCTTTCCTGCAAAAAAGCAGCTGTTTTTGGAGGTTTGGGGCCTTTTGTTATAAATGATGTCACAGGTATTTTATTTTGGTGTGATTCGCTGCTTTTACTGTCCTTCATCCTCTCTTACAGACCAGAGTTTTTTTCCTCTTGCAGGGCTGTTTCCATGGCATTTTGTGCTTTATTGGACAGTATACACTGGAGAGACTGAGGGCAGATGGTGAGAGGATAAGACGAGATAAAGGTCACGCCCCTGGTGCAAACACACACCGACGGCTTCGAGCCAAGAAAATACTTCACGTTTGATCTCTGTATCAGCTAAAAGCTCAGCACCAAGTCTGTTTACAGTTTCTAGCACAGATCGCACCGTTTTATCTTTTATTATCTGCCGCCGCAAAAATCAGACTCTTAGGTGAATTTTTTGGACTTGATATTATTGAATTTAATAGTTTTACTTTACTTTTTTAAATGCTGCCCCCAAGAAATCAGGATTATAGAGAAGAAAATTTGTTCTCTATAATGTTGCAGTGATTTTGTCCGATCTTTCCTTCAGTCTAAGTTAGGAAAAGATCATAATTTCGGTATAAGAGCAACTGCCACAGTCTGCATCTTATTTTATTCAGTTTAGACGGCAAAAGATGTTGTTTCAGTATAATAAACGTATTAAAAAAAGATCATAGTTAGATCATATCATGCAGGAGATGGAAAATTGTGCTGCAAAATCAAATATTTTAGAGTAAAAACAAATGAAATATTCTGTCAGCGTCAGCGTTTTTAGGACGTGCCGGGTAAGTTCATCAACATTTACTCGTTATATTAACAGAAAACTTCATCTGGTTTGCATTTTTTTTGTATATAAACCTGATTTGTAGGTCATTCGCTGTGTGTTTTATTTCTTTATCGTGTTTTTATGTGACATGCAAATAAAATAAAATGTGTTATAAGTTTCAGGTTACTTGTGATTAATGTTTATCTGGAGACTCCTTGAACAACGAGCAACCTCTGATCTGATTTCAGCATTTTATCAGTAAGTGCAGACTTACCAAGTTATAAAGTTTAACACGTTTTATATAAACAGCAGCAAAGATTAACAGCCAAGTGAATAAAATAGTGATTCACTGACCCACAGGAAACTGTTTCCTTGACTTCCTTTTATTTTTCACTTTCTGGTTTAAACATTTAGATCTGCACAGCTGCAATTTCTTTACCAATAAAAGAAAAAGCTTCAAATGTAGAGTAATTTCCCCTTTAAGTGTGACTGACAGCTCATTAAATAGGTAAGAGTTGAGGGAAGGTGATTTCTCTGCTGGTGAGCGGCTCAAAGAATATGCAGTTTTATACCTTCACGATATATAAAAGAGAAGATGAAGGATGTTTACAGTGAGTTTCTGTACGTGTTACCTATTTTACTGAATGCAAACCAGCTGATTTAACAGCTTGTTGTCTGAAGATTGTGATATTGGATGATTTTTTATATTATAATATTAAAAAATAAAGTGCTGTGCAATAATCTAAATACACATATATGGTAGCAAACTGCTGAAACAATTAAAGAAAATAGAAATAATAGCTTATATATACCCACAGAAAAGTTTAAATTTAATGTGAGTGAATCAGTGTTTACGTCCACTTCTTTTAAGCGAGTATTAGTTGTTGGGCAAAGCTAGAAAATCAAGCTTTAACTTTGCAGAAGACAAACAAAGATCGTCGATAAAACCTCGAAATAAACCGAAGCAGAAAAAGCTGAACGTTTCCGTTTGTCTCGTATTATTTATCACCACGTCTGTTTTTATTTTCTTTTTATTAATCTACCGACTTTTCCGCCTTAGCCGAGCTTTTCGTGGCATTTCAAAAAAGCCTTTTGGGTGAATCGTAGGAATATTGTGTTGAACTGAATCTACGCGAGCGATAAAAAACGATAAAAAACTGTCCGTATGATTCAAAAAGGTTATGAAGAGCTCGTCTGACTCTGACACAGTTTGTTTGACACCACAGAGATTAACATCCCATCTCAGCATCACGTGGATTTGTTAGTGTGTGTGAGGTGATTTGCATTATTTCCTTTTCTCCTTGATTTCTCCAGCCTGGCACCTGGACTTTGAAGAGAAAAGTGAGAATTTCTGCACAAATGTTTGAAGTTTAGATGCTTAGATCGCGTTTATGTGAGTTTGTTTCGCTTGATTGTTACATCATGATCATCTTAATGTTTATCTTCTGTAAATACATATGTGTGTGCGTGTGTGTGTGTGTGTGTTTGAGCGACAGGAAAGAAAACACGATGACGATCAGCCGTCCAAACTGTGGACAAAAGGATTTGACCAAAGCTGCTCCACCGACGAGCCTTTTATCTCAAAATGTAGGCTTCTTTTTTTTCTGCTGTCTTTTAGTAATTATAATAGACCAACCCCCAACCCACACACACACACACACACACACACACACACACACACACACACACACACACACACCCCTCCTCCCAAAAATAATGAAATGTCTTTCCTCTGGAGGTATCTGAAATAATGGGCAGAGAGCGAGAGAAGGGGAGACCATAAACGATAATGAACCACCTCATTCTCCTTTTTTTAATTCCTTCTCTGATTCCTCCCCCTGTCACCTCCCCCACCCCCCCTTCCTCCTCCTCCTCCTCCTCCTCCTCCCCCTACAAATTTTCTCATTTCTATTTTCGCCCCGGCCGAGCACATCCACCTCCTCCTCCTCCTCCTCATCTTCATCCTTTCCCCTCAGTGAGACGGAGCCACCGCCCTGCCATCCCTCCATCCTCCCCCCCTCCTCTCCTCTCACTCCTCACCCATTTTTTCTACATTGTCTGCCTCAGCACCCCCTCCCCACACACACACACACACACACACACACCACCACCCCCTGCCAGGAAGCATCCTGGGTAATTTCCTCCTCTTATTGAATTGGGACGGGGGGCGGATGGAGGGAAAGATAAAGGGATGGGCAGATGAACGGAGGCTTGGGGATGAGTGCTAATGGAGCCGGTGGAGGATTCGCACGTCACAAATATGCAGCTCGTCTTCTTCTTCTTCTTCTTCATCATCATCATCTTCTTCTTCTTCTACTCCTTCATTCTTCTTCTTCTTCTTCATCATCACCATCTTCTTCTTCTTCTCGTCTCATTTTCTCTCTGGAGTAAAAGTACCGATGATGCTCTCTCCACTTCCCATTTTCCCCTCATCCTCTCTCTCTCTCTCCCTCATAAAAACATCCCAGACAAAAGACTGTGACCTTTTTTTTTCTATTCAACTAACAGAAACACACACACACACACACACACACACACACTCAGACTGAACCTAATGCTCCCTCATGTCCTATGTTATTTCTATAGGTGAGTGAGTCATTGCTCCTCTATTCCTGTCTGTACTTTTGTTCCTCTGGGCCGAACACTGTAATCTTTCTGCAGCGCTCACACACACACACACACACACACACACACACACACACGCACTCTCTCTATACCGTCTGCTTAAACATCACCTCAGCTCTTCCAGCTACAGGGTTTGAAAGACGGTCTGCTCTGACAAATATACATCGCGTATGTGAGTGTTTCGGTGTAGGTGGACGAGGTGGGAAGGTGAACCGGCAGCACAAAAGTCGACTTCCAAAAGAAATCAGCAGAAACTTTGGAGGACGTTTTAGCAGACCGACATAAAGAAACGCATAAAAATATTCATCTAAACTGTTTATATCATCTCTTTATTAATGTGAATTAAACGAGATACTGTTAGTCTGTTGATTTTAAAAACTCTGGGGACACTTTGCTTTTACTTTTCAATCATCTCCCAGATATAATGAGCATTATAAGTGTTTAAAATTTTTACTTCTCCTATAAAGACATTTTAAAAAATCATCATTCGTTATCTGTGTCAGCTTTATCCCACAGGAGGGGTTATAATTGTTCATAAATACATTAATAATAACACTTAAAAAGCATCTACTACACACAACTAACACTATAGAAACTATTATTAATAAAGCAATCGATAGATAGATAGATTTATTACTATTCTTTCTTATAGATTTGTTAGATTTATTATTATTCTTTATTCAGCCTTAGAAGTACATTATTATGATGTCATGAGCTGGATAATATAATATTTTGAGTCCAGTATCTATAGTATATTGATAAAAGACAGTTTTAGTGACACTTAAACCTATTTAGCCTTTCTTAGTTTTACATAAACTATAAAATTTAATGTTTATAACTCCCTTTTATGCAGTCATAAGCAGATTTAATATTTTGGTTGGTTTGTTTTTGCATGTCCATGTTTTTTATCGTGGTTATTGTGAATATTTCAAACAGAAATGTGCCTTATTTATCTTCTTCATCGCTTTTTGCTGAGCTTTACGAGAACACGGTGCCATGACAGGCCAGAGTTCAAACCTCTAACCTCGCTGCCAACACGCAAACACAGATGGAAAAACTTGTGATAAACTTTTATTCATCTCTTTCTGCCAACTTGACCCTCCGAGGTGAAAGATGCAAAAACAGAAAATCTGGCACGCGGCCTCGGACGTTGGAAGCGAAGCATCGATCAGTCGAACCTTTAACCGCTGCAGCGCCGACATATTTTATTTATCACTCAGAGGCAGGACTGCAGATCGATGCCGTAACACACGTGGATTTTTTACTTCTAAGAAGGAGATGAAGGGTCAAATTCAAAGTCCTGGACGAACACTGTTCTTCCCCTTCGATGTTAATGAGAGAAAAGTGTGGCGGAGAAAGAAAGAAAGAAAGAAAATTACACGTTTTCCTCGACACAAGAAGCTTTTGAGAAATCTTATGGAGGTGAAAGAAAAGAAAAGGAAGGTGAAAAGGCTTTCGACATAAACAATAAGAGCAAAGTGCAAGAGCAAGTGTCGGAGAATAACACGGGAGTCCTGGACCGTGTGTGTGTGTGTGTGTGTGTCTGTGTGTGTGTGTGTGTGTGTGTGTGTGGACGTGAGAAAGAGCAAAATGGCCAAATACAAGAGGAGTGTGTGGAGAGAGGTGAAAATATTGAACTGTATGTGTGGTTTGTAAGATATGCTTAGTATGCGGAGTGTGTGTGTGTGTGTGTGTGTGTGTGTGCGTGTGCGTGTGCGTGTGTGTGTGTTGGACGGACAGACAGGCAGATATATTGGCATTCCAGTGTAAATTGGCACTTCAGTGTCTCACTCTCTCCTCGGCTAATTAACTTGACGCTCAGGGGCCTGGCTTAATTGGAACGAGCTCAACCCTCTGTTCCCCTACCCGTTATCTAGACACACACACACACACACACACACACACACACACACACACACACACACACACGCACACACAGGGAATATGATTGACAGCGAGTGTGTGGGACTGATAGTCACAGTGGAAGAAGGTGGAGTGGTGCTGCTGTTGTGGGAACAATATGGAATATACCAATCAACGCCCCCACACACACACTCTCACACACACACACACACACACACACACACACACACACTGTTCAAGTAACGAGTTAAGCCACAGGAGAAGAAGAAGCTTGATTCGTGTTTGAAAAATCACAAACTAAAATCTATTCTGGTTTTTCTTCCTGTTTATTTTTTTATATCAAACTGTGGACGATTGTCTTCGATCATGATGATTATAACAACCAGAAAACAGATCAGGACGTAAAATTCAGCCTCTTGGAGACACTTTTATACTCCTGCTGTCATTTTAACAGCCTTTCCTGCACACACAGTTTATCCATCAATAAGAAAATGCATCGATACGACAGAAAACGACAGCAGAACGTCCTCCAAACATCGGACTCAGCCACGGGGTCGCTTTAGTTATCAAGCATCACCACAACAAACATTTCCCTGAACGACAGAGAAATGGTCATTTTAACTCTCTAAACCAAACTAAAGTGTTGTTGCATCATAAAAAAATCAGCCAGAAAAAGCTTCTGTGTGGTTTTTCAGAAAAAATGGCAGATTTATTGATGCATTAGTGAACTGAAACAGCAACAATTTTGCTAATCCAGTAATTGTTCGGATTATTTATCAAACAGAAAATACACAAGATTCACAGCTTCTGGATGAGAGGTTTGATTCATGTCGTATTTTCAGGTTTGGGATTTTGCTTTGTGGATTTTCTGGACTAGTTTTTCACTAATTAATCGATAAAACAGGAAGATAAAGCAACTGTGCATTTTTCATGTGTTGATTTTGGCGCCTCCTGTGGTCAAAGGCGGTGGTGTTTCATCTAAAATCACCAGGAGGAGAGCAGGCGAAAGCTCCGGAGACGGGTGAAGAAACTTTAACTAACTTTTAACTTAACTTTAACAAACTGTTTAGTCTGATGTGACGAAGGCAGCGTGAAGACGAAATATTAGAAACTAAAAGAAAAGCTGCTGTCTGCTGGTCTGGTTGCTCATAAAGATGCACGTGAATCACATTTAGTTTCAGAACCAGTTAAAAAACTCCATATGGTGATTTTAATTGATCATTTTTTATATTTACTTTGAAGGTTTTGCACACACCTGTGTGAAGAGACGGACGGCAGAACGAGTCTAATTTTGTGGATATTTGAAATGTTTTTTAATCTGAAAACTGAAAAAAAAAAAAGTGTCTTCACAGATCATTTGTTCTCATCTTCGGGAGCATAAATGAGCTTTCAGTTATAAATAAACTCGGTGCAGAAAAATACAGAAAAACAGCACAGCCTCGTACTTAATAAGGAGAAACGTTTCTGGTCCACTGACCTCGACGAGCGTCTGACTGAAACGCTGATATTTCTTCTCATTA
This sequence comes from Amniataba percoides, assembly GCA_037176925.1. Taxonomy (NCBI): domain Eukaryota; kingdom Metazoa; phylum Chordata; class Actinopteri; order Centrarchiformes; family Terapontidae; genus Amniataba; species Amniataba percoides. The sequence continues at coordinate 22,802,496 of JBAJHX010000041.1, forward strand.
CTGTGTTTTTTTTTAATTGCGAGACGGCGCGTGGGAGTTTTCTTCCCAGCGAAGCATTAGTGGGCCTCCCGGTTTCCTCCCACACAGCAAACAACACCCGAGCGTACGAAAAAAAAAAAAATCTGCTGGTTTATTAAGATTTACTACACTCACCTTGTTGTTGCCCATACACTGCAGCTTCATCTGCTTCATGTAGGTGGTGGTGAGCGGCATGTTGTAGTCGATCACCTCCAACACCAGCGAGCTCGGACGGTCGTTTTCTGCAGGGGAGACGAGAGGAGGTGAAAACAGAGTCCACATTTCACAGCTTTAACACATTTTTACAAACAGGTGAAGACCTTCATGGACAATAAATCTATTTCTGATGAAGACTTGGAGCTGAACCGATCCAAACAATTTGTCAACCTCACATGAAATCTGTCTTTGGCTTCTCCAAACGTATAAAACAAAAGGCACAAACAACACAGTATACCATTAAAAACATACAGAATATAAAGTTTATGATATGAAACAGTGCAAATATGCAAAGCAGCAAATAAATTGTATAAATAATACAAGAGAGCGAATCTTTATAATAATAAAAATACTGAATATTCCCATTAAAGGAGTTTTTGGGTGAGTTTGGATCCGAATGGAGGTTGTATTGGAGTGGAAATAGAAAAAGTTTGCACATCACAGAGCATAAATGAAATAATCCTGAAAGAAATGTCCATCCCATAATCATAAACAAAAACAACAGAAACCTGAGTAACGCAGGATATTTCAGCAGCCTCTGAAGTGACCAAAAAACTCTGAAATGTGAAACTGAACATTAAACTCCCCAATAAACCGACAACTGAGTGTTTTCCCACAATAATATGAATAATAATCATATACAGGTTTGGTCAATCACTTTATTTTCCCTTTAAACTCGCTCACACTTACTGAGATTCAGCTGTTTTGTAAGAAGCTGATAAAACAGAGATCAGCACTGATTGAAACCACATTAAAAATGTCTTTAAAGCTGAATAAACTGCTTTAATGGCCTAAAAAAACAAAACTTTTACATCTTACTGGTGTTTTCTGATGTGAGATGTTTGTTTGTTCATCGTCTGAATTTCATCTTTTCAAAATAAAAGTGTGTGCTTAGTTTTAAGTCTCTCAGCTGGTCAGTCTTCTGTTGAAAATGATGCCGTGTCAGAAAGTCGACACTAGAGGACTCTCTCGAGCCGGACAGACAAAGACTCTTTTTCTTTGACTCCTCTGTCTCTCCTTTCTTTCCGCTCCTCTTCCTCAGATCATCGTCTCCTCGCTGTTTGGATCTTCATCCTCCTCTTTGTTTGTGTGAAAGTCGTCGTCCTCTTCCGGCTCTTCGTGGCGGCTCAAATCTGAAGTTGCTCGACTTCCAAATGGATTCATAAATCTTCATTCATGTTTTTAAATTTTAATAATCTGTACTGATAATTTTAACATGTTAATCTGCATGGAGTTTAATCCCATTTTCATTCAAGAGCACGATTTATTGATTTCAAGTTCACATTAACAAAGCGTTCATGTAAAGTGAAGCGAACACACCTCAAACGATGCAGGGAAGATTTCATTGGTTAAAATATTCGTTGCATCCTGTAAATTTGAGTGTTTTTTTATGGGAAGCATCACAAATGCTCTAAATTTGAACAAACATACTCTGGAATAAATGTTTTGTACAAACACAGATATATTTTGAGTGTTTCCTCGTTGAATCGCGAGTTTAAGAATGACTTTGGACACATTTATGCTGCGTGATATCAGGTTTTATGATTAAAAATGAGCGAGGAGATGGTTTAAGTTACAACCTAAACTAAAAGTCTCTCTTAAAATGCTCAGTAAAAAAGATTTTTAATAACAAGCGGCTCTTTTAAACGAGACCGGACAGAAAACAGGAAACAAAAGCAGCTCACAAACCACACAATCTCTCCATCTCCTGCCCGACTTCTCTCCTCTCCGTCATTTATCTACTGACCTCTTAAAGGACGTGTCTGAATATGGGCCACCGGATCAATACGGCTTAGCAGAAAGGACAGCGCCGCCATCATTGATTGGTGATTGATAGACTTGTGCGAGGACGGGAGAAAGAGACGGAGTGTGTGAAAGAGTGTGTGTTTATTCTCCAGAGAGGCTCAGACGGTGATAAGTGACTGATTACGCTGCCGAAAGGTTTTCAACACTAAAAAGACACAAAAATGATTTTTAAAGTTCATAAAACTGAATAAAGAAACAGATTATTTGTATTTTTGGGGGTGAGATGGTCGCGTAGCGTCACAGTTTAATATTTAGTGAGCAGACCTGCAGTGGAGTTGTGTGAACAGGAAACACAAATTTAAATGTGCTTTTTTTAAAGAAAGGTGTGAAAGAGAAGAAGTTTCCTGCTCATAAGAAAACCAACAACATCAAGTGTGTTTGAGGCTGTTCAGCTGAACTGAACAAAGGAATCAGAAGTGACCAAAAAAAACAAGTGTTTATGTTATAAAAGGAGAGAAAACAGTCAAGTACATAAAGTTCCTCCTAAATATTAAGTTAAATTCGTCACTATCACATGTAAAGTCTCACTGAGAATAAAGAAAAAGTCGTTCCTGGACCAATAAAACATTAATATATAAAGATTTAGCAGTTAATAATAATAAAGAGGGTTTAATTCCTCTTTAATAAGTAAATATTTATTTTTATATGTTTATATTCATTCTTGATTCTTCCTCTAAAGATGGAAAAAGAGAAGAAATAAACCTGAAGCTGCTGCGTGTTTGTTCAGAAGTGACTCATTTTGTTATAAAAAGGGAGGATTGTTCCTTTTTTGTACATTAAAAAGAGAAAAACTCTCCTGCTCACCTACGCACACACACAGACACACACACGCACACACACACACACACACACACACACA
>JBAJHX010000041.1:22805494-22823171 GCA_037176925.1 Amniataba percoides
TCTATCTATCTATCTATCTATCTATCTATCTATCTATCTATCTATCTATCTATCTATCTATCTGTCTATCTGTCTATTTATTTATTTATCTATCTGTGAGCAAAAAATGAACACAAAATCAATGGCCTGGTTTAATTTTTACAGTTTAATAACATCACATTTTTCCAAAGGGATCAAAAAAAGAAAAGGACAAAAAATGTACATGGTATCCAAAGCTTAAGTAGTTTGACATTAGATTTTCATTTTCAGAACATTAACCTGAGAATGACATTTTTGCCTCTTCACCTCAACCTCACTCCCACATTTATTTTCCTTGTTCTTCTCCGCTTTTTTATTTCCAGTCTTTTTTTAAAATCAGAACATCTTCCGTCTGTGGACAACACCCTCCAAAGATAAGCTACATCGCGCTAGGAAATCTACCTCTGAATATGTTTCGAGTGCAAAACATGACATACTGAGATGAATAACAAAGAAAAGTGAACACAAAAGAAATAGAACAGATGAACTATCAGTCTAGGTAGCAAACAAAGAGAAGCCTTGACCACAGATATATACAAAAGGAAAACCAGACACACACCTGCACATCAGAGCAAAGTTCATATGCACTGTATTAAATAAGAGAATAAATAGAAATACCTTTAATTTATGTAAAATATCTGATGCTAGCAAAGCTAAATTAGAAGTGCTTATATCACAGTTACAGGAATTCTGGTCAAAATGGTTGAAGCAACATTTCCTGTCAGGACCCTCGAGATCCTAAAATCATTTGGTAATCAGTTTTTTAAAGAAAATGTACTGGTTTATGTCAAGTATTTTCTAATTTTGACAATGTTCAGCAGTGCTAGTCTGTGCACCACACATGCATACGGACCAGTTTTATTTTACTGTTCCTCTGCTGGCTACTGAGAAAGAGTTGTCCTCAGGTTTTAAAGTCAAAGAAGCATCAGTGTCCATCAGATCATGAGGGATCATAGAGCGAAGACGATCAGACAGGTGGTGTTGGGTTGACCTCTCTGATCCGTCTTAGTCCCTGTAGACGGAGGTTATCTGTCGGGGGGGCATGTGCGGTTGATGGTAGGTGTCATATGGCCCCTCTAAGTGTACGTCATAGCCGGTCTGAGTCTGATACAGGCCCTGGTCCACAGGGGAGGGGGAGTAGTGGTGCGGGGGTGGGTAGTGCGGCGAAGGCTCCTGTTTGGGCACCAGGTTGCTGCTGATGCTCAGCGGGGGCGTCGGGGGGCCATCGTATGGAGGGGTCCCCACACCGCCGGCGTTGTACTCATTTGGAGAGTGGTTCTCGTACACTCCTCCTTTCATCGCCCGCAGGTGAAGCAAGTGAGCAGAGTCAAAGGTGCCATACGGCGGACTGGGCAGGCCCGGAGAGGAGTAGCTCACCACGCTGCCGAGAGGAGTAGCTGCCGCCCGAACTCTGTGTCTGTCCTCGGGCCTCATCCCACCTCCAGGGGCTGGTCCCAGCTGCAAGCAGCCAGCCACCAGGTTGGTGGTGGGCTGAGAGAGGCCCTTGCAGAGCGTCTCCATGAAGGCCCTGCTCTCTGTGGAAAGGCCCCCCTCCAGGGCCTCGGACAGAGCGCAGATGTAGTTGCGGGCCAGCCGTAGTGTTTCAATCTTGGACAGTTTCTGTGTTTTGGAGTGGCAGGGCATGATGCTGCGCAGGTTCTCCAGGGCATCATTCAGACCGTGCATACGCGAACGCTCTCTGGCGTTAGCCTTTACGCGCCTAGCACGGAACCGCTCCTGCCGGGCCTTGGTCATCCGCTTTTTCTTGGGCCCTCTTCGTTTGGACTCATTTTCATCCTCCTGCTCCTCCTCCTCATCCTCCTCATCTTCCTCGGCATCCTCACTCCCCATCTCCCTGGCCTGCTGGTTCACTCCAGCTGCTCTGTAGCAGTGTGAAGACGCTGAGGCATCTCCGTCAGGTGAGCTCATGTCTCCATCCATCCACTGCAGAGGGCTCACAACCTCCTCTCCCTCGCCTTGTCTGGCATACGGTTTAATCATCATGGTACTCTACAAACACAAAAAACAACATCTTCATCAAACATGCGCTCTGTGGTGTAGACACATTTACAATCCATAAACTGCACTAGTTTGTATTATGTAGTCAAGGATCCTGTCAATAAAATCCTTTATATTGCTTTTCCATATTTACTGGTTTATGTAATCTACAGATGTTGTTATTATTGCGGACATCATTAATAATATCATATATCCCACTAGAGGTCAACCTGGTTTTGACAGCGTTGTGGGAACCCCCACAGCCAAGTAAGGAGCAGATCAGTACACAGGAGAATGACAATGGTGATAGGCAACGGTTTACTCAACAAATGCACTCAACCTGTGTTTTTACTTTATTTCTATTTTATGCGATCCCACCACGTATCACAGAAGAAATGAACATATTTTACTCCCCCATCAGTTACTTTTTATTTTACATAAAAAGTGTGAGTTCATAAAATATGATGTATTATTATATGTACAACAAACTACCAGCACCAAATCAGCCAGCAAAAACAAAACAATTATTCATTAAACTATAGCAGGCATCAGAATAATAATCCAATATAATAATGTAACGTCCTAAAAAAGATTTTTTTTTTGCATTATGAGACTTTTGGTAGTTTGGGTTTTTACTAGGATGCCTGTATGTTTACTTCAATAAAATCTTTTTAACTTGTATCTTATGCAGTGTTTTTTTTACTTTTATAAATGTATATATAAATAAAACATCTTTTCTCCTCCTCTAAAGACAACCTGACAGCCTTTGTTTAAACTTGCAGACTCACCACAACTTACAGATGTGTGTGAGAGCTCGAATCTGCGTGTGGTGACACCAAGAACATTTTAGAGTCATCCATCTTTCTGAACTTGATGTTTCAGTAAATCCTGTCCACGACCCTTCAAAGACTGCCACCAGGAGAGTTTTTATTTCACCAATAATGATAAAAACTTGAGTGAACTGTGGCTGTCAGCTGTCCTACAGCCTGTTTCAGCACCGGACAGTTCCCTGCTGTCTCCTGAGCCTCAGGTGAGGACTGACCGGAACTATGAAGATCACTTCGACCACAACTCTGGACTAAATGTTTGTTTGTTTGGGTTTTAATTTTTTTTTTTTACATTTTCATAGATGCATGATCTATTCTCATTGCTTCTCCCCCCTCTCGCCCCTCGCTCTGCGTAATCCCGGTCAACTTGTGAACTGGTAATGCCCCGGTGAGATAAAGTCACCGACAGGACTTCAATCTGGGGCATCGCAGGATTTGCTCCGTGGATGAAGCGACGACCGCGGGATTAAAACGAAAGATCGCCGTCCCCAGATCAGTGACAGACGACAGACTCGGATTGAAGTGAAATCAGACGTTTCCAAGCGCAGAAATGTTGATGCGTCTGTTTGCTAAAATGTCCACCGAGGCATAAAACAATGAGACCCTTTTGTGCGTGTTTGCATCAGATATATTTGCTGATTGTTGATTTGATTTCAGCTGAAGACTGAAGATGCACCAAAACGCATCTCCAAACAAATAAACAATGAATCATCATGATTATAAAAAGTGTCTAATCTGCGCATCAACACTTTAAAATAAGTCCCAGTAACTCCTCCAAACCTCATAAATAACTTTTTTTAAAGTAATTTCTGAAACATACCCGTGCTGATGTGTCTTCTTCAGAGTCAGGAAGTTTTTTTCTTGTTGGCAGATGAAGATGAAGATGATGTCTGTCTGTCTGTCTGTCTGTCTCTCTCTCTCCTCACAGCGTCCCACTGAGTCTCAGCGTGGGTCACCCTGCGGGGGCTCCTGGTTTTAACCTCCACGTTTAAAGCTCCTCCTCCTCTTCCTCGTCATCCTCCTCCCATCCAACTCCTGTCCACGCGCTCCAGCTCGCGCGTGGCCGGCCCGTGGCTGCAGCTCCGCTCCTCGCGCCTGTGCGTAAACGTGTGTGTGTATGTGTGTGTGTGTGTGAGAGGATCGGGGAGATGTGCATAAGGAGAGAAGAGGCCCCGGGGCCCCTTTGTTGCTCCGCGAGGGGCGGCCGCCAAATCCGCAGCACGTTTTTTTTTTTTTTTTTTTTATTGAGTGGCGGACGGAGACGCGCTCAGTCGGCTGAGCTTAACTGTATGTGACAGCTTGAAGTTGCATGTGAGCAGGTGTTTGCTCCAGCGCCTCTCGCAGCCATCCAGACAGACAGACAGACAGGCAGGCAGGCTGAAGTTCACTTCATACCCCAGAGGCAGCTCTGACCAGACGGGGTAAGTTTGGTCACATGAGGCGCGCAGTTCAGCATCAGCAGCGTTTAATGAAAAGTAGGTCCTCAGCACAGGCCATGTTTCCTGTTCCAGCAGGACAGGCAGGGTTTGTCAGGGGTGGAAGAAGTACTCACAATTATGTAAAAGGTGAAAATATACTATATAATATACAATTAAGTATATAATATATAATACGTAAGTCGATTTTTTTAATGTAATATACTTAAAATATCAAAAGTCACAATGCTAATTCCTACTTTCATAGGGTTAGAATTACTATTAATCACTGATATTCTTGATGCTTTAACATGGCAGAAAAATTTGAAGTGGTGCTAGTTTTTATACAGTTTATACACGGTTGTGTCACATTTTCATATCTACTCAAATTAAGATTGTATTTAGAAACTGAATAGTAAACCACACACACACAAAACATAAAGCCCCAAATCAGAAGAAGTGACAGCGAATATTTTAGAATCAGGCTGTTTTTAAAACTACAAATACAGTGACATGAATTACACAATAAGCCCCTCTGAAATGCAGCAGAGCAGAAGTATAAAGTATCATAAAATGTAAGTACCTTTAGTTAAAAGAGTGCTTTAAGTTTACCATTAAACTAATATAACTACTAAGAAAGTTCTGATGAAGTTTGAACTACTACAAACTATTACTGCCACATCAAACTAATAAAGTTCTGACCAAGAAAGAAGTTTTGGCTCATGACGGTAACACTGTGCCAGTCAGTGATTTAGAAATATGAAAAATTTCCTCATGTTTCAGAGTGGAAAACACTTATGAAGTAACGTAAAGGGTATATTTGATTAAAGATGTTTGTGTCTTAAGAGAACTCATTGTGTTTAGTAAAATTTTAGTTTTAGTAAAATAATCCCATGTCAGGACAGATATTGTTGTTCGTTAGATTTACCAATAACAGAAGACGATAACAGAAAACATTAGAAACTTCACTCAAATCAGAGATTAGACATTAGACACACACACAGAATGCACACACACATTCAAACTACATAAATGAGTATACCACAAACAAATGGTCATGATCTGTCCCTGAACCACATCAATGCTCAAAAAGTGAGCAACAACATCTCTCACACTCGTCATCGCTGATCAGGGAATCGAGAGGCGGCACATATGCACAATTTAGAAACAGAGCACCACATGCTCTAACAGAGAGGCTTGAGGTAGATTACAAGGCAATCTGCACACCCAAAACTGTGTGCATCTCTTTCCCTGTTCGCTCCCAGGCCGACAACCTTCCCCACTGCTCCCTCCGGGGTCTCTGCCTGTCCTATTCCACACCTGCAGCCTGAAATGGGAATAGCAGAGCCGGGCCATCCCCAGAGTGGGAATAACAGGGGAATATGATAGCTGACGCCTCTTGTCCCCATTGTATACACTCGTAACGCTGTTTATGATACCAGAATGAAGAAGAAATCGCATTTTATTTTGTTTTAGTGATTTTTGTCACGCGACAACTTGCTAAATATAACTTCTGTCATGGCAAAACTGCTCTTTTTTGCTCCTTTATCATTTTTATTTTCACTTTGACCCACTTCCTGAGTATCATCCAGTCTTCATGTTCCACAAGTGGCGCTCAAGTGTGATACTGTATGTATGCCATAACGTCCCCTGCTCCCTCAGCCCCGACCGCACACGATAAAGTCCTGCTGCAGATGGTCGTCTCTTAAACCTACCTCTTATTTCAACAGTCCGCGGCTCAGATGCTCATCTATCCTCCACTGGCCGCTCAGCTCACTCAGCATGTTCACATTGCTCAGAGGACACTGCCTCCCTCACCTTTTCTAGGTTTGATTGTGAGATGGGAATATAGTTTATTATAATGAAAATATGAAGGACAGATAAAACTTCACTCCAGTACACACACAAACATGACCTTCCCCTGAATCCCCAGAGTTTCTGTGTGTGACAGTGGGGGACATTTTATCCATCTGTCATACTGGAAGTCTACTGAGAGATGCCACAACGCCGCGACATGGGGAGTGAGTGCACATTAGTGCGTGTGTTTGTTTGTTTGTGTCCATGGAAGTGTGTTAGATAGCATGTGCTGCAGTCAAAATCTTTTTTTTCTTCCTACAATTCGGCCCAACTAGGGAGCCTCTGATATACTGGAAGCTCACTTCAACACACGAAGATTGCACCTCTCATGCTGAATGTCTGCATGAGCCTTAAAATTTATACCAGTGGTCAAAGCAATGACAATGCAGTCATCAAACTGTTTGGAAAGCACACAGAAAAGTCCAGAGAATGAACGTTGTTCTGTATTTCATGGTCTCCCATCAACCTTAGAAATGGCCGGCACATAAGCCAAACTTGAATCTCCCTCCAGCCCCGCACTGACCCTGGGGAGAGAGGGGTGATGTGACCATGTGTCCTCCTTCTAACCATCTCATTGATGGACCCCACTACTGGGTAAAATCGACCCCCCCCCCCCTCCGCCTGAACCCCTAAACCCCCTTAACCCTTCCCTAAACCCTCTGTTGGCCCCCTGTTGTGCGTGCTCATTGGCTGACCGCCTTCAGGCGTCCCTTTTCCACGGGCCCATTGTCTGGCCCTATAAGCAGCTTTGTTTCTGCATGTGCAGCTGGGCTAGCCCGCGCAGCCATTAGCCACAACACGCTAAAGGGAGAGCGGGATAATATAATTACAAAACAAAAGTCAGGTGGCTCACGAGATCTGCCAGGAGGAGCCCATTTGAGGGAGATGCGAGGACACGCTGGCGGGTGGCCAGCTATAATTCGATTATGAAGTTGTGTGAGTGACAAAAGAAACAATTGAATCTTTTTTTCTTTTATTTGCCCCACTGTGATTTAATTTGATTCCACTGGGGCTTTTAAAAAGAGGGCAGCGTGAAAAGAGAGAAGATTTACTCTTCTAATTTCTAGAGTCACCAGCTCAGAAAATGTAATATGGCCTGACAAAATAGCGAGTGAAATTCCTCCCTGGGCCAACTTTATTGTCATGTTGCTGCAACACACTGACTGCATGTGAGGCCCAAATCAGATGAATCGCTGAAGGCCGCAATTTTCCTGCGAACTGACTGGTCTTGTGCTCCTGTTTTGCATGAATGCACACAGACTGGTGGACAATGGGATCAGTGGCAGATCCATCTCCTGTAATACTTTCTTCAAACAGGGCTGCAAGTGTGTCCCCCTGTTCTCTCGGCAGACCAGAATTTATCCTGTTAGTCACCCTAGATGAGTGAAAGAGTAAAATCAACCCCCATCCCAGCTGGACACACACATACACACACACAAGGATGCATCCATTCAAACAGGCACACACACACACGCACACACACACACACACACACACACACACACTTAACCCCACACTGGGGAGTTACACACACAGCTTTATAGACAGCTGATAAGTACAGGTTTAGCTGGTGGCTACTGTTTGCAGCAGGTCAAGCAGAACAGGATCTGTTAATGTCTTTTTGTTTCTATAGTTCATACTGCAAAAGACTGCATTTTGTTTTTTTGTGTTGCTGTTTTATAAGACAATAAGCAATTGTGTCACAAACACACATGCTCTTAATACTGAAGGGTTGGTGTCAGTATTGTGCCCGCTCAGGGTGTGTAAACGCCCATTTTTTGCCCCATTAGGCACAGTTTGATCGTGCCCCTGGGAGAGCACCACATTCTCTTGCTCAGTAAGACCCCTTGGAAAGGTTACACTGCAGAGTAATCCACTGTCTGGTTTACCCATTTATTCATACGAGTGGATATACATGTGTGAGTATGAGAAGATTTACTCTTTTGACACATTATTCCAGACTGCTTTATTGAAACACGATTAAATGAAAATAAGCTTTTGTGATGCATTTATGTCACCTCATATCTGTTAAGGTTTAAACTTAAGTACATTGTTTTTTTCAAATGTATTTATATCACGAGTCTCACGAAATGTGAGCAGACTTTGTTAGTTGCTTATTGTTTAGTGGAAGTTTTTGTTTAGGGGCTTGCAGGAAAGGCAGAGCCAATGAACTTCTTTCCATTGCCATAGAAAGTCTTGTCCCAGGTGTAAGTTTGGATGTTGAGTTGCTTCCCTCCCAGGCTCAGACGACACCTACAATTTAAAAAAAAGTAGAATTCATAAAAGATTCAGATGCAAAAAAAAAAAAAAAAAAAAAAACCACAGGAGATAAACAGTAAACTCACTGTTTTCCAGGGCGAGTGATGTAGCAGAGGCTGTACAAGGCCAAGTCAAATTCGGGGCTGCAGCCAATGATTGCAGAGCCGACCTGCTTGTAGTAGCCGTCCCACATGAACTGCATCCCCATGACATCGGGGTAAGTAGTCCACTGAGAGCAGGTGTAAGAAAGAAAGAGAGAAAATGAAAGGAGTGCCACACACGTCACAGTTCAAATCAACACATTGAGCTCTGGGTTGCGGATGCTTACAGGCCCGTTGAAGCTGTGGCTGTAGTAGTTCAGCTGTCCTCTTTTCTCGAGAAGGTAAAACTGGATCCAGTTGTGGAAACCGGACACCTTTCCCCCCTTGATCTCCCCTATTACAGAATATATTTCTTAGTAATCAGAAGAAAAAATAGCTGAAAAAAAAGTGTGGCGTTTGAAGGAAATCTGCTCTGTCTGCACCTGCAAAGATGTGCTCAAAGCCACTGGAGTCCATCTTGTTGTTGTTGCGGGAGTACAGACCAAACCACATCATCTTCAGGTCATGAATGAACTCTTCCTCTGATGCATAGACACCTTAAAATGCAGAATAATATGCACTTTAAACATTGGACAAGATGTGTTCTCCCTCCCTGAGGGACATGAGAGAGATCAGGGGCAGTGAGGAGAGAGAGACATGAGACAAACATACTGAATAAGTTTACAGAATATTTTAGACATTTTAAATTCACTGTGAACCACACTTTTTTAGGATATTATTTCATAAATAAACGTTTATGGATGTGCTTAGAAAGGAGACCCTCCTTAGAAATCAATTAAGAATCAACATTTTTTTTTTTTTGTTTTCATCAGTATCAAAGTCATTTTGTGACTGTTGTTTGTTTATCCATGGGTACATTGCAAAGAGGAACTGCTAATAGCAAACAAAGTATTAACAAATTTAGGCTTAAAAAACTCAAACTCACTGACTGTCTGTCAAAGCATTATGGGAGCTGTAGTTCCAAAATTTAAAGGATGATTATCCCCCTAAATGTCATACTTCAAAATCCCCCGCACGAAATCACAATCATTTCCAGACATCTGTACTGCTGAACCAGTGTTAGGATGGCCTGCATCCCCTGGTTGTGCTTTTACCTTTTGTGTAGAGGAAGGCAAACAGCTCTCTGCCCACCTCAGTGTTGGACATGGTCTCCTTGAGGAAGGTCTCCTGCTCAGCCAGCTGCTGAGAGGTGAAATCCTCAGTCTGTCCAGTCATCCTGTTGTAGTTGTCCAGCACAGCCAGGAGAGCAGCGAAGGTGGGTCTGGAGAAAAGAGCCGCCTCATCCAGGAATCGGAACAAACTGGAGGCACACAAAGACCAAAGATGACACAGAAATAAAAGGGGCACATGGATCAAGATGAAGAGGAAACAAAGTAAATGAGAAAGGGATGAAACTGTCCCCACCGTCCAGAGGAGAGATCTGTCTGGGAGCTGGTCTGAGAGTCGGGCACCAGAGCCTGAGGGTCGATGATCAACTCTGAGGCTGAAGCTTTGTTTGAGTCCAGAGCATAGAGCGTCTCAGAGAGCGCCTTGATCTCAGCATCAGTAATCACGCTGCCTCTGCTTCCTCCATCACCTGGTGACCATCATAAACAGGTAAAGATATTTAACAGTGAGTATAACAGTAATTTATGTGTTTCTGTACCAGAAGTGACATCACCATTCATAGAAAGACTTTTCAGATTTCATTACTTTTTTTATTTGATAACTTCCATTTTATGCTACTTCACTTTAGAGGAAAATCCTAAAGCATTACCCCACACAGCATATAGATATGAAGATACAATAGATTGTTGTATATTCGTTTTAAAACCTCCCCGCAGTATATAAAATAATTAAACTAAGCTTTTCTTCAAGCAGTTGTAACTTTAAAATGTTTGCTATTGGCACCACTGGGTATTACTGTATGAAGAGAAAGCCTGTTAATTTGAGGGAAAATAAACCCTGTTTTTTGGGGGGGCTTTTTTTTTAAAGCACAACAGTGACACCCTCTGGCCGTATACTGAGAGACCACACAACTCACCAGTGAAGGCAGAAAATTGTCCCCTGTGATGAATACATTATCTATACTATATATTAAAATAGATTTCACTACGTATTAATACCGATGCATCAAAATAGCATTTCAGGTCATGTAGCTAGTTTTAACAACTTAATATGTAGTTTTAAAGTCTAGTCCAGTGGTTCCAACCCAGGGGTCAGGGCCCTTCAGAGGGTCGCAAGATAAATCTGAGAGGTCAGAAGATGATAAATGCAATATAAAGGACGAAAAATTGTATTGTATTTGTACTTCTCTCTTATCTTTGCTCTTTTGTTAAATATTAAATCGTTTTAGCTCTTCAAGCCTCAAACAGTTATTTAAATAAAACCAACTGAGAATTTTAGAGGGAGAATCTCTTTTTGGTGGAACTGCTAACAACTCACATCACCTCTTAATAAGAAATCAAGCAATCAACAGTCTCCGTAGCGCACACAGGACGGGTTACACTGACAGGAGAAATTATTATTTGTTCCATAACCACACCGACCCTGACACGAGTCTGAGAATCAACAGAGTGGTATCTTAATGACATCACATCACTGTACGTTGAAATCTACTTTAGCATCACGGTCAGAAGTCTCCATAAACCTGTGGTGATAGATTATGGTGAAAATGAAAAAACGTCTCTTACTGCTGTATCCCTGGTGGAACAGGGTCACACAAAGTGCAAGGACTGCAATGACCTTCATCTTGGCTCAGCTGCAACCTGAAAACAAGGTGAACTGACTGTTATCATGTTCTCCCTTTTATAGCAAGCTTCACCCGACCAATCCAAATACACCGCACACACTGAGCCAGCCCATGAGTCAGGTATCAATCGCTACCTCATGAGCGTGTCTCTCGGACGAAACATGTCATCACATGTGACACTCTAACACCTTAATGTTAGGCATTGTTTAGGATTAGGGAATGACATGTTGCAGAACAAGACCTTTCAACAAGGTAGAAATTCAAGCTGAAAATAATTGATCAGAATTATACTGTAATAATAATAAAATAATATTGAATAATTTTATTTAAGGGTAAATAAACTCTCTATCTATCTCTATCTCTTTTCTGGGAAAGTGCACACCTGCAAATAACACAGGCGGTGCTTTAATGTATGAGAATAAGACCATATCAAGGTGTGAGCTGTGATAATAACAACCATCTTTGCTACTATAAAGTAAAGTTACAGTTACAGTTAACATCATTTCTATTAAATTAAAACTATGACTCAAATGTATCTTTCAGCCTATTTCATTTTAAGGCAATATTGTCAAATACAACATGTTTAAAATTATATTTACATGACTCTTATTCTTGCTGTGAGCGTGAGCAGATGTTGTATTTCACAGGGTTTATTTAAGATAACTCAGAATAGCTCACCTGCCTCTGTCACACTGCAGTCACATGTACCCACTGGAAATACCACACAGCAAAAATGCATGTAGATCTAGGAAGATGCACAAAATGTGTACAAAACAATTTGTTTTTATATTCTGAGATTTTCAAAAAGACTATATTAAAATTGGTGGTTGATTTTCTGTATATGAACAATAAAAAGATACCTTAACAGTAGAACAGGGACAGTAGTATTACAGTTTCTCTTGAATTTCTGCCTTTCTGAAAATGTGGTTTAATAACTATTTTTGCCTCATACGAAAACCACATATGAAACTATAGCATTTTCATTTCTTCATTCAGTTCACAGTTTCGAGTCCACAGGTGAGTCTGAATTGTCTTTTTTTCAGGTTCACTCACTCTATCACTGCTACAACACAGACTGAAACTAATAACTGAAATATCATAAAACTTTAGTGATAGTAGAAATCTCTGTCAGTTCTGGTTTCAGCTATAGATATAGGAAGAAGTGAATGCTCTTATAAGTGAATCTAAGGGAAGTATTCAGATCTAAGGGATGTATTCAGATCCTTTACTTAAGCAAAATAACTAATACCAAACTTTCAAAATAAAGAAGCACAATCAGGAAACATCTGTATACATGATGCAGAAAAAATAAATCCACTGATTATTTTGTCAATTAATCAATGTATATCTAATTTGAAAACAATCAGAAAATACAGAGAAATGTTATCACAATCACATAAAGCATCACCTTAACAACGCTCTGTTTTGTCCAACCAGCAGTACACATCTCAAAATTTTAGAATGATTTAAAAGATTAAAAGGAAAAGCACAAATTATTCATATCTGAGAAGCTGGAAGTATTTCTGCATGAAAATCAGGCTTGGTGAGCACGTCAGATATCATGCATTCCTCACTTACAGTCTTTTATTCACCACAGTAGTTTTGCTTGTATACCCTCATCAACTCTCATTTAACCAGATAACGAATGCGAAACAAAAACATCCAGATTCTCTGCTCATTGTTCTTGGATATTGTAAGAGAGTAAACCTCAGCATTAATTTTCACATACAACAACAATAAACACCGGTTTAAAACTTCGTCAGACCATGGAGGAGGTCAGAAGTGGGAACAGAATTTTTTAGAACCAGCCCAGAAACTCACTGACAAAGGAAATCCAAGCATCCAAGAGTAAAGAGTACAATGAAAGACTGAACAGCTTCTCAACTAACTATCACGTGTCAATGCAAATCCTGAATAAAATTCATACTGATACTACTGTCAGGAGAATGAGCAGGACTTTAGCTATGGTAAGGGAATACATAAAATACTTTACACCTGACTTAATTAAACTCACCAACACTTAACTGGGAAATACCCTACTCCTCTCACAATTTGATTATTGTCAGATAATATGGGCAAATGCTACTAAAAAAGGTTTATGTAAACTTCAGTATGATCAGAACGAAGCTGCATGCCTGGCTCTGCAGTGTCCATACAACACTGATGTTAATAACATGCACTGCCGTCTCAGCTGGTTAAAGATAGAAGACAGGCTGAATGCTGCACTGCTATTTCCTACATGGAACATTTTATGATTTAAAAATATACTAGATCAGTATAAGGAACAGAAACTTAATTTGCAGTCTCACGCTTATGTCACCAGACAAGAAGTTGGTTCTTACTCCCCAAGCCAAGCACACGTTTTCTTAAAAATACTGTAAAATACAGAGCAAGGAAAATATGAAATACCTCTATGCTTAACTAAGTTACCACAAAAATCTATCTATTTTTAAAAAAAACAGGTAAAGAAAACTGGGGTAAACTGGGTAAATCTTACTTGTAGGATACTATGAACCTCAGGATTTATAGTTTTTGAGGAAAACTGTTAACATACTGACCACAGTTCGCATGTTTTGTTAAATGTTTTTATGTCTGTTACATTTAGTTTTGGATTGCAACTAATAGTCTAACAACTGTTTGTCTTGTGTTTTGACTACAATTGTCAAAGTATGTCTTATAATATTAACATTTTGTTACACACTTGTTGTTCATTTTGTTTGTGGACCCCAAGAAAATTAGATGTTCTTTAGGCACAACTAGAAGAAAATACTTGAATAAAGTACCTCAAATTTGTGGCAGTATAAATAAAGATTTATTGAAAAATATTTTACATATCATACATATATACAGTCTTTACATATTTGCCTAAGTTTTGAGCTGCTGTGAAAATGAATAAAATGAATAAAATCCATTTTATTTGATCTCATTTGTAATTGCAGCTGCACTCCCGCACTGCAGGGGGCGCGGAGCAGCGGTGAAGTTAGCAATTTTCTTTTTTTTTTTACCCTGCTCGGCTTCCTTACCCAGCGTGGATGTCAATGACACTGAGCTTTCATAAGTCAGTCCACTTCTCCAGGTCGAAAAATGTCGTTAACCTTTTTATTCAGAACAATTAGCAGAGACGTCGGGAAGGTGAGCACATTGAGCTTTTTATTTATTCGCGTTTTTCTCGTTTCACCTGAAGCTTCAGCTGTCGGGAGGTGGTTTATCTGACTCACTCGTCTCAGGTGTTACCAGTTTCAATGAGTTACCTCACTCTTATTTCACGTTGAATATGTATCAGTGAGGATGGATATCACTGTGAACTTAAGAGTGGAAAATGTCTTTTGTTGTGGGATTGGAGCTGCATTTGTTCTTATTGATATAGTGTATTGTAACAATGTATTGTAACAGTGTATTGTAACAGTGTGCTCTCCCTCCTGCTGTCCTCAGGTCAGTTTCTGCAGACATGCACAGTCAATACACACAGGCTGTCAGCTTCTGGCAGCTGACAAAGCCCTGCTGATGAAGCTGCGGAAAAGCACCGGCTACACCTTCATTAACTGCAAGAAAGCTCTGGAGAAGTTCGACAACGACATTGCACAGGTAGGCCTCTGGTTCACATGTTGCACAGCAGTGAGTGAAGATTTGATGCGACTGATGTGATGTGCTATGTTTTCAGGCAGAGACCTGGCTACACGAGCAGGCCCAGAAGGAGGGCTGGAGCAAAGCGAACAAGTTGGAGGGTCGTCAAGCCAAAGACGGTCTGATCGGCCTGTTTATAGGAGACAAATCTGCTGTTATGGTGGAGGTGAGGCCACTGGGGCAGAGATAATCAAGAACATCTTTGTCTCAGTTTAAAACTTTCCAGTTTGTTGAACATGACGGTATCCAAACATGATCTGTGTGTTGTCTTTCCAATTCTCCGTTGGCTGCAGGTGAACTGTGAGACAGACTTTGTTGCACGTAACGAGAGGTTCCAGCAGCTGGTTAAGGACGTGGCACTTGCCACTCTTGCTCATCACCGCAATAAAACCCAGGGCCAGGCCAACTATGTGAAGGTAAAACCTGAATACATACTGACAGCAGTTTATCTGATCATTTTCAGGACTGCGGTATTGTGCATGTTGGCTTGTGATTCTGATGGACATTTTTCTAAGACTAAAACAGTCGAATAATTGAGAAAATAAGGGGTAGAGTGATCAGTAACATATAATAATTGAGAGATGCAGCCCTAGTGAAGTATTTGACCTTGTAGTACCTTGGTGCTGATTTAAAATGATGCTAACATGCTACATTTGTTTTCAGAGTGTCCTGGAAGGTGATGAATTAAGCAAACTCCCTGCGAGTGAAGGAGCTTCTCTTGCAGACTTGATGGCTCTCACAATAGGTCAGTAAAAAATAAAATGTTATCTGAAATATTATTGTACAGTTTATTTCTGACGTCAAGCTGTTTAAGTTTTAACACATGCCCCCCCTGTACTCAAGCTACCAGCTTTTTCAGACTTTGGGGGTTTCATCAGTGATGATTGGCTAAATTTAGTCAAAATAGTCCACTACTGTTGCACACAATAGGTGGACAGAAACTTGTGCTTGTGGACGTTTAATGGCACAACAGATGAGGATTAGTAAAACAAATGTAAAATAACAACTTATCCTGGCTATGAAAGAGCTGGTAATTCTATACAATGTTTTGTGCTTATATTCACGTGTTTACACAAACACTACAGATAGATAATTGAGGCAACTTGCAGATGTGAAGACTGGATGCATGCTGGATACTCATTTGTTTCCACTGTCTTCATTGTTAAATATTCTGTAAGAACAAGATGGAGAATTTAGCAGATGAAGAGCCAAATATTTCCCTCAAGAGTTGGTGCAAACTTTTATGAAAGAAGAGAGAAGAATAAGACAGGTTGTGGCAAGAACTGTAAATAGTTAACATTATGCTTTATACTTTTGGTCAAAATGAACTGTTCAGACATCAAAATTAATGTTTACCTTCAATGAAGAGGGAGCATGTTTTGCTGTAATCAGGTTGTTGCACTATTCATTGATAAAAACACGTTTCCTGTTTCTTCTCAGGCCGCCTCGGCGAGAACATGTCAGTGAGGCGAGCGGTGACGGTGGTTGTCCCTGCTGAGTGGAAAATCGGCTCGTATGTACACGGTGCTGTGAGCAGCCAGACTGAGGTGGCCATGGGGCGGTACGGTGCCCTGGTCGTATTTCAGGGAGGAAAGGAGGGAGAGCAGGAAATTCTAGGACGCAAGCTGGGACAGCACATTGTGGGAGAGGCTCCCGTGGCTCTGGGCAACATGGATGACCTGCCCTGTGGAGAAAGTGAGACGCGCCTGCTGCCTCAGACGTTCCTGCTAGACCCCAGCAGGACTGTGGCTCAGTTCCTCAGAGGTCAACAGGCTCGAGTGCTGGACTTTGTCCGATTTAAGTGTGGCGAGACAGCCCAGGAAGAGGCAAAATGAAGGGTAGAAAATAGTTTATAGGTAACGATATGTCATGTGTCTTTATTTCATGTGAGGATGAAATGCAACTCTCCATTTATTATCAAACATTTAGACAGTCTCACAGTGTCATCATGGATTTGAAAGCAGTACGGATGCCTGATGAAAAAAACAATCCAACAATAAAATGTTTTTTTTTTCTGGAAATATTTGTCTGTATTCATTTATATGTTCTACTCTGCAGCCAAGGCTTGTTTTTTTCCCACCTGATTATATATGTGTGTGTGTGTGTGTGTGTGTGTGTGTGTGTTTGCTCAGCTTATTTCATTTTCTAATTAAATCATTTCTGTTATGTCTTGCAGAAAACTCACATTTAAATTTTTTATTTTATACTTTTACCTTTCAATCGGTGATTCAGTTCAAAGCAAACACGCTAACGGTGTGTTTGAATTTACACTGGAATTCACACACACACACACACACACACACACATATTTAAAAGAAAGTGAAGCTCCTCTCTGACAGAAAACCAACATTTTTCCATTTTTTAAACAGAAAATCGTCTCCGTGTCACCTGAAACATCGAAGCTTTGTCTGAATTTAGTTTTGAATAAATAAAACAGGAATCATTTTATAAAAGTTTAAAACAATTCTGACGTCTCAGCGAGAATAAAAAAAAGCAAACAGACGCCGTGATGCGTTTACAGACGTTGTGATGCGTTTAATGACATTGTGGTGCGTTTACTGACATCATGATGCGTTTACTGACATCATGATGCGTTTAATGACATCATGATGCGTTTAATGACATTGTGGTGCGTTTACTGACGTCATGACGCGTTTACAGACGTCATGATGCGTTTACTGACATCATGATGCGTTTACTGACGTCATGACGCGTTTACAGACGTCATGATGCGTTTACAGACGTTGTGATGCGTTTAATGACGTCGTGATGCGTTTACTGTCTCCATATAAAGCAGCAGTGACACTGAAGGCACCAAACGTTGTGCAGATTTTTTGTTTTTTCCTC
>JBAJHX010000041.1:22847281-22859116 GCA_037176925.1 Amniataba percoides
TCATGTTCTCTGGTAGCTAGCACCATGGTAAGCTAACTTCAAAGAAAAGGTGCTAGTTAGCTAACATTTAGCATATCCGCTTTACTAGTGAGCTAGCAATACATTTTGATTTTGCTAATTAAAATTTAATATCATACATCAAATATAATCTAATCTACATTATAAACTCCTCAAAACTTACTTGACTGTATGTAGTCCTTAGATGTGTAGCTTCAAATATGTCTTATTGGTGTTCAGAAAGGTTGCTTTTCTGGAATGATCCAGAAATCTTTGTGCATGTGATGGACAAATGCAATGTTTTAGCCAATATTATGCTACAATATTATTTTCTACCAACTATCTTTATATTCCTAGTCTTTAACTTTGATAATTCCCAGTTTATTCCCATAAATTCCCATAAATTCCCGTTAATTCCCATGGAAAGTTTCCAACTTTGACAATTCCTGGAATTTTGCAACCCTACATCTGACTGTACGTACTGTCTGACTTCTGACATCCTGTGTCAACGTTTACTTCAGTGCTTCTGCACCACAGCGTGCTGCATCTTACGTCTTTGTTTACGTCATCTTACGACCGGGTTTAAAAAAACATAATGGGAACAGCCAAACAGCATCTTTTCTATTATATGAAGCACACGTTTATACATTTTAAAAATGACTAAAACAGGCAAAGCAACTGTAAGTTAGGAGGACACGGAGATAGCGAAGCGTTGACCGTCCATGTGTGGGAAGCCGGTGAGGGATCATGTCGCTGTCAAAGCAGCTGTCTGAACCTCGTCCAGGACAGACTGGATGAAAAAATACTATACATATGAACACGATGTTTTCATCATTGCACTAATGTTTACTGACGTCCTAGTTATGCACTTTATGGTCTTTTCTCCCATTCCACTCATTATTTAAACTCTAATCTGCTTTTTATCCATATGCACCTGTGCCACCACTGCACATCAAACTGGGTGAGGCTGTGTGTATATAAATACTGTTTCTTTCTTTTCTGTTGTTTTACTATTTATTGTACATACTGGTCTTTTTTGTGTGTCTTTATGTGCTATTTTTGTCTGCTATTTAATGTCTCTTTCTTTCTTTCTTTCTGTGTGTTTTTGAGCTACTGTAACAGTGAAATTTCCCCACTTTGGAATCAATAAAAGATCTTAATTCTTAACACGATTAACACGATTAAAAACTGTTTTGTCATTTTAAATATGATATTCATGACATTTTTTGTGGTGGGGGAGCTGTTTTGCAGAAGTAGTGGATGCTTCTGCCCCACCAGCATCAATTTCAGTTACCGTAAAAACTAAGAAGGACTTTCAAATACCATTTTTCCATCTCTGACACGGGAGAAATCTGCCTAAAGATCTTTTAAAAAGCTCAGTAGTTTCATGCTGACTCTCCTGTTTGGTGGTTTGAACACACGAGCGGAGGCTGAGCGGTGTTTCCTCACCAAAACCTGCGTGACGCACCAGAAAAAGAGCGTGATGAGCCGACCAAACACGGAGCAACCCTCCAGCACGAGGCTCTGCTTCGAACCGGCCGACCCTCGTCTCTCTGCACAGCTCCGGTCGACGCCGGCGAGCAGAGAAAGAAAGAGAGAGAGAGCGGGAGAGAAAAAGAGGGGGGAAGCAGTCATCACATGTGCTTGACACCGCCGTCTAGATAGCAACTATTATTAGTCCCAACAAACCACTCAGCACTTCCTTCTTTAGCCGGAGCTGCAGACTCTGTTCGCTCTTTTCTTTACAGAGGCTGCAACGGAGGCGCTTGGCGTGCCAACAAAACAAAAAAAAAAAAGTTAAAAATCAACACATAATCTTCAGATATCACTATAATCATCACTGTTTGAGGTTTGCAGCTGGATTTCTTGTTGTTTATTTATTCGGCGGAGAGAAGAAAAGGCCGCAGATGCGAGGGGACAAAGCAGAAAGGTTAATGGGACATGTGGTTTGGGAACCTGACTCTGAGAAAATGTGATTACTGACCTTATTCTAAACAGGGCTAATTCAATTATCCAGTTTACTCGGGTAGTAAAACTGGACTATTATTTAATTCTTATTAACTTACATTGGAACAGAGCCCTTTAACGAGCAAAGACCACTCGCTTCCTTCACGTCGGATGATTATTAGTCGGATTATGTTTGTTTTGACAGCGACCTCAGTTGGTTTATGGTGAAGGTTACGTGGTTATTTCACATTAAAAGCCCTCATCGGGTTAATGCGAACATTACGGCAGCACAGTCATTCATAAAAGTCTGCACCTCAGCTCTGATGTGGTTTCTTTTGTTGATGTTTACAGATGCAGAACAACATCTGGCTTTGTCTAGAAATGCCAAGCGGTGGCCAACAGAGGAGTTTTATTGGGTGTTGTCAAAGAGATCCTGATTAAAGTGTAGAAATGTGACCAATAGGAGGTATTTTATCTGCATTGTTTATTTTATATTTATAGTTTGTTGTGTTATAGTCGGACTAGCAGAGATAGTACAGAAAGATACTGGATTATTTTATGTTTTACAGATTCGCTGAAGTCATTTAGTCATAACACACTTTCTTTTCAATCATCTGCCTGGTGTGTGTGTGTGTGTGAAGCAGAAATCACTTGTCTCTCACACACATTCACTTAGATGGAGCCACACAATGACTACAATTAACACCTGCTGTATTCATTTTGTAATTAGCAGGACTTTTTTTCTTCCTTTCATAACAGCTTGATGCTTTTTTGACTGCGAGGGACATTCAGAGTAAAATGAAAACACTTCGGTGTCACCGATGAGGCGATTAAACATTATACAGAAGTATTATCTGGATCATCCCAAACACCGTGTATACGTTTGAGTATTTTACATTAATAAGGCTTATCCGTGCACCTCATGGCCAGATTCTCTTCTAAGTTATAAATCAAAGACTCCCGGCAGGAAGATGGGCGGTTGTGCTGCTAATTAAGCTAATTAAAAAGAGCCCTCTTGAATTAACTGAGTTTTTTTTTCCTCCACCACGAGTCAGTTGAGCAAACTTGCCTTTCATACCCTGATTTTTAATAACCTAAGCTTTCTGGTGGAGCAAAAAAGACCAAACTGCACCGGAGAGGATGCTGAAAAGTAGCACAAGTCCCAGGCTGGG
This sequence comes from Amniataba percoides, assembly GCA_037176925.1. Lineage (NCBI taxonomy): Eukaryota > Metazoa > Chordata > Actinopteri > Centrarchiformes > Terapontidae > Amniataba > Amniataba percoides. The sequence goes on from JBAJHX010000041.1 coordinate 22,850,398, forward strand.
TTTAAAATTAAAAAAAAAAAACACAACAGCCCTTCAGCCAGCTGAAACACCTGAACACACAAAAGCACCAGGAAGCTTCGTTAGCTCTTTAAAACAACGTGCTTCATTTCTCAACCAGATATTAAGATGAAGATGTGTTTAAAGTCGGTTTAACCAACAGTTTGGTGAGTCTAAACAGTGAGATTACCGTATTTTCCGGACTATAGAGCGCACCTCGATATAAGCAACACCCACTAAGTTTTTTAAAAAAAAAATTAAAATGTACATATATAAGACGCCGATATCTAGGTTGTGAAATGAGATATATATATTGGATAGATAGACAGATTTACCAGTACACAAAAAGATTTCCTACTTGTTTATTTCTATAACTGAAGTGATTACGGTAGTTTTGAACGGTACCTGTAACACGGATTCAGCCAGATCGACAGCCTTCAAATTAAAAGCGGCATCATATGAACTTCTCCGTGTGCTTTCCACGCTGAGGGGGTAAAGATGACAGCTTAGTGTGAAAGTTTGAAAATAATTTCTCCGTCATGCCTGCTGCTTGCGCGGGCTTTTGCTAAATAAAAATTAGCGCTTTCTTCTTTGCACTTTGACTTACCACTTGTCTCGTTTTTGCAAAAATCCACAGTAAAGACGCACCTTTGAATAAGCCGCATGGTTCAAAGCGTGGGGAAAAAAGTAGCAGCTTATAGTCCGGAAAATACGGTAAACTGTTAGCTTGCATAAAGTACTTTTTCTATGGCTGCGACTGTATTTCCCTGAATAAACAAATAAAAGCTGGCAGTCAAATAATTGTTGTAAAACTGTTGGCGATTACAGTTGAAGGCTGAGAGGGGAAATGTACATTTTGATAGCTTTAAGTGTAAATGTCTTTTGTAGTAACATAAAAGAGCCACAAGATGGCAGCGCTAAGGTCAATAAATTTACCAAAGAAATAAAAAAAGGAAGGGATTCTGTCCATCTAAAGAAAACTGGACTTTTATTCTGAAATCAATAAACAAACAGTAAACAAGATGCTTTGTTTTAAAACAAGACTAAATATTCTCATCAAACAGAGGGAATTTGAAGTAAAGGCTAGTCTCTAATATAAGCCTGCTTCAAATAAAGGCCTGGGTTGAAGAGAAATGTTTAAGAGGTCTCAATTTCAGATTTTAACCAGGACCTGAAAGCCAAACAAGCATTTTTTTTAGCTTTGTGCAGTTCGCTCTGTCTCTCAGAACGATGGCATCCCACCTCCAAACATGGGACACTCGCAGAAACTGTAACTTAACCAGCGCAGCAACTAATAGCTATTTTCATTATCGATAAATCAATTAATCAGTCCCTAAAGCTCAGTTTGGCCAACCAACAGCCCAAAACTTAAAAACATACATTAATATAAAACACATAAGACAAAGAAAAGCGGCAAATGTGAACAATAAAGAATCTGGAGGACACTAATGTTTGATTTTATTCAAGAAGCTGATTCATAGTTGAAAATAAAACCACAATGTTAAATGGAACAATGATTTAATGCGGTTTCAGTGTCACTGTGTGGGGCCTTTTATGCTCCTGTTTGGAAGCCATCAAGTCCCATTTCCAGTGAAAGTACACTGAAAGGGAAATTCCTCAACAACATGACAAAAGACATTTATTCAAAACCAAAAGCAGAGATGGTTTTTTCTGAGGACTGTGAGAGGAAGAGCAGCTACAATTTGCCAATACGGCCGCAAGAAGGACCAGACCACTTAACCAATAAAGGGACATTTTAAAACCAGAACAACACAATCAGATAAACCGTGTCTGACTGATCGGGTATTTCTAAGGAAGCAGAAAAAAAAGCTCTTCTTTCATTTTCATCTCTTGATAAAGACGACAAGTTAATAAGTGTGATGCCCGTCCACCGAACAATAGATGCATCTTTGGCTCGCGCTGCTTTCATGCATATCATATTTTCGAGCATACAGGAGGTCAGGGTTGATGCGTAAAGACATTAATTCAGTATTTCATGAAGCACAGAGAGATTTAAACAAGACAAAAGGACACAAATTATGCAAATATAAAACAAAAAAAAGTGGTAAAGCAGAGCAGCACGTCCATCAAAAAGGTCGAGAAAATGGGAACCCAAACAAAAGGGAAAGAATTAGCTGCGTTTTTTTGTCACTTTAACTAATTAATATTCACGTCAGTCTTCTAATATGGCCTCTCTTTAAAGCCTGATTACTTGTCGTGTGTTTCTCCTGTGTGTTTTACAGTTTTTTCTACTTCTACAGCTGCAAAGTAAACCGAAGAGCCCCCAGGAGAGCGAAGGTTTCTCTACGTGATGGACTCTCAACCTCTTTTTCTTCAATTCCTTCATCCCTACATTGTTTCACACCTCAGAGATCAGCTGAACAACACACTCATCATCTCATCATCTCACACACACATCTGTCGGGTGGATGTCTGATCAGCTGTTGCTGCAGTCGGGTCATACCCCTCACAGCACGGCGCTGAACAGAGAGAAAGCAGGACGCTGATTTGAGCCGTAAACAAAGCATTAAGATCCCGCCGCCCGTTTCTCACCTCGCTCAACAGGTAGGAGACGAGTCGAGACCAGAGCTGCAGTCTGCACGGCGAGATTTAATAAAAAAAACATGCCAACACAGTTTTTCCTGCTGCTGCTGTCATTCTCCATCTTCTCATGTTTACTTCCTGTGTTGCTCAAGACAACAAATCTCCTTTGTAAGTTTTATTTTGAAGGGGAAAGATGAAGAGTGCAATAACAACAAGTTGCTTCACTGATTCATTCGGGGCTTCAAAAGATAAAAGATGCCAATAAATCCTATCAAAAGGTAAAAAAACAGTGAAGGATCTACTTGCAGTGTTTGTGTTTGTGTGTCACAGCCTGGATTTTTTCTAACTCTGAGCTCCAGTGTTGTTCAAAAACCTTTAAAAAAAACTATCAATGAGACACACTGTTCATCATCACAAACACACACACTGTAGTTTATTTTCACACACTCTCCTTCGTGCTGCCAAAAATTCTCCAAAAGCACCAAAAGGGGATTAATCCGCCGCTGAAAATAGTCCCGAACAAACACACCGCTAACTCCTGTTTGCTAAAAAGCTACAGCGCCCAGATGTTTAGAGAAATGAATCAGCTTTTCCTTTTTTAATTAAACAGTCAGAAAGATGTTTTAATCTCTTTGCGGCGTTTGTTGACAATCAGACAAACTGTTCAGCGGTTAGCAGACATCGTTATCTGCAGTCATGATAAAAAAGTCATTCTGTAACTGCAAGGTGGAAATTTGAATGGGGAAGACCGTGATGAATAAAATGTCCATTTTTGTTTGTTTATCTTAACTGATCATATTTCAAAACAACAAACATCAGAACACACAAACACACACTTCATAAAGAGACCGTCTAGCTGTTAATATCAGAGGGTGAAGCAGGCGGTGGTTTTCACTTTAATCTAAATCTTTTGAAGAGTCGTCCCAGAGCGAGGCGACATGTTCCTCCTGACACCAAACAAGCCTGGCAAACACCATCCACACACACACACACACACACACATTTATCAGTGTATGAATGAGGCCCTTCACTTCACAGACTTCAAGTCAGAGTGAAACAGAAGTTGGAGCTTCCTCGGTAACAGCGATGTGACGTATTTGCGAGAGTAAAATGGGAAGTATTTCGATCTAAATCAAAACCAGGCAAACCGAGAGCAATAAATACGTTTGAGAAAGCTGCAGAGGAGCGTTGGCCTCCACCTAAAACTCCCTCACCGGCAGTCACGCACTTTTGGAAACGCAAACAAAGTTTTAGAAATCCAAACACGCGGCTCTTATCACGCCACCACGACAGCGAGCGCGTGTGATGACGACGATGATGATGATGATTTACTCGTCACCCAAAATCTCATTTCATTCAGTATATTGAATGTAGAGGAGAGTTTTCTTTGCATTTAAAGATGATAACAGCTACAACCAGGTTAGACAAAAGGATCATTTCCTACATTTTCAAACAGAAGCTGATAAACCTGAGCCTCTATGGAGGAAATATCTCTAATGTAGGGTGGGAACAGAGATAAATATCTCTAAACTTGAACATATTAGGACAAAAATATCTGCTCGATCAAACCAGAGGGAAGTGAGAATGTTTTTTTTTTTTTTGTGGTTTGGGTGAACCAACCTGTTCATATGAATGTCAGCGTGCATCATTTCATGTGACAGACGCTGGTGGGACTGTCCCTGTTTTCTGACATCGCTCCTTCACAGGCCGAACGCTCGCTAAGTAGAAGAGAAAGCAGGAGGGATTTCTCTCTCTCTCTCTCTCTCCAGTCTAAACAGACCCAATCCTCAGATACTAAACAGACTCAACAAACCTGCTGCTGCCAAGACTGAAACACAAAGAGAGAGAGAGAGAGAGAGAGAGAGAGAGAGAGGAAGGAGGGGGCGTTTACAGAGGATAAACTCTGAGAAGATTCCCGTCCCCGCCTGCGATACTCCTGATCTTTATCTGAATATGAAAACGATACGGGACAGCGTGAAATTAGCTAAGCGGTAACCATGACAACCGGCACCTCACCCGTCTCCCGCATCACATCAACCTGAACGCTGAGCCGAGACGAGTGAAAGAAATCATTCACACTGACAGATACACGGCTAAATACATCATGTTTTACTAACGCAGAGAGGAGCCTGGTTTTCTTTCATTCATTCATTCGTCCCACTCCTCCATCAACAAGTGCTCTTTGGTTTGAAAACACCATCAACGCGGCGTCCAGGGCTGCTGCGAGCCACTCGCAGTGAAGACTGAGGGGTCTGAACGCCTCTCTGCAGCATCTTCTACCATCTATTTTATCCCCTTTCTGCAAAACACAGACGAATCTGCAAAACACCATCGATTAGTTTACGATTTTGATTCCCTTTCCAACAAACATAACATTATTCCTGCTTCTCAAACAGAAAAAATGCCACTTTTCTTTTTACTTGCATTTCAATAAACTGAATATTTATTAAATTGGGCTATTAGTCCTACAAACCAGAGCATCTTATGGGCATTTTTAGATGTTTTCTAATGTTTCAAAGACCAAATGATGAACCTGCTGATTGAGGAAATCATCAGCAGATTAACAGATAGTAAAAATAATCTTTAGATGAAGCCTTGTTCGATGAGAAAGGATGTAAACTGAAGAACTGAGTGAGCACAGAGGATGACTGGCGGATCATCCTGTGATTTGTGTCTCCACCACTTCGCTTTAACCTTGACATCAGCGGACAATCAACAAGTCGTATTTCTCACCAACGCTGCAATTTGTGCAGAAAAGGGAAAAGACTGAACTATAAAACCGGCAAATCTGGACGAAACGGTGCAGGAAGAGAAACGAGAGAAAGACAGTTCTTCAGAGCTGACATACAAATCTCTTTCTTTTTCACTCAATCGAATATAAAATGTCAGAAAATGGTGAAAACTGTCCACCACTACCTGAGAGGCCGAGCCGCCATCTTTGTTTTCTCCAACCAAGAGCCCCAAAACTCAAATATAGAAAAGCAAGAAAACAAAAAGAAGTAAATCATCACACCTGAGAAGATGCAAAAGTTTGAGCGCCGCTAAAAATCTGATTTATAATCGTCCTAACAACACCACCTACATCCCATATCATCATTACAATGACTATTATTACTGTCATTATTATTATTATCATCGTGAAATGGTTGATCAAACATCTGCTGGTTAAAACGAGCTGATTCAGGACATCCAGGTTCACTGTTTGTCTTCAGGGTGTGATTTTTAAAAGACGTCACGTGAACTCTTCTGCAGTGTGAGAAAGAAAAAAAATTCACAGGCGCTTTCTTTCTTCCTCGTTTCTCCTTTCTGAAGATTTTCCTCACAATCTCGACACATTTTTGCAGTCAAACGCTGCACCTAAACAGCTAAAACAGGCGCTTTTATTAAATCATTAAAACATCAAACGAGCAGAAGACAAACTGAGAGAAATTCTGCAATAAGACGATGATTTAAAGTGCAGCCGAGCCAACAGATAAAGTCACTCAAAGCAGACGGAGACACTTTTAAATCGGGAATCATTAACAGCGACTTTTTTAAAGGTTTCTGCATTTGTGGATGGACGTTTCATATCCGGGTCAAAGGTCGCCACCGGAGTGACAGGAGGTCAAAGGTAAAGACACATCGCATGAATCTTGTTTTCACACTCCCGATCGATCGATTGACAGCAGATTAATCAGCTTAAAGGGAAAAAAAGCAGCAGGTTCTTTTGTCTTTGGGTGGTTTAAAACTCTTCTCACAACAGCAGCTTCGTTTTTACTCTCTCTGGTATTTACAGAGACGCTGACCTCAGACTGATAAATGCCAACAGTCGATTCCTTTTCTTGGTTTCATCTCTTTAGAAATATCATTGTTCCTCTCAGTGCATCAACAAATGATTGTTTTTTTTCCTGTAAGGAGCATTTTTGTTTCCCTGCTGCTGAAATAAAGATTGTGGCTTCAAAAACAAAAAAAACAAACAAAAAAAAAACTAGAAACCCCTCTAACAGGCTCAGGTGTGTGTGTGTGTGTGTGTGTGTGCAGGAACAGGTGTTTGCTGTCGTCATGGCACTGAGCCAGGGAAAGTTACGCTGCACACACACACACACACACCTTATTTCTTTATGCAAATAAAAGCGTAATAGTGGCGGACACACACACACACATGCATGCATCATGGAGCCCACACACACACACACACACACACACACACATGCATCATGGAGCCCACACACACACACACACTCCGCACTCACCGTCGCCTTGATGGGCACGTACAGCACCGGCCCGTCCGCGGATCCGGTCTCGGCGTCCTGCAGCGTCCCGACCTGGAAGCCTTTGGACTTGACCCAGAACTTGAACTTGGCGTTGATGTGACCTCCTGCGCCTCCTTTCTCCCGCAGGAGCAGCCCGCCGCCGCCCTCCTCGTCCCCCTGGAGCAGGGTCTGCAGGATCTTGTTGTACTTGCGCCGGGTCACGGTCTTGGTCTTGCCGGAGTCTCCGTACGTCCGCAGGCACCAGTCCTGAAATTCTGCGAACATGTCGGCGCCTCCGCCCGCAGGAGCCCCCCCGGGACTCCGGCTGCGCTGCTGGATGCTGCAGGAGGTGCAGGAGGAGGAAGAGGAGGAGGAGGAGGAGGAGGAGGCGCTGCCGGCCACGCTGCTGCTCTTCCTCGTTGTCATGACTGAAAGAAAAACCGGAGCCGTGACGCGCAGGTCTCCTCAAAGCGCACAGATCCGCCTTCACACGCCCCCCCACCACCACCACCACCAACACCCGCCCCCCCTGCTGCTGCTGAGCCTCGGCTCGGCTCGGCTCGCCCCCCCCAGCAGGTCTTCAGAGAGCCCCCACAGTCCCGGGGCTGGTTTAAAGTCTCCTCCTCCTTCCTGCTCGGTTACGCACCGCGGAGAGCTGCGCGGGGGGGTCCGGACCGAGCGGGGGTCCGGAGGAGAGCAGGGTGTGTGTGTGTGTGTGAGAGTGTGTGAGAGAGAGAGAGAGAGAGAGAGAGAGGAGCGCGCGCAGAAGGCGGGTCGTCCCGGTGCGGACACACCTGTTAGAGACGCGCGCGCCTCCCGTCCCGTGGGGGAGGTCGGTCACCGCCCCCCCCTCCTCCTCTGACAGGCAGGGGGGGGCCCTTCTCTGCTCCTTGTGACAGGCGGAGTCCAGCGCGCGCGGATCTGCTTCCTCTTCCTCCCCCCGAGGACGATGAAGATGATGAAGATGGGACACAACCGGACACCTGTTTGAATTTGTCGTTTCCTCCTGTGCAAACCTTTCCCAGCGCGTTACGCCTCATCCCCCCCCCCCCCCCCCCAACCCGCCCCCACACAGCTTCAGGTGGACAGCACAGGTGACAACACAGCAGCTGGAGCACGCGCACACACACACACACACACACAAAGCAGGAAGTGCCCAAAAAATGACCGAAACGCACCAAATGAAGTGAGAATAGAAGATAAAAAAATACATTTAAAGAGCTTAAAGTGAATAAAAAAAGGAGAATAAACATTCAAAAGTTCAACATAAAATGATTTGTTATTGATCTGCAGACAGTTTGACTCATCACTTCTTTCTCATTTGATGATGATTAAACAGCTGACATGCAGCGAGGAAAATAATATATTTTATTATATTAGAAAATACAAATTTAAATTGTTCACAGGCTGCAGCATTTGTGCAGTTTTCTTTGTTTCATTTGTGACTAAAATCTCTTTTTTGCCTTTATTTTTTTCACCTGGTGATTTAAAATCTGCTCATTGAATTAAGTTTTGGTAAAAACAGCTAAAAGTTGCTCGCCTGGAGTGTAAAAGGCCACAAAAAAGGACTTTCAGCGAGGTCGTACTGATATGATCATCTTTGGTAAAACAGCAAAAGTTAAAAGTTTAAGCGAGAAGAAACTTTTCAGCACATTTCTGATCTGCAGATGTTGTCGACTTACTGTCCCCAAAATATCACATCTGGGCTTAAACCTTCATTATTTACCACTTTATTTCCTCAAAGTCAGTCACTTCTGTGTGTTAATGTCTCTCGCTGCTCTGTGTTTGTGTATTTTTCAGTTTAATCCCATTTTAGTTCATTTATACCTCCAATTTCTGTGTTTTTATGTATTTCAACGTCTTTTAATTGCCTTGTTAAAAGGTGCTAAACAAATAAACCTGTATTTTATTTAATGACACGATGAAAGAAAACATGGCAGCTCTCT
>JBAJHX010000041.1:22878995-22897270 GCA_037176925.1 Amniataba percoides
TGTGTGTGTGTGTGTGTGTGTGTGTGTGTGTGTGTGTGTGTGTGTGTGTGTGTGTGTGTGTGTGTGTGTGTGCCTTTGTGTAAAGCCTCAACCTCTTCCTCCCCACCAGGAGCTGCTGCTGTGTGCTGAGTGGGGGTGGGTGGGACTGTATACTTATAAATATATATATGTGTGTGTGTGTGTGTGTGTGTGTGTGTGTGTGTGTTGGGGAGGTGCACTGACAGGAGGGAGGGGGAGGCAGCCGCCTTGGGATAACGTTGTGTGTGTGTGTGTTTGTGTGTGTGTGTTTGTGTGTATCCTTGGGACAGGCCCACTGTGGCTCGATCGCCACACAATGGGATGGGTATGGTTGCCAAGGTAACCCCATCAGCCCAAGCAACCGTGGCAACTCGTAGCTAAGTAACAGGAGCCCGGCAACAAAATGGAGAGGTGGAGGTTGGGGATGGGGGGGGTAAGATAGGTAGCTCTGAAGGGGTGAAATTATGGGCTGCCAAGAGTGTGTGTGTGTGTGTGTGTGTGTGTGTGTGTGTGTGTGTGTGTGTGTGTGTGTGTGTGTGTGTTATATTTATATTGCTTCGTTTGGAAGAAGCTTTTGTCCGAAGCAAGTTTCCGCCTCATCCTTTTTAAACACTATTTGTTATGCTTTCCCTCTCGTCATTATTATTGCACGACTCCATCTCAAGAGGAACCGTGACTTCTCTTTTTGCAAGATTTCTTTTTGACAGTCAACTATTAATGCAATTAATTTCTTCTTCAGGCCAACTTTTGCAATAAAATGTGCCCAAAATCACCAGATTGATGTTAAATAATACTTCCATTTTGTATTCTAGTTCACAATTCCAGTGTGAAATGCAAATACAAGTTTAAAAACTGAACACATTTCTTTAACGTTAGGATTTTAAAAAAGGAACAATGAAAGTGATCTAAGTAAGTGATTCCTTATCGACATAAAACATCTGAATACCCCCAAATTCTTCTCCTGAAACGCTATTTTAGCCTGTATTAACCTAAAGACAATAAAATAAGTTTGAAATATGGGAATCAGAGTTTGAATAGAAAAAAAGTTGGAGGATTAAATATCAAATTGAATAAAAGAATAAAAAAAGAATATGAGCAATTTAACTGTTATTGAAACTAAAGTACTAACCCTACAGATTGTGCAGGAATGTGCAAAGTTCCCAGAAACAACTTTAATCTTTAATCTTAATTTGATGAAGTGAAAGTCTTTTGTTTCTCCTGCACGCTGCATCCGTCTTGTTTTGCTTTTGTTCTGCAAACCCGTTCAACTCCACCTCTCTCTCTCTCTTTCTCTTTTGTGCATCTTTAGGTTGGAGCCCCTTCCTCCAGGGCTGAGGCAGCACTCGAGTGTGTCGGGCCCAGATAACGGCCTCTCTGTCTGGCCTGGACAGCAGCTGGGTGGCCCCTTCGGTCCCCCAACAAACACCCAGAGTTCTCACAGTTTGGGGCAGGAAGACATTAATTACCATCAGCGGAGAGACAGAGAGAGAGAGAGAAACCACATTCTCAGTAAATCCACACGAGGAGGAACTGCATGAGCCGAGACAAGGCTGCGCTTATCGACAAAACACACACATGCATGTAGACACACACACACACACACACACACACACGGCCTCTGTGAACTTGCGCTGTCATTTCCTTCCTCTCAGGCGGCTGCAGTTCCTCTCTTTAACAGCAGAGGGCGCTCTAAATCAGGTGCTTCTTTTTACCTGGGCCTCATTTTACCACGGAAAATACTCATTTAAATACTCTTATACGTTCAGTCGACTTCAGAATACACACAATTAAGTTGTTGTACGTGCATTCATAAAATAAAAATCACTAACGTTGCTCAATAATCCTCTCTTTGCAGCGCTGCATCTTCTACTGCAGCCAAGTTTCAACCACAAAAACTGTTGGAGGAGCTCAGTGCTTCTCATTTTATTTTAAACGCCATTTTTAAAAGCCTGAATCCTTGTTGGACGCAGAAATGGAAAAGAAGAAGTTCTACGACAGACGGAGCCATGAACCGGTCACGAATAAGGGACAAAAAGTTCATGGTACTTTGGGTCAAAATGCAAAAATAAAGTCATGTACATACCACCGAATATTTTGCAGCAGCTTAACGTCCTTTTGGCCTTTCGTGTAAAATATCTGCTGAGGGGTCGCAGCATTATTTCTCCTTCGCCAGACTGGAAGAGGGTTGACCTGCCTAAAAGCATAAATAAAACACACACCATCACTTAAAGACTGCACAATAATGGGATTAATATTCATCCTCAGCTGGCATGAACCAGGCCTGACACTTTACACAGCTGTACTGTTAATACTGTCTGTTATAAAAACAGGAGGTGGGAGGCAGCTTTGGACAGTTATTGGCATTTCTGGAGATGAATCATCAGCCTGTCTTTGTGTTATTCTGTGAAATCGTACAGTACGCTTCATGTCTGTTGTAGGTTTCTGTCTTCTTATTATAAAATAAATAAATAAATAATTACAAATAGACAAATGAATAAATAAGGGGCAGAATTTAACTAAGTACATTTACTTAAGTACTGTACTTTTGGGTTACTTTATACTTTTACTCCACTACATGTACCTGAAACTTAGTTACTTTAACTTATGAAAATAAAAACATGATAAAATGCGGCACTGTACAACTAATTGACCCAGAAATACACAAAATATCTGAAAAGCTTGAGGACATTTTTACTCACTTATAATGCAAAATTACTTGTTATAGTTAGGATTATTATTTATTACTTATTTTTATTATTTTATTTCTTTTATTTTATATTCATTTTTTATTATATAAGTACAGGAAGTCATTATCAGACATTTCCCTACTATTATTATTATCATCATCATTATTATTATTTTTATCATTATTATTATTATTATTATTACTATGTGTGAAAGTATACTTACACTTAATAAAACACTGGAAAGCGCCAGCCTGCAGAATGAGTGCTTTATTTTAAATTTATTTTAATTTAATAGCAATACTTCTTGTACTTTTACTTGAGTAACGTCTTGATTTCACTGATTTTAATGAGTATTATAGATGACAGTATTTCTAAGGTTTATTGATTAATATTTAATTTAAATGAGATTAAACTGAGCTCACAATGGGCACAAATGGCATCAAAACGTGTAAATGTTTTTGTGTTTACTCCATTTTACAGAAACTTTAACATTTTAAACATTAACTGAAGCTGAACTGTTGAAGTTAACTGGTAACCATATTAAAATAAAGGTGGGATATTCACCTTTTATTAATATAAATCAATAAAAATCGTCACTTTCTTACTTTTTCTCTTCGTTTTCCTCTTTTCCTGTTTACTGCTGTTTACGTCCGCTACCTGCGTGACGTAAACAGCAGTGGCACGGTCACGTGATTAGTTCACGTGACAGCAGAGACTGCTCATTGGCTGGGGTTTGTCCAATCAGCTTCCTTGTTGGGATGTTTTGATTTAAATAACCAAACGCTACCATTAAAAAATATGTTAGCATAACATTAGCAACAGGCTAATGGTGTCAAACTAAAACTATAATTTCTGCAGGTGTTTGTAATGTTACATGGTGGACTTAAAGGCAGATAACATTAAAAACTATGGAAATTATCTTTTATATTAATTTATATTAATATAAAATGCTTTATATTCATATGGTGATCAGTTAGCTTCAACAAGCTAAGCTTCAGTTAGTGTATAAATTAACAAGGTTCCTGTGAAATGAAGTAAATATACCAACATTAACAGGTGTTTACATTATTTGTACTTTTATGGGCTTAATTCAATCTGAATCTAGAATCATATGAACGTGTAAAACTGGGTTTGATGAGAGGAGGAAGAAATATTCTTTTAGTAAAATACTCCAGACTCAAGTAAAAGTCCTTAATTCAAAATAATACTTCAATAAAAGTTCAAGAAGAACTATTATCAGCTAAATGTACTGAAAGTGTCTAAAGTAAAAGTACTCAGTCTGCATGCTGGCTCTTTTTAAAGTGTTATTGTGTGATATTATATCACTATGTAAGATGTGAAATGGAGAAAGTGTCATGAAATGGGACTACACAAGTACTTTCTACTGCACCACACTTATCTGATAACATAAGTTTACTGTTACAAATGAAGATTTTATTTATGAGGATGTTCTCCTTGGCTTTAACTAGAGTAAACTGAATATTTTTTAGGTTTGGAGTGCTGGTTGGAAAAAAAATGTCTGAAGGTTTCACTTTGAGCTCTGAGCAATCATTGATTAATGTAATGAATTTGATCTAATAACTAACCCACTTTAGCCAACTACAACAATGACATTCTAATGAAACACTAATGCATACAAATATGTAAATATAATAGTATATTTGTGCACATATGAATGGTATTATAAGTACTATGTGCATTTTTCTTTGCTTTGCTTTGAGCACTTTCTCTCTTGATACTTTAAGTACATTTCACCAATGGTACTTTCATACTTTCATCAGAATTTTCATTGTAGACTCCACAATCTCAGTCTGTAACTTGTTAATACCGTAGATTTGTTTGGCAAGAAACCACAATTTCAGGCAGTAACTGAAGAACTTATACAGCCCAAACCATCTGCATGAGACTTAAGAAATAAAAGCCGCCATGTTGAGGTGCAGCCAAGATCGACAAATTATGCCCTGAGGTGACATTTTTCTCTGTCTACCCAACAGCCATTCGGAGATTTCCTGCCACAAACATCCACAATTTCACAATTCAGAGGTTCACGGATAATTAAAACATTACACATTTTGTACATGTACATTAGGAGCTCCATCCACCTTTAAACTGACATGACTGTGTATCTCAGTCCAAAGAGGTTTTTAGCAGCTTCCGTTCAAACACTCCCAAACACATCCCTTCACCATCCGTTGTTGAAGCACTTCCAGCATTTGATGACAAAACAGATTATGGGTGACATTACGCTGAGAAATGTCTGGTTTATCTCCACTTAGAGAGCTGGTTCTGAACTTAGCGTTGTTCTTTCCCGGAGTTTTTCACACAGTCAGTGAAGCAGCTCCAGGCTTTTGCCCTGTTGGCTGATAAGAGTCCTGTTCCTCTGGTTTTTAGCTGTGGGAACGAGATTTCCCTGTGCACAGATAATAAAACCATTTATATCCAAATGGATTCAGGTTGACCTGACTCTTCATGCTTCCTTTCACACGCTGAATATAATCCCCCAAACAGGTACAAGCGTATACACAGGGTCCATGAAACATTCAATCACAGCATGACAAACAACCCACAAACAACCCAAAAACAACCTTTTCACAGATATACTAAACTTGAATTTCTGGAGAGAGAAAAAGAACGTGTGAAACTGGAAGTTTCCTAATAAAAAAAAAAAGAAACAAGCAAACACTGATTTGTTGATTTACAGGTAAAATGATATCAAGATATTAAGATTCCTGTTGGGATTTTCCCAGAAACCTGTTTTTCAACCACAACTAAGAGACTGAATTTCAATGTGAAGCAAGTCCCAACCACCAGATTCTGATATAATCACTGAACTGATTTTAAAACTATGGATTTACAATACATGTTTCAGCTAAATCCAGCCTTGTAGTAATATAAATGCTGAGTTGAAAAAAAAACTCTGCTTACAGGGAAGATGTAGAGATTAAAAAAAAGGTATATGTATTTATATATTTACTTTGGGTTTCTGGGAATATTAGGGATGCACCTGTAAAACAACTTTAAAAAGCTAAGAAATATTAAACTTGTCATGTCATAACGTCATGATAAAGTTGCTGCTCGTGAGACTAAAATCTTTCCTGGAGACAATCTGGAGACGCGTGATGACTTTATTCTGTAAGGTTTCCTCCTCTACGACCAGCTACTCGATCGAAAGCGGAGTGAGCATCTGTTGAGTCGCCCGGTCGGGGGGATTCCCTCGGTCTTCCCCTCCACCTTAATAATGTCATTTTTCAAGAGAGAGAGAGGAATCAGTGGAGTGAGAGAGACTACACTGTGGTTTCCATTATGAAGGGGGCTTTTTAAACACACAAAACTGCAGCTTATTTAGTTTCATGGTTTTTACGAAACATTAGTGCTTTCGACCTCTTGTGCACTGGGCCACAGTTCAAAGTTGTCTTGATTATAATTAACGTGAATGCAATAAATCCCATATTTAATCCTGATTATGCAGGTTTATCCAGTTCTTAGTTGTGTGTGAAAGTTCTCAGTCATTCAGCTTAGAGTCATTTCCAAAAGTTTGAAGAAAGTCGACTGAACTTGCGTGAGGTTCTTCAGTTTCTCAGTTCTTAGTTTCTTCATTCTTTGTTGAAATGAGGTTACTTCATAAGTTTCTTTACTCTACGACAAGCTGGATGACTCACAGGGTGAAATGAGCTTCTGTAAATCGGGGGAGTCCCTCGCCTTACCTTTCCACCTTCATAAAGTCAGAGGAGTCGGGCACTTTTACCTGCAGTGTTGCAGAAAATTTCCTCAGTAAACTTTACAATCTGGCTAAAGAGATGAAGACCTTTCCTCTCTTCTCAGGTGTGGTGAGCTGCAGGTGGGATGTGGAGATTCAGGAGGCAGCAGCTGAAAAACATCTCTATCACACAATGTCCCACAGAGCTGCATGTGTGTGCACAGATTTAAATGCAAAATGCATCTTTTTAAACAGTTTTAAGGGATGTTTGTAGGACTCTTAAGACTTCTGCTGCCACAGATGCTGTTTACTACTTCACCTCTCCAAACATGCCCGGACACGGTCCTGTATTTAAGGCAAAAATGTAGCCCAGTGACCCCGAAGCCCTGACCTGTTGGACTTCTCCAAAAATGTTAATCCCTGAAGTCTTCTGTCTGCACCTGGACTTAACTTGACTTAATATGAACTCAGAAGTTGTCCTGTTGAAGCAAAACGAACATGTGAACTAAAGTCAGTGAAACACTACCGCCTTTGTCCACAGGCGGCGCCAAAACCAAGTTCACCGAGCTGCTTTAAGAAAGGCGACACACTAAAGCCTCTCTGTCTTTCAGGTGCAGAATTAATACATTATAGAGTTCACTCACACACACACACACACACATATATGTATATGGTGCAGTCACAGTTTGTGGGCGCGTACATACATCCTGTGTGTTCTCAGTTTGGAGGCACGACAAGAAGCAAAGAGCACACTTTTTGCTTTGTTTGACAGCTGTGAGCTATTGGAGTTAGTTCCCATAAACTTCCTCTTCCCTCTGGAGGTCCAACGGTAAAACACACACGTACGCACGCACACACACACACATGCATGCACGCACATATATACAAACACACACTTCTCAGGCCATTTCTTTAATCTCCTCATTTTCCAAACAGACCCTTTTCCTGAGAAGTGGGTTATTCCCCGCTGGGAAACACGGACATGTGACAATCTGTACGGACGTTGAAAAATAACAGAAGTCGGAGGTTGGTGGGATCAGAAGCACATTTTGAAATATTATCTATAATGTTTAAAATAACAATAATTAAATTACTGAAAGTGGACAGAACCTGCATGATGATTATGTGTAAATTATACATGTTGTTTATTACTTTTTATGTCCTGCATTTTAAATTGTTATTGTGCTGTCCCCTGTTTTAACATACAGAGGGATTAATAAGGATTATCTTTTCTTTTTCTTTCTTTCTTTTCTCTCCACAGATTAACACTTTGCAGAAATAAATAAACTATTTGTTGTGCTGTTTTTGAAAGAACATGTTGGCATAGTAACAACAAATAATTCATCCTGATATGAGTGATGTTTGTGTTGTATAACTATACATTATACTTATTTTCATCTCATCACACAGAAATGTAAAGATGCACAGAAAATAGCAGACACGGGGCAGTTTTCAGATTAATTACATTCATGACTTGGAAGAATCACCAATCATCAAACCTTGTGATGTGTTTGTGATGCAGACTGAAGAAAAACATTTGTAGATGAAACTTGTATTTTTCTCACAAACATTAAAATCCTGTTTCCAGGAAGACGATTCTTCATTCTTCAACAAGCACAAATTGTCTTGGTACATTAAAAAACTTTCAAACAACTGAGCAACACTGATAAATACACATAAATACTCAATTACAAGTAAAAGATTTAAAAAATGTACTTTAGTGAAAAGTATCAACATCAAACTTTACTTAAAGTCACAAAAGTAAAAGTTGTCACTGTGGGCTTATTTCAGAATAATATTTATCATATTATTGAATTATAATATTTGATGCATTAATGTGTTCATCCCTTTAATGTTGCAGCTGGTAAAAGTGAAGCAAAAAGTATATTTGCCTCTGAAATGTAGTGAAGTGAAGGTGTAAAGTGTCTAATTAGCACCTTTGTCCCAACGAAGCATGGAGTATGAGGGAGTAAATTCAGGGAGTTATTATAGATATAGATATATTTTTAATTGATTTGCATTCATGCAACATGCTGAGACTTTTTGCTCAAAATGAGAAGTTGATGCAGACCGTTAACTTTGATAAAACTGGAGAAACAGCAGACTTGCAGATTGATAAAGTCCAGGTGAGATAGAAGAAAAAAACACTTCTATTTCCTCGTCCAGGTTTTCCCATCAGGTCTTTTATTTGAACAGGTGACTCTCGTCCTCACCAGGCTCCACTAAACTACTCCTGAACGCGCCATACCGCCTTAAACTCACCATCTTCAGAGAGAATATGAATTTATTTGCACTTATTGGTCTAAAAAAAGTGATGTACATTATAAAAAGATAAAGGCACAGCAATTCTAAAGCTCACATATTTGATTATTTATGAAGTCAGTCAGAGAAAAAACAACTGGGAGAAGCAGAGAGGAGCTTTGTTGTCCTGTGAGGATACAAACATGCAGTGACATGCACAATGAGAGGAAGAACAGGCGGCAAGAAGAGGAGGAGGAAGTAAAAAAACTGGAGGAGAAAGTGAAAGAATGTGAAGTGAGATTCGACACCAGAGGGGAATCCCTGAAAGACGGGAGCTGGAGAGAAACCAGGAGATTAGTTACCGACAGATGTAAAAATGAGAAAGACGCTCATGAGAAAGGAGGAAGCGGCGCAGACAGTGCAGGTTTGTATCAGTGAAGAGTCGAAAACCTCTCTGAGCGAGTCACATTTGACTGATTTTCATGAGGAAACTCTGTTCTGCTCCAAAACACAGCCTGACATGAGCAAAGATAATGAGTAAGGATGGAGCAAAATAAAAAAAGGAAACAGCAGAAAGGCCACAGATCGATCTCGGCCCCTCCAGGATAACACGCACTTCTTGGCAGGATGAACTGAAAGAAATCAGACCGACTCGCAGGTAGCAAATTGTCAGATTTGTGCAAATCTGAGGCTCAGTTTCAAGCGACTGCCACTGAAAACAATACGCTTAATCTGGAGGGACGATTTTATCTCTTCAGAGGTTTACAAAACAAACTTCAGATTAAAAGAGGACATTTTACTGAGGAGGAGTTTATTTAGTGCTTATTTAAGAACATGAGATCATAAAGTGTTGGATTAAGGAGGGTCAGGAGGCCTTTACACGTGTGAATGTGATGTTTATCATAACTTTGCGATGGGAGACTCTTTTCAGGAAGACGACATAATGCTGCGTTCGTTTATGGCCGGATGAGGAAATGGCAAAAACCTTCTGTTCAAGCTGCCACGGACAAAGGAAAGAAAACACACCTGCAGAAGGTGAAGGTTTGTTTCTTCAGAGAGCAAAGATATATTTAACTATAGCGGAAATAAATGATTAAAAATCAATTTTTTCTTCATTTTCTTACAGTAAGAGCCTGTTTTTATATGTGAATAATGTTTCTTATCACTTTTGCAAAGAAATATTTTTGCAGTCTCGTTGGAGACATCGTGTGCAGAATTTAATGAATCTTTAGAAACTACAACAACCCTCCTGATGAGAGACTCTGACTTAATGAGATGATTTATGTTTGCATGCACATTTTTCAAATTAAAATGCAGCATTATGGAAAAACAGCAGGAGAGGAGCAAGAAAACACTGAAGATAAGAAGCCGTGAACGATGCATATTTAACAAAAAGTGGAAGATAAACGTGGTTGAGGAGGATTTTTTAGGTGTATTTTAAGTACAGCGGACCTGAGAGGTTTATTCAATCATTATCATCACTGTCTGTCTGGAAACTGAAGCCTGACGGAGACTTTATACGGCAGGATGTTTAACACAAGCCCGGTGAAGTGCGGGCTTACACACACCGACAGCAAGGAAGAGTTATGAGTCTGATCTTGATGGTGATTATGATAAATTGCATGTTTAAGGAAAAATGTGGAAGGTGGGTTGGGCCGTCTGGAGAGAGACGGAGACGTTTCTCACATATATCACAAGATAAGGAGCAATAAATAAAACCGAGCACCTTCAGGCAATAATTTAAAATGTCTGAGTGCTTCTAGAAAATTACATATTGATTATTGATACTGTTGATTTATAGAGTAATAATATGCTGATAGATGATACACTCTGCTTCCTTTATATAAAGTATTCTGTTTTTAGTGATAAATAATTCATTTTAGGACGCTAAAGATTGTGAACAGACTATATTTCTATTGATTTATTAACAATTTGTACACATGGAGGTTGTGTATAGTGTATTTATGTCATTTTTACCTCACATATTTTATATCTCAGATCTATTTTTTGTACTTCTTCTCATGTTTGCCTGTCTATGAGCTGCTTTAACAAGTCAAGCAAGGTGGAATTAATAAAGTTTTATCTTATTTTATTAACCAAGCTGATTTCTGTAAATCAGGGGACACTTACTGTTGATTTGTGGCCTTTTTAATATTATTTGTTTGCTTATTTTTCACTTTCTGTTTGGCCTTTTTGTCCGGACTTTTAATATCTGACAGCAGAGTTTTACAAAGTTTGGGAGTTTTACCAAAAGTCGCTCAACCATTGGTCTTTTTCTTGAGTAGACAACATGAAGCTGTTTAATATTTCCTCACATAAAATCTTCCCAGACAAAAGCCACATTTGTTCAGACGCACGAAAGAGGAGCATCAACGGCGCGGCCTCGTCAGTCAGACCACCGGCGGCAGCCTGAACTCTCGGAGAGGTGCCGAGCTAATTAAAGCACATCATTAGAGGACAGAAACACTGAGGAATGACGAGGACTGGTAGACGCACGCCGCCTCTGAAATCTGCCCGCAGGTTTAAAAAGCATCGCTGTGTGGTATTTATCTCCATCAAGACTTTCACCGCCGCGTTTTTCACCCACTTTCAACCATCAGTTCAGTTTCAACAAGACGTGCAACTCGAGTCGAACGAGGTCAACGAGCTTCTGTCAGGTTGGTTTAAATGTGTGTGTGTGATATTATTACATGATTATTCCTGGAAAACAAACAGGACTCAACCTGATCAGTCGGCCTGGGTGAGGTTCACTTTCTCTCTGTTTGTTCTGGATGAAAAGGATGAGCAGGGAGCACCAGAGAAATTTCACGTTTGGCTTCTTTAAAAAGACCCGAGTGTTGTTTGACTCCCACAAAAATCAAAGTTAAAACAACAAATGAAGCAACAAATTTCTTTTTGATTGATTTTTATTGGTGATTTGAGTATAAACGTACATAAAATTTGACGCTGCGTTTGGCTTCAGTCACTGGGTGGCCGTCAGCGCCACACACACACACAAAATAAATGACGCAACACACACTGGCCTGCAGCTACAGCCTGACAGGAACACACACACACACACACACACACACACACACTCTCAGCTGAAACACTCCATGCTGGCCTTGGCTCTCTCCATCTCGTGTAGGAAGTTGTAAAACTGAGGGAGCGTCAACTCTGGAAGACACGAGGGAAGAAAACAGGAAGCAGTGAGCAGATAAAACAGATGAACGGAGGCCTGCTCGATTACGCTGCAACACACATTAAAATGTCACTTTTACGACTCCCCTTCACGCCATCGGCATGAAAAAAAGAAAAAAACTGAACATCCTGATCTTTTTCTCACAGCTCTTTAAATCAGCAGACACACAAGTCCCAATCTGGAGGCTGGATTAACAGATTTAGATCCTTAATTAGGTTTTTATTTATTCCTTTTTTACACGCGTGATGGTGCACATTAACCACGTTTTAGTTTAAATGTGTGGGAGTTTGCTAATGAGCTATTTTTCATCTGCCATCCCTGCGGAGGTTATAAGTAATTAACGCCTTCTGTCATCAATAAAACAGCTCAACAAGTACAACAAAACGTTATAATACGATAAATAAATACACAAGAAAACAGATGTATGATAATGATGAGTGTAAAGACAGTGACAGACATGAGGTGGTAAGATTCATCACGATTCAACGTTTGGTTTTCTTAAGTCTCTGTTAAATTATTATTAAATCTATGAAGTCATTTCTCTTCATTCAGCAGGTAAACAGCTGATCTGATAGAAAACAGACTTTACTGACTGACAGAACTTAAAGATGTGCAAAACTCTGTGAATATGAAATAAACGTTTGCATGTGATGGCGGCAGCTGTGATTTTACTTTCACACAGTTTCAACATTTTCCTTCCCTCAAGGCTCATTTCACCCAAATTAAAAACTCAACACCAGTTTTATTCATCCATCCATGTAACTTTGGTTTGAGCTGCTGAAGGTTTGAGAGTTTCCTGATTATCAATACTCAAGTAAAAAACTCTGAAAACTGAATGAACAACAATTTTTCTTATTAACTTACATTTTCTTTGGGGATTTGAGTAGTTAGAGACACTAAAACAGCTCAAATTGTTCGTTTTCTTGTTAGTAATTCTTATTATCATATTATAATTCTTATTCATATAGTATGTATGATCACTAAAGTTAACTCTTACATTTTTTGCATTTTGTACAAGTAGTTTTTCCACTTAATCTCTATAATCTCTCCTCTGATATTTTGTTTAATCTGTTTTTATTTGCACACTCTCCTACTTTTTATTGGAAATTTCTTCCTGCTTCAGTTCAACAGCCCACCGGCAGATTTAAATTAAAGAAAACGGTCAAATATTTGAACAACAGCTGCGTCTTATCTCCGTCTTCACAGTATTTAACTGAACACTTCACCTCTGCTGCTCCGATTCTTCGTTCATCCATCTGACAGCTCCAGATGCGGTTAGACGGGAGCTCCGTGCCAAGTAAAATAAATTATGTGAACATAAATCAAATGTTTCCAGCGCTGAAATGGCTTAAAGGTTGCAAAGGGTTTGGAAATTTCCAGAAATCTTCCGAGGAAAGTTGACTCTGAGAATTTCTGCACGATGTCAATGACAAAAATTTGACCACCTTACTACAATAATGAACTTATTTGGGTGAAGCATAAAGAAACTACACAAGGTTTTATGTCATGTTTAGAGTTAAAGTTTGCAGATTTAACTGAGCTCTTCCATCACTTTAAAAGTAAAATGACAAACTTCTCCGTGCAGGTTTAGCTGAAACTGTTCCTGCACCGTCTGACAGCTGATTACGTTGCTTTATTTTACATTTCAAGCAGCCTAAAACACAGTTTCTGACCTGTTCACACCTGCTGCTGTTACCGCGTGGGACGTAGCTTGATTGCTAATTGAGGAGTTTTGATTCATTTACATCCATCAGGTTTGCACACGGCTCACGCTGTCTGCTAAAATCTAAAATATTCACTTTTCCCGGTTAGTTAAGATGCTAAAATCACCACATGGCACATTTCATATTGTGTGTTTTTACACATTAATGGGAAATTTATACATTTTTATCTTCACAGAACGATCAGTTACTAAAAAAGGACGTAAACGTCAGAGGGTTTAAGCTATTTTTCTGCACATTAATGCTGCTTTTCAACTTTTGAACTTCAAGTTCAACTCAACTAAATGGTGGATTTTTAAGATTTAAAAGAAGTTTTTATTTTTGCTCATCAAGTAATGGACAATTTGTTTCTATTTGCATGTTAAATAAAAAAATAACCCCCTTTATTTCCACTTTATTCTTCTCATTTCCAGTTGATTCCCATAAATTCATGTTAACTCCCCTTTTTCAAGCACACTAACGTCTCCCAGTCACTCACCCATGTAGACGTTTTCGGTGGAGTTCCCCTTTCTGACCACCAGTTTCAACTGCAAGAGGACAAAGTTTGTGTTCAACGATGCTGAGCAAAGAGGTGTGTGTGTGAGAGAGAGAGAGTGTGTGTGAGTTTTAGACATTGGGAGTCTTTTTGGTCTGACTTTTAGACGTTTAAAAGGCTGTTTGAGGGTTCACACTCGGTTCTGTCGTTGCAAATGCCTGTGTGTGTGTGTGTGTGTGTGTGTGTGGGTGTGTGGTTCTGAGTTTTCATACCTGCAGAAAAATGTTTCCCACTTTCTGGATTTCACTTGTGCCAACTGTGACTGAAAAGAAAAGAAAAGAAGAAAACACATCATGGTTCATGCAGAGTCACGATAAAATTACAGGACAGAACAAGATGTTTTTTTTTGAAAACTTTAGAGAGAAAAAAAAAAGTCTGACTCATTGATCCCCAGATGTTCAAATGTGCTTTGTGACGGTGCATTTTCCACCCAAGGACGGTTGAAATAGTTTATTCAGCTGAAGACGGAGGAGTTGTTCTCCACACAAAGACGAACACTTCATCCTTCGGTTTACCACAAACATTCAACACATCTGGAGATAAAAGCTTTTTACTAGAAAACTAAACTGCCAGATGAATATTTAACTCTGAAATATATTTTACAGCTTGAAGTATAAAGCTGTAAGAAATGGAAATAAAGTACAAAAAGCTCAAATTTGTGTCCAAATGAATGAACTTTAATTTCCTGTTCAAACCGAGTGAAATAAAGCAGGAATCATCATCACTTCTGCTTTACTAACAGCTCTCTCAAAGACGGGTTGTGTCTAAATATTTCTCAATAAAACATCTAAAAACATTTATCAGATTTTTGTGCAAGACCTCAAAAGCACCCAGACTCTTTTTATGCACCTCATCACAGTTTTCATATTATAATTTAGATTTTAGGTGTATATTTCACTTTACTACCTTAATAATTTACAACTGCTGTGTGTAATCGTCGTGCACATGACAATAAAACTCTTGAATCTGGAGAGAAGCGGAGGCCATGTTGGCTCTCACGTCTCCACAGATGCAGACGACTCTCTGACGACATGCAGAGACACCGAGTGCTTTTGCATGTCACTCGGACACTCCCTGATAATAGCTTAACATGCTAATGAGTCTAAAGGCTGCGTGAATAAAACATGGAGGGCTGATAGAGACCCGTCAGCTGCACACACAAAGACTTACAGGACAAAAGACAAACTAATGACTCCGTCAGGCTGCATGTTCATGAATATGTGCATGAAGTCGACCTGTGATTCTGCTTCTCGTTTCTTCATACCTCCAAACTTCCACTCCATGTCCACCAGCTGGTTTACCATCAGCGTCTGTCCGACGGCGAGGCGGGACAGCGCGGCGTAGTGCTCCGCCCACTGCAGAGCACAGCCAGAGGGGTCAGCAAAGACTCAAACACTCATGAATTATGTTAAAAACACAGACGGCAACATGAGGTGAACCTGATTCTGACTCCTTTTCACTCTCAGATTATAAACGATGAACTTTTCTTTCCCAAATTATCTTTTGAATTGTTGATTTTGCCCCTTAAACACTTTCTGGTGCTGTATGTGGGTACTTTGAAGCATGTAAAACAGATTTATGTAAAGTTACCTGCTGTGAAAAGTGAGCCGCCTTGTCCTCGTTCAGTCCTGAGGGATCGACAGACGCAGCAGGTTAGGTTTCATGTGTAAAAGAGCAGAGAGACTTATAAGAGACCGGCTACACTTCACTGCTGTTTTCACAGCGACTCTGCCAATGACGGAGAAATCGTGTGTACCTAACGTCAGCAGGTCCTCTTTGATCTGCTCGGCTGTCAGGTTTTTCTTCAGGGCTCCTGAAGAGAAAACAGGGAAAACGTCTGTCAGTGAGACGGAAACCCGAAGCTTTTCTGTCACTTTACAGCCGAACGTTTATGAAAATCACATTGAGTGTTGTAAGAAACTT
Organism: Amniataba percoides; assembly: GCA_037176925.1. Lineage (NCBI taxonomy): Eukaryota > Metazoa > Chordata > Actinopteri > Centrarchiformes > Terapontidae > Amniataba > Amniataba percoides. The sequence continues at coordinate 22,894,999 of JBAJHX010000041.1, forward strand.
CAAAAAGTCTGCATCATTCGGAGCTCTAAAAGAAAAGCAAACATCTTTATAGATCTTTAAACAGCTGCTGTGAGTTATATGAAGTCAAAACTTCAATCAAAAATGTTGCTGCGATCTTAAAGAGTTATTATTTTTTATTTTGGCTGCTAAGAGTCAGCAGCTGTAAAAGAACTGAAGAAGAAACGAAGACTAAGTTTCTGTCTTCAGCAATCTGGGAAATGCTCTTATTCTTACGAGGAGAGTTAAATGTTCATGTTCTTTATTTATTCATCAGGTCCACAATAATTATAATTATAATTATACACTGGCTCAGTGTGTGTGTGAGTGTGTGTGTGTGTGTGTTTCTCACCCTGCGGCACCAGGAGGACGCTCTTCATCAGGTTCTTCAGAGGGCCGACGCTCATCCCGTGTTCGCCTGCAAACTCACCGAGCTGCTGCATGAACCTCTCCGTCTGCACGCACGCACACACAGAAACACACACACACACACACACACACACACACACACACACACACAGAAACACACACACACAGAAATGCATGCATTCATTTGCACACACACACAATAGGACAAGCAAAGTTTTACCTCAGTTCAGTTATCAAGGCTAATCACTGAGTCCAAAGAGAGAGTGTGTGTGAGTGTGTGTGTGTGTGTGTGTGTGTGTGTGTGTGTGTGCTCACCTCTTTGGGCTCCAGCAGAAACTGGAACAGAATTTCAATCAGTCGTAGAAATTGCTGCACAGAAAGGAAAAAGATTGAAGTCTTTGTTAGTCGGCTCTTTATGACGAGAAAAGTTTCCTCCGCTCAAACAAACTTCATCCATCACAAAAAATGACTTTCTTGAAAAAAAACTAAATTTCTATCTATCTATGAGGCTTTTAACTGATTTATTCGTTCATTTTAACTTCTGAAGGTTTGTGAAAATAAAAAGTTTATAAATTTCCTTTCAGAATTAATAAAGTTTAAATAGTATAATTGATAATTGCACAAAGTTTATCTGGGATAAATCTGAACGTCGCTCAGGTTTTGGTGTTTTTATAAAGCAGACAGATGAGCTGCGAAAGTAAAAGTACCTCGCCTGTTTGTACTCGTTTGTTTTGGTGTATTTCAGTAGTTTAATGTCGATATTTCAACGACCGCTGCTGTCACACTTTACCTGTAATGGAGTACGCTAACAGTGTTGTATCAGTACGGAAAAGATCTGAGTACTTCTTCCATCATTCATACAAAGTACTGACACTATTATTTAATACTTGATCTATCAAACAATCTTTATTAACTACAAACCTGCAAAACCAGTTATTTTATTATTTAATTCACGTTAATTATGTTTTATTACATCTTAATGTAGCAAGTACTTGTACTCTGAATACTTTAAGTAAATTTACCTGATTATACTGCAGTAATATTTTCAGTGCAGAACCTGTATTGTGACTTGTACTTTTATTTTGCAGTATTAGTGCTTTTATTTTGTAGTATTAGTGCTTTACTTTGTAGTATTAGTGCTTTTATTTTGTAGTAGTAGTACTTTTACTGCAGTAATGTGTCTGAATACTTCCCTCTGAGTAGATTTACAGTATAAAAATGGACTTTAATGCGTCTTCTCTTCTCGTCTTTTCCTTCACACACTCAGCTGATCAGCTGATCGGCAGCTGCTCCGATAGCTGATCGATCAGTAAACCGCCTGCTGATGATCGATCAGGTGTTTACCTGCTCGTTCAGCTTGTTCAGGTTCTGGAAGTCGCTGCTGACTGAATCCGATAAAACTTCTTTCGTGAAGTGAAGCTGCATCTTTTCGATCCGATCAGTTTCTAATAAAACGTAAAAAACTGCTGCGCTGACTGCTGCGCTCCACTACCGGGTCTTCACTGCGCATGCGCCACGAGAGGCAGCCGATTGGCTGGAGGGAATTAAAGTAACAGTACACAGGAAGGACGTTACCTTACTCGAGTATCTCCATTAATACTACTCTATTACTCCAAAAAACACTTAAAGTTACCTTTCACACACAAAACATGTAAACAGTGTAAGATGCAGTACTGCTGTGTACTTCTACTACACTAACATAAAAAAGGTATTACACATGTAGTACACATGGTGAAATGTATTAATGTATAAAAACAGAAAAAAGTACTTTTATACTTAAATAAATACAGTAATATTTCTAGTCTAGAGTATTTTTAAACAATGGTATTTCTATTAGTACTCAGCAGTACTTGAAGTAATTTATTTATCTCAGATATCTGGATAATTACATGATATGTGTGAAATG
>JBAJHX010000041.1:22901158-22914740 GCA_037176925.1 Amniataba percoides
TGGATTTGTCGCATCATGGCTGAAATCAACACATCTTATCACACAAAGGTCACGTTTTTCTCTCCGGTACGTCAGCATTTAATGTGTGTGTTATCAGAGGAGAATTTATATGCCTGAATATAAATCTGAAGTTTTTCTGAAGCTTCATCATCACTTTGGTGCCGTCAGTAGTTTTGTTTCCTGATTTAATCCCAAAAAAGTTTCTTTAGCTGTACAAAAAGGCACCTTTAGCTTTTATAAGAATATAAAAAATATTCTTTTAATTGTAATTTAATCTGTAATCTGGTCACGTTTATGGTTTTAATTCAAAGTTTGTGTGGGATGATTTACTGTTCAGACTCCAGCACGGCCGAGCAGACGATGTATAAAGTGTAGGACTCGATCTGAGCTGGAAGGGGCCATAAAGTACATGACAGACAAGGAATGCAGCCCCCCGAGAGAGACCCCCGCCCCCACACACACACACACACACACACACACACCCTGTAACACACACACACACACACATTCATGCTCGCAGCCTTTGGGGAGCGAACAATCCCCTCTTGCAATGCGGTGCCTAATCTCCAGCCACCAGACACAACTTTGATGTGAAGCCCCCCCACTTTACTCCCCCCTCTCGCCCTTGTCCTCCATGTCCCCCTTTTCATGGGCCCCTCACTCCCTCCATCCTTCCTCATTTCTTCTAATTCAGTCTCCCTTCCACCTCTCTGCCTCCTTAAAGGCGAAACGTGTGCAGAGATACGGTCGCGTGAATGTGAAGCTGCAGAGCGAAGAATCAACGTTTTAGAGCGCAGAGCAGATTATTTCTGTCTTTTATGGGTAAAACATTCAGATGTGGATTAAATACTTGAGAAATAAAAGTAAACTTTGCACATGATGCTGCAGAAATCGCACAAACTGCAGCATCGTGCGACTTTACTCAGTTAAATCTGTCACCGAGCTGTTGGAGGATGTTTTTAGATTAGATTAGATTAGTGTTTCTGTTTGTGCATCTTAGTTAGTTTTCCTTTTTAAACCTCAAATCACCACCACGCTGCATCTCAATATATTTACAGGTTATAAAAAACACCATTTCGGCTCTTTTGTTGCAGTTTCACAGCGTCGGATTTGCAAAAAGTCTCAAACAAACAGACTTTTTTTGGCTGTTGGCTTAAAAATCTGCGAGTGTTTGCAGAGTTAATATTTGATCTGTTTCGGCTCGGAGGCTCTGAAAAGGACGAAATCAGACGAGTTATCTCTGCACACGCTCAGCTGGTCGCTTTAAAAGCTCGATCACACTTCCTGCGTCGGCGTGGACAGGTTTAAGAGCCGTTCGGACTCTTTAATGCCTCGTTACACTCTTCCTCTTACTTTTTCTGAGTGTGCTCAGTGTCTGAACAGGTGTTTTTTTATCTTCACCTGAGCTGTAGGAGAAAAAGAAAGTGAGGCGTTTAAAGGAAGGACGGTTACCTGGAAGGTGGTGCGCTTGTGTGGGTGAAAGGTCAAACGTGTGGGGAGCCTGAGCAGAGAGAGGTGGGGGGGGTGGTTGTGTCGGGAGGCAACATCCTGTCTGAAGGATGAACTCAGTCACCTCTCCTCCGCCGGGCGAAGGGAGAGTCCCTGTTTGTCTTTCAGTGGGCACGAGCTGTGAGTCACGCTGTGGGGACTCGCTCTCTTCTTCCACTCGTTGCCCTGCGAGGGTAACTGCGAAAGGTCGCGTCTCCGGGGAAGTTAATGCAAAGGTCAGCTCGTGGTTTCCCCTCGTGTGACCGAGTGTGAACGTGTCTCATCCCGTGAGCGTCCCTCCATCGGCTGCGTTTACTTTATTCATCTTTTTCATGTTGTTCAGTCAGGAAGTTAACGTTTTCTGTGCAGCGAGGATCAATGTAAAGTAATGGAAACTAGTGTGTGTGTGTGTGTGTGTCCTGTGTGTGCAGGATGCACCTGGTGGTCTCATTCATGTGGTTGTTTTGTGTGCAGTCAACACACACACACACACACAGATTGAAAGTACATGCATGTCCACACTGTACGTTTTACATTCCTTTGTTATGACGCTCAGTAAAACCTCAAACCCACAAACTTTTATGATCAGCGTTTTTTTTTTTTTAAACATCTCTTGTCCACTTTCCACCACCCACAGCTGACCGAGCGACTCATTAACGGGTCACTTTTCTGTCAGTCACCTGGTTTAGAAAACGACTGAAACACGCCACCGTGTCTCAGGACAAAATCACGCTCAGATGTTCGTTTTGTTTAAAACAAAAGAGAAAAGCCGCAACTCGCCACACAACTTCAAGAAAATCTGTTTGTATTCGAAAGTTTTGTTGCCTCAGAAAGAAAAATATCACTCCTCTTATAAAGTATGAAGTATGAAGGTGTTTCTCATTTACACCATGGAGGAGCGAACATGTTCAGGATGTTTAAAATGAGATTAAATCCACCTGCACAGCCTGAAGAATTTACTGTATTTATATTAATAACTGATTAAACGAGACGCTGATGCAGAAGTGTGGTTTCAGATTTAATTCATCACTTTCTTTCCCTCCTTTATGTGTTTTTAGCAGCAGTTTTTCTTTGTGCCGTGATGTGACTTGTTGCTATGCGTCTGCAGGCAGATTAACGTGACTGAAACTGAATCTGACAGTCGGGCCACCTGAGGTCTGCAGGTTCTCTCTGCACGGGCTTGTTTGACAAAGCTGCTGACCCGTAAATCCCATCACACACACACACACACACATTTATATACAGTATCCCTGCACACACACACACACACTTACGTCCACATTAAAATATGCATTCATGTGCAGCAGCATGGCGTCTCAGAAGAATGTACAGTCACACAAAGAAGAATGTAGAAGTGCTGCATACATAATGCGTGTACAAACGCATACTCACACACACACACACACACACACACACACACCCTGACAGGCCTGTGTATCTGTTTACCTCAGGGTTGTTTGGGCATGTCAGATCTGCCTACTCGTGGAGAGATCAGCGTCTCCTTCCTCCTCCTCCTCCTCCCTTCTTCTTCTGTTTCCGAGCAGCCGTCGCAAAGTTGAGATTGTGCAGAAATTAGGATTAAGTCCATCAGAGAAAAATGTGGAGGAAAAAGTTAGCTTGATTTGTTTTTCACTACCAGCTTAACTTGGTCATATTTCATCTTTATAAGTGAAGAAAAGGCTTAAAGATGAAGGTCGTACTTTGATCCAAAGTGTAAATTAGTTTGTTGATTAGAGAGTTTTGTAAGAAGCATTTTGAATAATTTTACAGTAAAACATTCAGGCGTTAAAGTCTCACTTCAGTTTGAATTAATGAACAAACCTCCTTGTTTTATTGTGTTCACTTCCACTCTTCACCTCTTTCTTTCTTTCTTTCTTTCTTTCTTTCTTTCTTTCTTTCTTTCTTTCTTTCTTTCTTTCGTGCTCAGCGGAGCGATGTTGTTGCTGTTGCTGTTCTGGGAAGTCGAACCTTCATCTAAACTGTAATTTACGTGGCTTTTGGAGCGACGTCAGCTTACACGAGTTTCTCTCTAAATAGCTTTACAGCAGCTTTGTGTTTCTGCAGCAGCCGAGCGTATTTATGTTGGACGATCCTGCACCGTGTTTAGTGTTGTGAAACAAAATCAGGAGGTTCAGTTGGGAAACTTTGTGTTTGCTTTTTAAACCTTTATCTCTTCTTTGAGATTAGATGTGTTCAAATTAGTTTGTGCGTCATTTTTTTTTTTTTTTTTGACCTGCAGCTGTTTATTTAATCTTTAATCCACCTGGTGGTTTCGTTTCGAGATGATGCTGACCGTGTTGATGATTTACAGCATCGGTTTACGTTTTTTACACGAACAAACCGAAGCAGCTTTTTTAATTTTTCTGTTTCCTGGTTTGTGTCTCGTTCAGGTTTGAAAAGGAGTCAGGACAAACTCTGGACCAGTCGACTGCCACGGCGATGCCTTCCAACAAATACTCAGCTGCTATCATGGAGGAGAGCAACAACATGACGGCCACCGTGAGTCCCACACACACACACGCACACACACACTCACACACACATGCACACACACACAGGTCTCAACAGCCAAGAAAGGTCACGGCGTACCTTTTCCTTTCTGCGGATGGAAATAGATGAGTTAAGGCCAAATCATTTATAAAAACCACAGCTCTCTCATTAACAGCAGCATCCACACACACACACACACACACACACACACACACACACACACACACACACACACACACACACACACACACACACAACCACTCCCCGAACCTCTCTCCGAGCCAGCTGTGATTTAAAAGAGTGTGTGTGTCGATGCCAAGGCAGATGCCCGGACAAGAGTGCCAGCATGTTATATGAGTCTAATTGAGAATGCATGTTGGCTGTGAGGGTGTATGCATGTGCCTCACACACACACACACACACACACACACAGCTGCATCAACACAAAGAGGAAATGTGGGATAAGAGAGAGAAGGATGCAGGCAGCAAAGGAGAGAGGGAGGAAGGAGAGGAAGCAAGGAAGGAGGCAGCACACAGGCGCCTTTATACTCCACAAAAAAAGGCTCCACTTCAAGCATTTAGAGGGGAAAAGACACACACACACACACACACACACATATTTCCTTATTAACACAGTCGGCAGAATGTTTCACAATCTGCACACACACACACACACTTAATGTGGCTCCTGTCGTCCGTTAAGACTTCTTCCTCTTTTTCGGCCTCGTTTATCAGAGAGGCGACGCTTCCTTCCCTCCGCCATCTGCCTTCCTTTTTCTTTTCTTCATTTTCTCCTTATCTTTTAATCCCTCCCTCTCTGTTTAGTGTTTGCTCGTCGCCATGTTAACCGGCGCCGCGAGAGGCTGCAAGTCTGCAGGTATTCGCTTCAAGTTTAGACAGCTTACTCATCGCGTCTCGGATCGTTCGCACTTTAAAGCGACGCGATCCGGTGGGCGATTTTTTTGCTTCCTGAGGTAGCGTTTTCTTATCGCGACCGTCAGCTGCGAGCGAGAAACGTCGATACAGCGTCTGCAAATAATGTGAAGTCCTTAAAGTGAAAAAAAATCCTGAAAATTTGATCACACAGCTGGTTAAACTTGTGATTACGATCGTGAGATGAGATTAGAAAAGCTCCAGAAAACAGCTACAAACAGAAGATCGTTAAGACAGCGAGCACTTTCATTTTTTTGGCAGCGTGTTTTCAGGAACAACTCGAGCAAATTCCTTCAAAACATCCACTCAGACTCAAGAACGTAGTCGATCTGCTCATCAGAGGTCACATTTTTAACTCTAATTTCACTCAAATGTGATAAATTGATGATGTGATGATAGTTTTACCCAAAAGGTCAAAGGTCAACGTCACTATAACATCATAATATCCTGTTTTTTTGTACTGAGCGAGGTGTCTTCAGGTGATTGTTGTTGAAATCACAGAATAAGAAATACACTGAATAAACGTTAAATGAAGAATTCACTCATTATTTTCAACACTTCTCGTTATTTCTTCTGAAACGGATGAGAGTGAAATACGAGACTGAAAAAGCGGAAGAAGAAGTCGTAACGGACGACAGGAGCCCCGTTAACTCTGTGTGTGTGTGTGTGTGTGTGTGTGTGTGTGTGTGTGTGTGTGTGTGTGCAGATTGTGAAACTTTCTGCAGAGTGTTTTTATCTGGATCAGGACTGACAGACATATAAAGTAAAACTCTGCCTGGTTGGCGATGGCGAAATAATCCAGTTGTGCCTCAAATCTGAATAAAGTTTTACTCAGATTAAGAAGGAAAAGCAGCAGATGATGTTTTTTAGTGTTTGTACATCTCAGCTTGTTTGTAATGCGAAGAAGCAGATTTATAAAAAGATTTTTCAGTTTTGAAATCTGATATTTTGCTCCATAAAAAGAAATCTAGTTCAGATTACACACAGAAAACTTGCATTGGCTCTTCAGAGTTTTACAGTTAAAGAGTTCAGTGGACTTCGACTTCGCCCACTCTTGGTTTGAAGCTGTATTTTAGAAAATTGTTGGTCTGAGCTGCAGTCCGGACGTCAGGAAGGTGTTTGGTTTTGGGGTCAGACATAAATTTAGGCCGCGTCGGGTCACAGAGGTCGTTTTCAGAAAGGGCAGAGAGAGAAAACTCAGCAGACTGCGGGGAAATAAAACTGTGGAGACGATGTTCTGCAGCTCGACGTGAACTTTACCGCCTCTGCAGCTTCCTCAAAGACTCGCCTCCTTCGTCGCTAACATTTAGATAAAAGCTGAATCACAGACGTGCACATCGTCTCGCATCAAAGATCAGTGTCAGATCTTAAAAAGAGCAGAAAACAGCTCAGACTCAGATAATCCTTCGTGCCCGTTTACAAATCACGGTTTGTGACTGAGTCTAATTATGGTTTCACACTAATTGCTGCAACACGGCGAGTGTTTTCGGCGAGGAGCAGCTGTGTTTCTCTGTGAGGGTTTGTGGTGAACATCAACCCCGACGTGCGGACAGATTTTGTGAATAAACACGCCGACGTCCTCGTGAGGTGACGTCAGAGATGAATCGTGAGGTTTTCCTGTAAACAGGCAAAAGTTGTGTTTGCGTTCAGTGTCACTCAACAAAACGCAGCGAGTGTGTCCTCGAGGTCTAATAAACATGATGGATGTATTTCCTTCCTCATTAAACTCTTTTTTTTCTTTCTACGCGTCAGTACAAATCCTGACTGGAATCACTTTCAAACGTGGCTCAGATCAGCTTTTTAAAAATTGCATTCATGTGTATTTCTTCATGCAAACATCTAAAAAAATCAGTCCCGATAAGTCAAAAAAGACAAAACTGAAGCAGCAGTGTGAACAAAGCCTGCTGCACAACCTTTATATGTTTATCTGTGGATGCATAAGTAGTTTTGTTTGTGCATGTAGATCTCAAGTTATGATGTTTTTATGTTGAGTAAAAACAACAAAGCTGCTCCACGGCGCTCCCAGAGGTCAAAATCTCCACAGTCAGACTTTAAAACTTTTACTGCTGCGTCTTGGTGTTATGTCACTCTTAAAAAACTGGCTCAGAAAACAACATTACAGTTGCAGGAGGCTTCAGTCCAAACCGACCAAACTGTGTCAGGCTGCGTCTTTTTGTCGAGACTTGCAGCGTCACAGAACAATTAAAACAAATCATCGTCCCTTTTTTTTTATTCACGGTTCTTTGTGAACAAAAGAAAACACGCCTCACGCAGTCCTGCTCGCATGTTAGCCGTCGACCTGCGTCTACAATCATTCGGGCCTCGCTGAGGTGTTTTGACAGCGCCGTCAGAGCGCCGCGGGGCAGCCGGCCGCTCGCTGTGGAATGTGTGTGTGACGTCGGTCGGCGAAATCTGCACAGCGCGGGCATTTACACACCACTTTAACACACACACGCGGTCGCACGGAGGTCGGGGAGATGATGCACACACCGGACACTGGAGTGCTGCTGATAGAAAGAGCAGAAGTTGCAGCGTTTGTAGTTTAAAAGAGAGCAAAAAAAGCGAGGCGGAGGGTGGAGAGACGGATCGTTTGTGCCTCAGTGGGCATGTTCACGTCTGCCAGCAGCAAAGAAGAGGAGGAGGAGGGTGATGGATATCCAGGAAGGCAGGTTAATGGAGGGTAATGATGATGATAACAGTCACACAGCGCGGCTACCTGCCCGACATCAAACCCTGTTTTCCGTTCTCGTCTGGAGCCGGAGGAGTCGAATGAGAGATTAAACGTTTCACTCAGAAACGGGGAAGAATTTAACGGATGCTTGCAAAGGAGAAGGGGGGTAAATGTGTCCAAAAAAGGGATGAGAGGGAGGTTTGTGAGCAAAAATGTCATGAACTTTAGCAGGTTTCTGTTGTGTTTTTTTTTCTTTTTACTTTCTAAGAGTTTGTAGATACAAAGCCGCCGTCTCTGCCTCTTTTCTCTACACTCGCAGGAGTTTTTTCTCCCTCGTTTTTTACAAAAACTGGTCTGGTTTTGTCCAGTTAGAGAGAAAAAGAGAGTAAAGACTGAAACACAGTGAAAGAGTGTTTTGTTTTTTTCCAACACGTGAATTTTCTGTCGTCCCAAACAACGAAATTGAGTTTGTTTACATCTGACTGGTTGGAAAAAGCTAATTAAATGACTCTCGTGACGGCTTGTAGAGGAAAAAAACAGCTGCATCAGGGACAAAACAAAGAAAAAAAGTTCTTCAGGACTTTAAAAACAAAATCGTCGTACTTCTTCCAGGTAAAAACCGCAATGTCGTTTGTTTCTGAGAAAAACTTCGGGAGTGTTTTGGAAAGTCGCCTGCTCACAAAAATCTCTAAAGCTCACGAATCAACTTGTTTTATCATGTTTGTCTCCTCCGCACACAAACTGGTCATTTGTCATTTTGCAGAAAGAATAATGTACTTTTCCAGCCTCATTTTCTAAAGTCAGGTGGAGGTCAGAGTCAAACTTACGTGGGACTGAACGCAGAAAGGTGGAGGAGGATTGTGGGAGGTGAAATGCCCCGAGGAGTGTGTTCAGGAGACGATGAGTTACGGGCCGAGTAAAAGTGGAAACGTCTTTTTGGTTATATTCATCCTTTTTAAAACACACACACAGCTGTCGTAGCGATAAGCTTGCAGGTGTGAGTGTGTGTGAACACGTGGTGTGTGTGAACAGCAGCACGATCATCCTGTTTCACTGAAGATTATTTTTAAAGTGTGATGTTGTTTTGTGGTTTTCCTGTGGAGCTGCACAAGATTTTAAACAGGGATAAACGTTTTAAAAAGTCTCCTTACTTCTTGTTATATAATGAAATTAACACTTTGTTAGCACCTGAATTTGACAAGTTTTTTTGTTGTTGTTTTGATATTCAGAGATAAAAATGAACTCAAGTTTGTTAAAGTTTCATCAGGACTTCTCTTACTATAATTTTCATGCAACAAAAGCAGGAAAATGCAGCTTTATTTTAAAAATGAATCATCAACTAGATGATCGGTCTGAGCGGGTTGATGTTTCCGTGGATAATGAGATAATACCGCCGCGTCTCCTCGCCGGGCGCCGTCACGTGGCTAATTATTGGTGTATTTTATGGCGCGTTTTAATGATAAACGTCTCCTGTAAGTTTTATCATTTCGTGTTTCGTCACAGCTGGTTTCAACCGGTTCCACTGAGTCTGATTTGTGCCTCCGAGGCAGGAATGTAAAGGCGAGCGCGGAGTCACCTCGAGGCCGTAAATCACTCGCACGCCGGTTCACACACGGGTCGACGTTTGCAGACGTGTCTCGTTCATACGTGCGGTTTCTGACGCTTCAGTTTAACTAAAAACAAAAACTTCATCACGATGAAAGAGTCAAATAAGTTTGACCCGACAGAAAAACCTTCCACAGGTCACTTCCTGTTTTTAACGGTGGATGATGGATCGATCGGCTTATTGCTCTTAAAACATTTCCAGAAGCACATCTGAACATGAGAGGAAGAGCTCAGGCTTGTTTCAGATGCACCTGTCTGTCAAACAACAAAAGAAAGATGAAGCTTCGATTGTGGCGCTGAAATCCTGCAGGCTTCATTATCTGTCCTGCAAAAGCTGCTTTTCCTCGGCCCTCCTCGACCTTTGGACTGTTTGCACGAGGTCGCCGTCAGCGGGAAAACCCCCGCAGGCGTTAATATCAGAAGTCTTTGGTGTTCGCGGGGCAGCTGCCAGGTGTGAATGTGTGGAAGTACATCGACGTGAAGCAGGAAGTGGGTGAAGTGAGCCGCGCTTATGTCATGTTTTATGTTGGAGTGTGTTTCGCTGGCGTTTCGGGGAGCGAGCGGCGAGGACGGCGAGGCCTCAGCTGTGCTGCAGGGATCAGATTTCCTCCAGCTGCGATCCCTCGTTCGACGGCGAGGTCGCGTCCTCTCAGACGTGCTCATCTTCTTCGTTTTTCACTCGTTATTTAAGAGGATCTTTTCTTTTATTTGTGTAAGACTTGAAGTTCAGGTTTTACAGACTGAAAAGCATCAATCAAATCTGCAAATGAAACGTGTGAGATTTTAAAAGCAGGAGGAGACAAATAAAATGAAATGAGCTCCATCTGGACTCAAACTGTGACCCCCCCTCCCTTTTTTTCTCATTCAGACTGATGTTATTTCTCAGACAGACGGACGGACACGCTCTGCTTTCACACAGTAGTCGTGCTGCCGTCCAAACATCTGCTCTTCCTCTGCTGCTCCTCTTCGCCTCTTTCATCACAAAAAACTGTAAACCGAACTTTCTCTGCAGTCGCTCGTCACCTCCGGTTTTTACGTCCGCTCACATGAATTTAAAGTGATTTAAAAAGGTTTTGCAGACAGATTTTATGCTGCAGGTTAAAATCTTAAATCCAAAAAGTGATAATTTTTTTCTTCCAGCCTCTCAAATAAAAATATTCAGTGCATTTCTTCAGTTTCATATCAAAGTAAATGAAATATCTCAGTATTTTAGATAAAACATCTCACTTTTCTTTATGTGAGGATAAAACAGGCAGCATATTCACAGTTAATCAAACAGATTTAAAGGATCCATACTGGTGATGTTGTTTGCACGATATTTGTGACGATGCTTCAGGATTTCTGTGACTTTCTGACCTTTCGTGCATCCATCAGCTCAGATTTTTATCAAGCTGCTGCATCCTGAATCCACTTTAAGCGTCGCGTAAATGTTTACGGCGTCTTTCGGTGACCCCGCTGACCTTTTCTCCTTTTTTTTTTTCTCGTCTCCTTTTCCTCGTCAGCACTTCTCGACCATCTTGAGCGCACACTTCGCTCACAAGTGCACCGAGTTCATTTATTATTGGAGGAAATTTGGCATCGCACACCGCGCGCATTCCCCCGTTTTACGACGTTAAACAATCACAAACAGCCTCAGATAAGCGAAGCTGTGATCTGCCTCAAAACGTCAGCACAAGCTCACAGTTTTCCATCTGCTGCACAGCTGCTCAGACAGCGACTAAAAAGTCACTTTCATTTGTTTAGCTGTTGAAAAGCCACATTTAATCATATTTAGTCTGTCAGCTTGAGTGCTGGTTTGGTTAAAAAAAATACTATTTAAAGCACATTAAGACAAAAGATTTACTTTAATTTCTTCTGTTTCTTCAGTCTGTCTTCACCAAAAGTCTGGATAAAAGTAGGAAAAAAAGCTTTTAGCTGCTCTGAAGTTCACTTGTTTGTGTGTTTTAACTTTTTTATTGAACATCATGAACATATTAAAGCAGTTTGTCGAAAAGCAAATTAAGAAGTCACTAATTATGATTCTTTATTCAAGAGCTAAAATACACAAATACACAAACGTACCAAAGTCAGGAGGTTTTCCTGCGCTGACATTATTCATGTGAATGCAACAAATATAACGACGTCATCATAGAAAGTTTCTCTTCAAATCAAATTGAACCAAATTTGCAGGAGGCCTGCAAAAGAAAATCTGAACTTGTTGCATCAACCTTCATTGAGATAAACAGCAGGTGACGGAAAACCAACATAAAGACGACATTTTTAGTCTTTTCTGTGGATGTTTAAGTCCTAAATGTGTCCCAGAGAGCATCAGACTTTATTTTTTTTGGAAAGTACCGACAGCAGCAGCTGATTTCACAGGTGAACGAGAGGCCGTCTTATCAAACCGATCGACTGCAACGCTTCACAGATTTGATTCTTCTCTGTTCTTCACAGTCAGATGAGTTTAGTATCTGCAAACTCAGAAACACACACAGTTTCTGATTAACTGCATTTTTCTGAGCTCCAGGTGAAACCAACTTCTCCACCTCAGCCACACAAACGTGAACATTTTCAGCTTTCTCACTCAGATTTTATGATTAACAGCTAAAAGTTAGTGTAAGAACAGCGAGTACTGAAAGTTTAACAGTGAAACGAGGCTGCGTTTGTAGTTTGTCTCATAACATTTGATGGATGAAGTTTCAGAAAAACGTTGTCTCGTGATTGGCTGCTCACGTTTACGTATTGTTACGCACACACAGGCGTGTAAATCCCTGCAGGTGTTACCTCAGCACATCAGTTTCTGTGCGTCTTTTGTGTTCGGTCCTCTAATCCGAGCGGGGGGGGGGATTAGGTGACTTCAAGCCCAAACAGAGCTGAGCTGAGCGCGGTTACCACAGAAACGCACCTGCCCGTCAGGTTTTCGGCTCCGCCTCCGAGGAGGCGCTGTGATGATGAAGTGATGCCGAACGAGTCGGTAATAAAAAAATCTTTAACTCGCTCAGTCTGAAGAGATGAGTCACCATGACCGAGCGACCTCACACATTCATCACATTCATTCTTCTTCTTCTCCTTCTTCTTCTTCTTCTTCTCCTTCCTTCCTTCTTCTTCTCCTTCTTCTTCTTCTTCTTCTTCTTCTTCTTCTTCTTCTTCTTCTTCTTCTTCATCATCTTCTTCATCTTCTTCTTCTTCTTCCTCTTCTTCTCCTTCTTGTTCTTCTTCTAATTCCTCTTCTTCTTCTTCTTCTTCTTCTTCTCCTTCTTCTTCTTCTTCTTGTTCTTCTTCTTCATCTTCTTCTTCTCCTTCCTCTTCTTCTCCTTCCTTCCTTCCTTCTTCTTCATCTTCTTCTCCTTCTTCTCCTTCTTCTTCTTCTTCTTCTTCTGTGGTGTGTTTGTGTTGAGTCACACGTCAGTCTAACTAAATATCTTGGCTCCATCGCAGAGTTGCTGTTTGATTTTGTCGTCTGTACGTGCTGTGAGAGCAGGTTTGGTTGTGAAAAGCGTCGCCTCGAGCGAAGTGTGTGTGTGTGTGTGTGTGTGTGTGTGTGTGTGTGTGTGTTTTTGGCTCCGTGCTGCAGAAACACACTCGTGTCCTGCAGCTGTAGGTTTGAAGTAATCTGCTTTGTTTTGGTGCCTTTTGTTTGGTCAACAAAAAAAAAAGTCTGACGTCGTGTTTCGTGTTAGTCATTCTCTCTCTCATTTTTGGACTCGCTTGCAAGACGCGGCTTGAAGCGAATTCCTCGTGTTGGATGTCACTTCACCCTGAAAGCCCTGAAATATCAAAGCATCTCCTTGAGTTTCATATCAGTGATGCATAAGTGATAAAAGAAATACAACACACACGATAACACCTCCATACTGGAGCTTTTCCAAGAGGCTTTTTGGAAACAGGTGACCCAGTTGGAAAGCCGACAGAAGCTCCTGGCGAAGGAAGCGTCTGTTGCTCTCGGCTCGGCGTGTGCACTTTAACAGCAGGCGTCACACCCCTGCAGGAGTTTACGTCAGAGAGACTCTCTGTCTTCACCTTCGGCAGGTACCGAGTGTGCAGCCAAACACTTCAAACACGCCGGCAGCATCCTCGGCTGCGTCGCCACGGCAACGCTTCCTGTTTGGACCCAAATCTGACCGACGCACAGAAAAGTCTTTATTCTGCGTTAGATTAAATAAAGTAGCTGCTTTGTAGACGCTGAGGATCCACGTGAAACGACGAAAATAAGAAGGAGCAAAGTGTGAGGATGATGATCGAGAATGTACATTTTATTGTTCATCTTCTTTCAGCCTAGTCACAAATAATAATCATAAATAATCATTAATAAAATCATCATCATTAATCACAAGTTTCCTGCTGCAAACTCGGCCCACGAGCTGCAGAAATCAGTTTGTCTTTGTGACTCATTTCAAGCTGTGTTTGGATGTTTTC
>JBAJHX010000041.1:22935351-22967471 GCA_037176925.1 Amniataba percoides
GCATTACGGCCACCGTAGTCAGGAGCCTCGCGGAGTGATACGTACTGTGTGTAATGCACCTTATAGTCCGGTGCGCCATATATATATGAAAAAAAGATCGAAAATAGACCATTTATTGACAGTGCGCCCTATAGTGCAGAAAATATGGTAAATTTTAAAACAAGCAGAAACAGACACCACCAAATTTTCTAATGGGTCACCATTTTAGCATAGAAATCATGCATGTTATGCCTTTAATCTAACTTCCCTGCCAAATAAACTTTATTTATTTAATACCTTTCATACACAAAACACAGCTCAAAGTGAATGAATAAACTTTTCAAGTAAATGTAAAAGAAGTTGCTGTTAATTTCAGCTGCATTTTGTGCAGGAAAGGTGCAGTATATTTGTATAAAGCCACATGAGTTGCTCCTTGTGATGTGTGTGTTTTCCCTGCAGGTCATTAACGTGTCCAGGCGGGTGCTGTCGGAGTTGGGGGTTCAGCTGGGTCTGTACAATGCTGGGTCTTCAGAAAGACTTCAGTTAATATACGACTACCACAGTGCCATTAAGACGGCAAAAGAGGAGCAGATGAGGGGAGCAGGAGAAGGTCATACCTGGGCAAAGGTAAACCAAAAAAGACATCACAGTTATTGGAGCAATAAATAACTTGAAAATCCTCAGCAGAGTAACAGCTGATGGGACTGTAGCTCTCAGTATTACAAATGTACCTGCCTAATCTCTTACTTTGAGTCATGACACGATGTTTTCTACGATGACTGCGGTTATTATTTATCTGTGGAAACAAATGTCCTTACCTGAGTTTTCTGTGCTGTCTGTTCAGATGTTACACGGCATTAGATCGTATTCACCTCTGCGCAGACTCCTCCTGACCCTCCTCGCCCTGCCGAGCTCTCTACACAGGCCTCAGGTGTTTTCTAAGGTGAGTTTAAAAGCTGAACTAATTCAAGAACCAGACGATGGAGAGTATCGTCAAAGGCTCGGATATACTACAAGCAGTCTGACATTAAAGAAGTTCCCAACACTGAGTTTTTCTTAAAGATGCTGAGACACAGTTTTTGGAATGAAGTTGGGATTTTAACTTGTTAAACAAATATCCATCAGTATGTACCATTAACAAATCATCATTCTGTTTTTATTGTTAAGTTAGAACACTTTAGCATCTAAAAGTCTTCCTGCTTGTTTCAGTGTCTGCCTACATTTGTTTTGTTTTGTTTTGTTTGTGCTCTTTTTTCTCCTAGTTAAGTATTTTTTTGATGGTAAAGACTTTTATTTGTGTGTTTTCCTGTTTGCTCCCGTGTGAAGCTCCACACAGAGGCTCCTCCTGACTGTAAGGAAACCTCCAAAGCGTCTCCTCACACAGCCCCACCCGACCGGCCGGGTTATGACAACGTGAAGAAAGAAGAGTCTTCAGAGGACGATGACGGTTTTGCACCTAAACACGACAACACGAGGGAGGAATCCGACTGCACAGACAACTCCTCCGGTAAGACTTTTCATAACAGCGCCATCAACATGAAAATGTGACTGTTAAAGCTGAAAACTACTGTGCACTTCCAGATGTTGAATAACCAAAGTGACTGTGTTTTATCAGATGTGGTCGACATCACAGAGGAGTCCAGCAGACGGACGATCAAACTGCTGAAGACCATAAGTAAGAAACTGTTTGTGTTATTTATGTTAGTGTGGAAAATACATGAACCTTCTTCATTTAATGCACATCTGGTCCTGAAAAACACGTGAGGATGTTTTTAATTTAAAAATGAACATGAAGTGAGTCAGTTTAAGGTGGACGGGTTTGTATAAATAATATAATAAGTTTTGTAGATTCAGGAGCTCATCGTGTTTTTTCAGGTCAGAGAAATTCACAAGCCAAGTCTGTGGTCATTGAAGATGATGATGATGATGATGATGACTGCATGGTTTCAACAAGCACGCCGCCCAACTCCTCACAACCGCTGGGAAAATCTACGGTAAGTTTGTTCAAATTATAATAATCTCCATCCAATAAGATCCTGTAAACATACAGTAACTGCATCATGATTTAAATGTAATGTGAATTACTGAGAATTAATGATGAATAAACACAAATCCGTGTTTACCTCTTCACTTTTAAATAAGAATAAAAGCATATTTGGGTCCTTAAGATGTTGTCACAGTTGTTGCTGCCTCTCACACCTAAACTTTTTGGTTAAAATGAACTTTACATTTTGCAGACCAAACTAAAGTTTTCTGCAAATAATTAGCAGATTTAGCAATAATTAAAAGAAGCACCAGCTGCAGCGTTGTTCTTAAATGTGGGATTATTTAGTAACCACGGTAACACACATGCATGTTTTTAATAAGGCTCAATTATTTAAGTCTTTTTAAGTAGATAAATAAGCATAAAAGGTTCTTAATGTTCTTTGTCTGTGTTTTAAAAGCCAAATGAAAAGTTTCTTGTCGTCTCTGTTTCTTAAAAATGTTCTTGCAGCATTAAAATGACTCACTTGCTCAGCTGAGATTTCGTTCCATGTTGAAACAGGAAATAATTTAATATTCTCGTGTGTGTGTGTGTGTTGTGCAGGGTGAAGTTGGGGAATTGGTTTGGAGTCATATGGACGGTTTCCCTCCCTGGCCGGCCGTCACGATGCCCAACATGCAGCAAATACCAGGAAAGATGTATGTGGAGTGGTACGGACAGAGACTCGTCTCCCAGGTGAGTCCGGCGTGAAGTGGAGAAATTCAAGCAGCACATAATGTAAAGTGACAGTACAGTAATACCAGATATCATCACGGATCTCTGAGTTCTTACATTTGTTAATATCAAGCTCCCACATGTTCCCATCCAAGTGTTTAATGTATTATTATTCTTTATATCTATCTACGTTCTCTGCTCTCATTTCTTGGCTCTGATTACAGATCAGTAAGCAGGAACTGAAACCATTCGCACACTTCAACGAGAACTACTCCCCCAACTGCTTCGCCACCCTCGTCACCTACAGAGAAGCCATCTTCCTGTCCCTGCAGGTTTGTGTGTTTCTGATGCTCACTAACAGAAAAGTCGTGTTAACTTCTCGAATCCTCTGTGAGGCCCGGCTGTCATGTTTCCCTTTGTGTGTCAGGAGGCATCTCGACGCTGTAAGAAGCAGTTTCCCGCGAGTCTGGAGGACAAAGATGAGCTGCTGAAACAGATGTTAGACTGGGCCTTCGGAGGCTTCAATCCCACAGGACCAGACGGATTCAAACAAACCACAGACGGTACGAACGTCTGATTGAAGAGTCGATTCATTTCTTTACTGCTGTGTTAAATAATGTTGTTTTTAATAGAGCGAGATCATGGACTTCTCAGGGTCTAACTGCAGAAGAACAACCTGATCAGAGTCTGATTATGTTGTAAAATAATATGATAAATATGGTAAAATAACACTTTTGAAGCAGTCACTTATAACAATCAAGTTAGTGTCTGAGTCACTTCTGTCATTCAAAGAAGAACCTGAGCTAGCAGAATATCTGATGCTGACTTTTATGATTCTGTCCAGGTGTCACTGAAAGAAACAGACCAAAGATGAAGAGGAACCTCTTCCAGGAAGCCGACTCTTCTCATCACTCCTCCGCCTCTCTGACCCAGAAGAGCAACAACGTCAGCACCGAGCTGAAAGACGTGGCCGTCTCCTTCAACAAACTGTCCTGTTACCCCGGCGAAAAGTCGAGAAAAAGTGCAAAGGAGGAAGACTTTGCAGGAAAAGCCACAAAAGGAGTCGTGAGGGAGAAGATGTCAAGTGGAGGATGGGCGGCCGAGACGGGGAAGCAAAGGAACGGAGGATGTGAGGGAGAGAGAGATGGATGTGGAAGAGGGAGGGGGAGGGGAGGATGGAGAGGAGGGAAGGTTCATAAGAAGAAAATCAGTCTGATCGACGGAGCTGATGATGACACGTCGCCGGACTTTGTGCCGTACAAGAGGAGGTCCTACGCCAAATCTTACAACAAGGCCACGGAGACAAACAGCGTTTACACTCAGCCGGACCAGAAAGTCAGAGGCATGAGACGAAAGATAAATTATAAATAAACACATTTTAAGATTTAATAAATCTGAATGTGAGAAACACATCAGATCACAAGATCCTTAACAGAGTCTGCAAATGTTCATATAGAAACATGTAAATAGATTTAGATTGTGTTCATCGTGTTGAATATCACATTTACACTGAAACAAGTTAGAGGGAAAGATCAATAATAATGTGATATGCTTTCTTTTCTTGCAGAGGAGGCCATTCGTGTGATCATGGACACGAAGCTGGACATCGAAGGTGAGTGTTTGCAGAAATATTTGATATTAAATATTTTACATTTAAATGGCATTGTAAGAATTGCAAACCCTCCAGTGGATTTTTTATTAAGTGTTTACATCCATATAGATCATTTTTATTTGTTCTTCTCATTTCTGTCTTTGTTTCATGTCTGCAGGCTTCTGTTTGTGTTGTGGGACTGAGGACGTTCAGATCTCCCACCCTCTGTTTAAAGGCAGCCTCTGCCTGAAGTGTAAAGTAAGAAAATCATCAACTTCTCTTCGTGTTACGAGCGGCAGGCACCAATAATTATGTCGAGTTCAGACACACGACGTCGGCCTGATAAAGGACGAGGGATTGAAATGTCCATCAGGCACAACAAACGCCTCATCTCACCACGAGTTTGATAAAAGCTCCTTTAAACATGTTGAAGAGAGAGAGGAATGACGCAGGTGGAGCAAACACAGGCGGTACCACACACACCTCTTTGGACGCTGCTGTTTGTTCACTTTCTCTTCCTCGCATGTCGATTTTTTGCATTTTCCCGATGACATCATGCAGGTTGTGTGATCGGCTGGAGACCCTCTTGTAATCTGTCTCTGAATTTCTGACTCTGTTATCGGACGCAGAAATCACAAACATGAACAAAGTGTGAACAGAAATATTAATCTCGACTCTCAACCGGTCTGTGTGTCTGTGTCCTGTAGAACAACTTGACAGAAACTCTTTATCGTTACGATGAAGATGGATATCAGTCGTACTGCACCATCTGCTGCTACGGACTGGAGGTCATCCTGTGTGGCAACGACAGCTGCTGCAGGTCTGCTCATCTCTCTCTCTTTATTTCAGTCTGTTTAGTACAAAGAAAACAAACAGAGTATTTACCCTTCCTCCTCTACGATTTTCAGATCTTATTGTGAGGACTGTCTGAACATCCTCGTCGGTCCGGGGACGTTTGATTCGCTGAAGGAGCAGGAACCGTGGATCTGCTACCTGTGTCAGCCCCACCGGCCTCACTTCGCTCTGGTTCCCCGGGAGGACTGGAGCATCCGAGTCCAGGAGCTGTTCGCCAACAACAGCGGCATGGAGTTTGTGAGCGACCCACAGCAAAACTAATATAATACAAATATGAATTAACTGGCAGGATTAGTAGTAAAAGTAAAAATAATAATAAAATATTGATTTTTTAATTACAATTTATTGGTTTTCTGACCCATAAATACACTCTGGGTGTAAATAAATAAGTAATTAGACATTTTCTTTAGCAATAATATATGTAAGATAAATTAAATAAATTGTTATTAAGTGTCTCAGCACCAAAAAAAGTAAAAATGCACAACAGATGCAAAGAACATCATTTATTAGGTACAAACAAAATAAAAAGATAAAGACTAAAAACAATATTTATTTTAGTGACTGGTTAAACTTTTCTTCCATCAGTGAGGAGTCTCTCTGTCACCCTTTTTATTTTGTAGGAGCCGCACCGTGTTTACCCGTCCATCCCCGCCAACCTGCGCAGGCCACTTCGAGTCCTTTCGCTGTTCGATGGCATCGCAACAGGCGAGTACAAAGACCCGAATCCTGTGTTACTACAAACCGCAGCACTGAAGAACAAGAGACTCATGTTAACTCATGTTAAACTTCATATGAAGCGCTGATAAGTTTCACGAGCATCAACTTTACTCTGCAAACGACAGTCTTGCAAACAGCATGTGCACCATAAAATAAAGATAAATATCAGCAGAAACAAATCAATTGCTAAATTAATTCTTTGTGTGTTTTTTTTCTCACATTGAATTCAAATATCGCTCATTTTATGTCAAACAGAGAACATGAGTGATCACAGTGGGGGGAAAATAAACAAAAATTTAAATTAAACATGTTTTTGGTTCCTTTTCTAAGCTATAATCGTTTAGAAAGCTTCTCTTCGAAGTCTAACTCTGATTAAACTGTTGAATTTCTTTATCTGAAGTCGAGCTCACGTGGCATTCGTCTGTCTGTGTTTCAGGTTACCTGGTTCTGAAGGATCTCGGCTTTAAAGTAGAGAAGTATGTCGCCTCGGAGGTCTGCGAGGATTCGCTTGCCGTCGCGACCGTCAACCACGACGGGAAGATCGTCCACGTTGGCGACGTTCGGTTCATCACCCAGGAGCTCGTACGTTCACACAGCCGCGGTTCTTCTGGTTCTGTGTTTTCACATCTTCACGCGCAGCTGATGACTTAAATTCTTCCTTTTGAGTCATTTGAAGATGTCACTTAGGTCGATTTCTTCCTCTTTGACCGTGCAGCTCGAGCAGTGGGGTCCGTTTGATTTGCTGATCGGTGGCAGCCCCTGCAATGACCTCTCCATCGTCAACCCCATCAGAAAAGGCCTCTATGGTACGTTTCTGCTCTGTACGCACCAATTAAACACACTTCAAATCTTGTGTGAATCTTCTGGTTCGTTGCTGTAATTCCCTCCTCTCCCCTGCAGAGGGCACTGGCAGGCTTTTCTTTGAGTTTTACCGCATCCTCCAGCTGCTGAAGCCCAAAGACGAAGACCCGCGGCCGTTCTTCTGGCTGTTTGAGAACGTGGTCTTCATGAACACGCACGACAAAGTCAACATCTGCCGCTTCCTCGAGGTTCGACCATCCACCTCTCTCTGATTTCTGTAGGATCCTCCTTGTCCCTCTGTACTTAGTATAGTCTGTATTATATGTATACTTTATTTTATATCCCACAGATGTAAGATTTTATTAACATCTGCACAACAATCACATGAATATTTAGACAGAAAAACCACCAAAGCAAAAAAGATGGATAGAAAACTGAAGTAAATAATAAAGCATATATAAATATATATGATATAAATAAGTAGTATCAGTAGAATCTAATTTTCTGGTTTCTAATCACACTACTAAGACACTTTTTATTATTACTTATGATTATTTATTTTTCTCTTTTTCTGTTTATCTGTATTAATGTCTGACCTTTTTCTCGTCTTATCTCCCATATTTATTCCTTTCTTCCGTCAAACCTTTTTCTCTCTCTCTTCTTTTCCTCCTTGTTGAACTGCTGTTTGTCTCTAAAGTTGTTTTAATCTCAGAGAAAATGATTGTTAGTCTCTGATTGTTTGTCAGTGTAACCCGGTGCTGGTGGACGCAGTCAAAGTGAGTCCTGCTCACAGAGCTCGAAGCTTCTGGGGAAACATCCCGGGAATGAGCAGGTAACACTTTAAATTATTAAATTATAGTAGTATTATTAATATATCAGTGTCTTTTAGGAGCAGTGGCATCAATAAAAGTGCCATTTTTACCTTTTTTTATTTTAAACCTGTAAAGTTTTTATATCATAATTTAAATCTGTGTTGATGCTTTTTCTTTAATTATATTTCTGGTTTCTTCTTACTTTTATAAATGTTTAATTTTCCTCTCTTTCCTGTTTCTTCATCTTTTTCTGCTCTTTTTTTTTATAAATAATTGCTTGTTTGTTTGCTGTTTGTCTCCCATCAGGCCCATTATTGCCTCTCAGAAGGACAAGCTGAGCCTCCAGGACTGTTTAGAGATCGGAAGAGAAGCCAGAGTCAGTCGCCTTTACCCCCTCTGGTCCTTTTAATTTATTGAATTACTGTGTTGGGTTTGTCAATAATCATCACTGCACGTTTTTTTTTCTGTCCAGGTCACTAAAGTGAGGACGATCACCACCAACCCGAACTCTCTGAAGCAGGGCAAAGACGTCTCTCTGCTGCCCGTCCTCCACAACGGCCGAGAGGACAACCTGTGGATCACCGAGCTGGAGAAGTAGGCTCTGTGTGTGTGTGTGTGTGTGTGTGTGTGTGTGTGTGTGTGTGTGTGTGTGACAGATGATAAGCTAAACAGGCAACATACTAAAAGATGATCTATTTTTACTATATACAAAAGCAGATGTACTAAAAAGAAGTGGCACCACAACACAAGAAAATTTTTTTTTTACATTTTTCTCACACACTGTTGTCTTTTAATCTCTCAATTTCTTGTCAAAGATTAATAATTTGGTCTTTAAAACATATGAAAACACTGAAAAATATCCATTACAGAGTTCAAGTGACATCGTCATGTTTCTTTTTTTGTTTGACCAAAAAAAGTCCAAAACTCAAAGACGTTTGTTGTATTGTCATAAATGTCGTAATAAAACCAGGAAATATTCACATTTAAGAAGCTGGTAGCAGAGCGTGTTTGGTGTTTTTTTTTCTTGTAAAACGATTTAAATGTGTTTGTTAAATGTTGTGTTGACGTGTTCCTTCTCTTTTACCGTCCACCAGAATCTTTGGTTTCCCCAAACACTACACCGACGTGAGGAACATGAACCGGCAGCAGAGGCAGAAGGTTTTGGGGAAGGCGTGGAGCGTGCCGGTCATCCGTCACCTCTTCGCTCCTCTGAAGGACTATTTCGCCTGCGAGGAGCTGCCTCCTGTGAACGGCGCCTCCTCCACCAGCCCGTCCTCGCCCGTGTCTCCTCAGCTGCAGCAGACGTGATGTTTGCGTCGTGTCACTTGTCTTATAAAAACTACACGAAGCCTAAATTAGTCTTAGCAGCTTACAGACGGCTTTAGAGGGTCGTTGTCCTCCATGAAACACTCAAGTCTCTTTCCTTGAGTGTGTTAAATGTGCCGTTCATGTGCAGAACAATCACTTTGGCCTCCAAATACAGAAAATACTTGACGATTCTCCCTTTTAGTTTCCAGCTCGATCTGCTGGAGTTTAAAGTCGCTGCCAGTCCTTCCTTTTTTCTCACAAATGACTCTAATCAGCAGCTCTTACAACACATTATAAAAGTGATTTTATTGTGATCGTTTTTACACCTTCAACTAATTAATTCTGTAAAAGAAAAAGTCTTAAATGGTGCTTGAAGCTCATGTCAGATTCAGATAATTTCCTCCAGAGCTGCAGCCAGGAACAAATCTAATCTTGTGTGTATCAACATGAATATTGATCATATTTCTGAAGGTTGAACATTTGAAACTATGCATATGTAGAATCTGAATCATTTTTAAAGTAATTGATAAAAAAAATAGTTTGACAGATGTTTAGAAAGAGGGACATCTTCATGAATCACCACTACATTTTAGTTATTTTTTAAAAAAATGTGGTGTGATCATGTTGAACACACAATCTTTTTAAACTGTTTTTAGCTTTTTTATCCTTTTGTTTCCACTTTTTTTGTCTTTTTGAACTCTGGGAAGCAGCAGAAATAGTTTAGTATAACCTTTATTATGTGTATATAACTGTGTGTGTGTGTCTTTGTGTGTGTGTGTGCACTGCCACTTTTACACCAACAAAACTGATGGACAAAAAGACCCTGAAGAGTCTTTGTGCTGCTGTCGATAACGTTTAAATACTGATGATTACAGTCACCTGCTGCTTCATAATTTAAGAGAAAAGGAGAAAACTGTGACAGAAAACCTCATTTTATCTGTTTGTACTCTGAAAGAACGATGCAGATCTCTGAAGGGATGATGACTTTTTCCACAAAGTTCATCATCATTATATGTTTGCTGTTACAAGTTTATTTTCTTTGTCCAGTGAACTGAATATAAATCATGGTCATT
Organism: Amniataba percoides; assembly: GCA_037176925.1. Taxonomy (NCBI): domain Eukaryota; kingdom Metazoa; phylum Chordata; class Actinopteri; order Centrarchiformes; family Terapontidae; genus Amniataba; species Amniataba percoides. Next base: position 22,945,186 of record JBAJHX010000041.1, read on the forward strand.
TATGTTACAGCTGAACTGGGCTGTCATTTTGAACCTAAAATGTCGCTGACTCTGTTGTTGAATACTTACAAACTGTTCAAATCAAAACCAAATGTCTGTATATTTAGCTAATTAAGTGTTGTGAATAGTCGTTTGCTGATTATTGTACAGAATATTATCCGAGGTTACTGTGATCTTTCCTGACTGATGATTGCATCATGAACATTTTGAGATTTGTTGTTGAGGTTTTAGTGGGCTGCAGTGTTTTTCATTTTTACTTCTACAGGACAAGACTGATTAAGGCAATAAATCGCTTAATTGATATTTATTTGATTTCTGCTGTTTTGGGTTTAAACTTCCAACATTTACACTTTAGCTCACTGTAAGTTCACTTTATTTAAATATCAGACAAAGGATTCAGTTCTTCTCCATACTGGGGTTTAATTCCTGGGAGGGGAGAGAAGGCTTCAAAACTACATTTAGACCTTGGAACTTGAAAATGGGGTTTATAAAAAATAAGACTGAACAATTAAATCAGTCAATATGAAATCCACTTTTTTTATTTAATAGCATTAACATCTGAATAATAGACTCTGAAGTACACAAAAGCAAGTTAATTCATGAAAAATGTGACAGTCCTTTGCTGTCTTTATTATTATGATTATTATTATGATTATTATTATTATTAATAATAATAATTATAATATGCTTCTTCTTCTTATTATTATTATTAGTATTATTATTATCATCAGTTTCCGGTGTCATGTCCGTGCGCGCGTGCACTAAGTGTCCCGCCGTCGTTACGTTTAGGCGTTTCCCAGTACGCGCTGACGTCATCGCATCGGCTCTTCCGCTGCCGGCAGAGAGCGTGAAGAAGAAGAAGCTGAAGAAGAAGAGGAAGAAGGAGAAGAAAAGTGCCGAAAACGTCAAAAACTGTATTGATTTGTTTTTTATATTAAACAATCAACCGCACAGATCAATAAACCACCGAGTCCCTTAACTGTGAAGCCCAGTCTGCTGCAGGTAAGCCGTACCGGCGCTCTCTCCCGTTTAGCGGCGTTTTTACCGGCTCCATGCTAAGCTCTGTTAGCATTAGCTACACCGGGACGCGCTCCGCTTCCATCCCCGAGAGAAGCACCTCGGGAGCGGCCTCACTCACAGTCAGCTACCGGGAGCTCCGCTGCGGACAAATACCCCGCCTTTTATTAACACATTATATCCACGAGAGAACCAGAGCTAACGGCGGCGCCTGGTGGAGTCCACGGCCGTCCTGATGTCGGCTAGAGGAACTAGCTGGCGGCAGCAGTTAGCATTAGCCACAATCAGTTGCTACATCCCAATACAAATAAACTAGCCGCTAATTAGCACTGACAGCTAACCGTGGTTACACCCTAATACAAGCTAACTGCTCTCCAACGTCAGCAGATCGATTAATATAGAAGAAATCAATTAATCAACCGCTCATGCAGACTGACGTGTGGCCGCGATGCTAAGCTAACTGGCTAAGATGCAATGCAGTTACCGTTAGCTTCCGTTAAGTTCCTTATAATAACTAAATAAGCAACAAAAGTCAAAATACGTGTTGAAAATGTTATTTTAGACGTTAAATGAAAATTAAATGCTACCTTTGTCTAGTTAGTAATATTTAGTTTTTGATTATTTGCCTGAAATGTGTGAATTCAGGTGGATCCACTTTATACGTTTAATACTGTTGACTTTTTTTTAAAATTATTTTTTGTTTTTACAGAGTCAGAAAACATTTAAATGTAATTAAACCAGAAAACCGAAACGGTCATTTGCACCTGTTGTTTCTGAGCCGTCAGACTGTTAAATGACTTGAAATTAACTCAATGTTTTTTCAGATAAACAGTCAAAATAAAATCACTTAAACCCCTCAAATCATCTGCCTGCCAGTCTGGATATGATGAAGACCACAACACATTTCAGACAAACCGCCTGTCTAATCGTGATGATGTGCAGTGATATATTGGGTTGAAATAAAAAAAAAATTATTCAATCAATTACACTAAAATTCTGTAAGATTAAATACAAGATCATTAACAGACTACATGTAAATGCAGATATTCGATGTTAGTGTGACTCTTTTCTTCATGTCTGGACGGAGAAGCAGCCGTGCATGACCTCATCTCATGCGGTCATGCTCTGCTATTTTATTTATCTTTTTGGCTCTTAGTTCAAAGTGAGATTAAGAAAGTTCAGGATAGATACACCAATAAATCCATCATTTTGTACTCTTAATTTTACATGTGTTAAAAGGTTCTTTTGAGGATTTTGTCAGAGACAAGAAGTAGGAATTTGTGGTTGTGATAATGGCTGTTATTGGTTTTTATCACATCTTGTCTTTTTATTTCAGGTGAAAATAAGACTTTGAGAAACCAGCACACAAAAATATCAAACTGAGAAAAGAAGAAAGTGATCGCAGGGGAGGCTGAAAACAGAATATTTATGAACATAGCTGAAGTGATTAGTCAGTTTTATCTCTAATAAATAAGTAATAGTTGGTGTGCTCTGAATTTTGTTAATGTGAAGTGAAAATGTTGGCCTTTTTCATAAAGATACAGATCTGATATTCACCAGCACATGACGGTATTTAGATGGAAATCGTCCATCAGGATCAGATTATTTCTGCGCAGTCTGAAGAAAACTGTTATTCTTTGTAAATCCCACAGCGACTGCTCTCAGCTGTTGAGGAAATAACTGACCCAGCAGTGACTGCGGATCAGCATCCAGCAGAATCTGACCTCGGTTTGGTGATTTGGCGTTGGTGGTTGTGAACTGTGCTCATTATGAAGAGTTGTTTTGGACGGCGGCAGTGTTTGGGTGTGTCTGCAGCCGTGTGATGATTGAAGGGCGTGTTTGGTTTACAGTGACAAGCAAATCCACAATGAAATGTCAACTCACCAGAATCAGTGGGTCAAATGTTTGTCCCTTCAGATTTCATGTGAGTAGATAACAATAAAGCCAAATCTGCCATGTGGTCTTTTGTTGAGCTGAAATGATCAGTTCATTAGTCGATCAACAGAACATTAAATAAAATTGTTTCTGCCATATTTAAAGCAAAAGGCCAATAATTCACTGCTTCCTGATTATTAGGTGTGAGTATCTGCTGTCTTTCTTTGTCCTTTGTGACACTGAACTGGATATTTTGGGGTCTTGCGATTGTTGGTCGGATAAAAAAAGGAGTTTGAGGAAAAGATGAGAAAATTCTTTATTGATCCCAGAAGGGACATACAGGATGAAACCATTGTACCTTTATTTGTCCTGAGGGAAGTTGTTGTGCAGCAGTACAAAGTAATAGAGAGGGGAAAGACAGTAAGGTGAAAACCACATGTACACATCTCCAGAAATGCGACAGTTTAACTCTAATTATCAGTGTATCTGTTTTCTATCAATGACGCAGCATCACGAATGCAAATGAACTTTCATCCTTCAGCGACATGTTTGGCTGTGACCTGATAAAACAGCCATCATGTAAATCACTCCTTCATCTCTCACCTGTCCTCTCCTGTGTGCCAGCAGGTGACCGAAGATGGCTGTGAACGTGTACTCCACCTCAGTGACCAGCGACAACTTGAGTCGTCACGACATGCTGGTGTGGATCAACGAGTCTCTACAGATGAACCTCACCAAGATCGAGATGTTGTGTTCAGGTAAGACATCGCCTCACAGGAGGACTCTGCGTTTCATTAGCAGGCTGAAATAGTTCATGACAGAGAAATGGAGGCGTAGGAAGGCGAGATATTTAGCATGGCCGCGTGACTTCACTGGAACAAAAGGTCGTCCGTCGCTGCTGCTGAATATGTTGGCCAGAGTTCTGTTTTTTTATCTAGATAAGAAAATATGTTCTCAAAGGTCGAGGATTTTTTCATCAGGAAAACTTAAAAACTTGAAAATTCAACTCAAATATTCCACCATTTGCCGAGCACACAGTCTCATGTTTCCTGATTTGGATGGTTTCTTTATGCAAAGTGCTTGAGATGTCCCTCAAGAAGTGTCTCTGGTTCAAACTGATGGAGGAAAATGTCGTCTTACCTAAAAACATCCTTCGCTCTTGTTTCACACCCGTCTGCCTGTGCATGCATGTGTTGCACTCGTTAATATCTAAACCTTCAGCTTTGTGTGTGTGTGTGTGTGTGTGTGTGTGTGTGTGTGTGTGTGTGATTTTAAAAGGGCGTGTCAGAACGGCGCATGACAGCACAGCTTCCTTTAATCCCTGCTGGACAGAAACATGAGTCATCTGCAGTTTAAAAGTTCACGTCAGGATATTATGTATCCATTTTATACAGAATAAAAGTAAAAAAAACATCTTCAGTCCACATCCTCTGCAGTTCAGAGATACTGAATGACGCTCTGATGTGATCATTTTATTTCCAAAAGAGAAATTAGCTGCTTCATTGTCAGGTGATTCAGGTGCATCTTAGCATTATGAGCACTGCAGTTAAATACCCAACAGGACAGGAGTTTGTCCTCTTAGTCAAAATAAGTTTAAATAGTCTGTTAGTTCTCAAGTGAAAGTAAATTCATCTCAATTTTTCTCCTTTTCTGTTTCTGTATATCTTTATTTTTTTTCTAATTTACATGATTCATTTTCTGTCTTTTCATTTATTTTCTGTCCAGGTGCTGCCTACTGCCAGTTCATGGACATGCTCTTTCCCTCCTCTTTGCCTCTGAGGAAAGTTAAATTCGGTGCCAAGCTGGAGCACGAATACATCCACAACTTCAAGCTCCTGCAGGTTTCCTTCAAAAAGATGGGAGTCGACAAAGTAAGTACCGACATGCTTCAGACAAACTATTTCATGTTACTGAAACTGTACGAATGAGCATGATTGCTTTTAAGAATCAAACATAAGGACTCCGCCTACAGAAATATGCAAATCTGACATGGCTTTTTTCTGTTGCTGCTTCACAATAAAAACCTTCCAGTGTTTCATTGACAAAAAGCTTTTAATGTGGCGCAGCCGCAGGAAGTGTTTGATTACGAGTGGCGGGCTGAAAGCGAGTGACGTTCGTCGTGTCGGCTGCTTGTTGAGGATTAGAGAGCTCAGTCCAGGCTGCTTTCCTCCTTCCTGCGGTGGGAGAAAACACGACTTTATTTTACTAAAGAAACTTGTCACACACACACCTTCGCGGTGAAGAAAAATGACAGAATAACGTGAAACAGAATATTTGGAGAACCCGGGTGTCTCTTGGAAGACAACCGCAAATCTAAAGTTTTAAGATAAATTTTAACAAGCTGCTTTCTGCTGCTTGAAGACAAACTCGAGACCAGCTGAGCGACTTTTGTTTGTTCTGTCAGCTCAACTCTCACTTCTGCCTTCATCTATCAGAAAGTAATGACACACACACTAAAACCCCGAAATGTATTTTTAAGCTGTGTGTGTGTTTGTGTGTATCAAATAACGACGGTTTAAGCGACCTGACGCGAGCGTCGGTTGTTCAGCCGCTGCTGTGTGAAAAGAAGCTGCAATGTTTTCACACAAACTACGTTATCTGACAGCGAAGAGGGAACATAAACGAACGCAGAGGCTTTCTAACATAAAATAAGTCTATTTAATCACTTTAAGAAGTCCTCATATGTGCACAGGTTTCTTTTTGTCAGGCCAGCAGAGATTATGGAGGGCAGAGCGGCTGAGTCACGGTTTGTTTTCAGAGCCAACACGCTGCAGCCTGTCCACACAGCCGCCGTCATTTGTTCACGGCTCAGCTTCCTTCCTGTTTTTAAGTCATGACTGCAGGTCTGCGCTGTGTTTGAGAAGCCGTGAACACACCACTGTGCACAATAACACAACACCAATACAGACTTAACAGAGGCAACAGTGTGAAGCAGAGACTGAAAAGGCAGAAGTGGATATTTACACCTGCTCTAAATCTCTGTCTGAGCAGTAAGTTATATTCACAGCCTTTTACTGTGATAATATCTATAAATGTATGCAGGGCTAAAATATTTCCCTGTTGACTTGTGATCAGTCTCAGTTTCCTTCAGAGGATCTGAGCTGTTTGGGTTTATAATCTCAGGCTTTGTGTCTCAGAGTCGGACTTTGCCCTCGTTCAGACGGCGTATCGTCCGGTGACGTCAGCTTCCTCCATCACTCGCTGCTGTTTTTATTCTTCTCTCTGTGGCTTCGACTGTGAATGTTGTATTTAACGTATGTACCAACACTGAAGGGTTTTTCTCTCTCTGGCTGCAGCGTCTGTACAGTCCACACATTGTCAGTCGATTCCTCAGCAGGATCTGAATCTGAGTCGCTGTGAAGGACGTCTTTCAATTTTTCTTCTTTATGACACAAAACTAAAGATATTAACATACTGAAGTATTGATGGTCAGATTGTCATTTTTGTCTTTTTTAACCTATAAAAATAGTTGAGAATAAAAACCTGCAGTCTGTTACTGATGTTAAAATAAGAGTGTGTGAAATAACAAAAATTGAGAGTGATCGGCTGAATCTGCAGCTCCGATCGGCTTTTTGGAGCTTTTAAGTTTCCGCTTGTTGTTTATCTGTCCGACCACAAGATCACTTTTAATGTCTGTTCTTGGTTCCTCATTTTTTTTCTTTTAGAGAAATGTTTGTCCGCACTTTGCTGCAGGATGTGTAAATAAGTTCAACATCAACTAAAGCTGCTGATCACAAAGTCAATAAAGTTTTCACAGCTTCCAGATGACCAAAAAGTTATTCGTGAGTTTTGTAGAAAGTGTGATCCTGATCCTCTTTTCTTTTTGCTTCCAGATCATTCCTGTGGACAAACTGGTGAAGGGCAAGTTTCAGGACAACTTTGAGTTCGTGCAGTGGTTCAAGAAGTTCTTCGACGCCAACTACGACGGGAAGGAGTACGACCCGGTGGAGGCGAGGCAGGGCCAGGACGCCATGCCCACCCCGAGCCCCGCCACCTCGGCCCTGAACAAACTCCCGAAGAAGACCTTTAGTCAAGGTGGGAGCTCGGCTCGGACCCGCTGTTGGAGAAACGCTCGTAAAAGCTCTTCGTTTTACCAATAACCCTTTTCAACCTCTTTGTCCTTCAGCTCCTCAGAGGCCACCGGTCGCCAAGGTAGCACCCAAGCTGGCGAACGTCAGCGCGAAGAAGCCGGGGATGGGATGTGGCGACGAGGAGAGGGCGGAGCTCCTGAATGAGGTCAGAAAACCGGCTTCATAAAGTGAAATAACTTCCAGTAAACAAATAAATGAGTGAGCTTAATTTGTGTCTTGAAAGATGAAAAATGTAAAGTATAAAATAGTACAAATAAAACTTAATGTTGTCCTTTTTATTTATTTTTCCACCCCCAACAGGTGGAGATGCTGAAATCTACCATCCAGGACATGGAGAAGGAGAGAGACTTTTATTTTGGTAAGCTGCGGAACATCGAGCTGATTTGCCAGGAGGAGGAAGGCAAAGGCGACGACACGCTGCAGAGGATCGTCAACATCCTCTACGCCACAGACGTGAGTTTAACGCCGTGCTCTTTATTAAAACCGCCCCCTGCGACAATGATGTAATTCAATCAGCACTCAGTTGTCTCCTTGCAAATTAAACAACACGACAGCGTTTCAAAAAGTGCCGTCATTAATCATTTTGCATGACAGTTTCTTCATTTCAGCCACAGCAAATGCAACATGTGAAGATGTAAATAAGGTGTTTCATTACTCTTGAGGATCAGTCTGATCACGTCTGTATTTGTCTTGTTGATTTGAATTTTTTTTTTAAAACTAGCAGCTATTTCAGGAAAAAAATTTATATTTAAAAACTCCACTTTTTTGAGGTTTTTACAGATTTATGTCCTCAATAGTAACAAATATTTATCCAGTTAAGTGATGGAGTATGAAATGTTTTTTTGGTTCACAGTAACAAAAGTAAAAACTCTCTCTGACATTATTTCTGTCGGATATCGTCTGAAGCGGCGTGTCCTCTGTTGCTCAGCTCCACATTAAAAGTCCATTTGCTCGGCCGTCAACAACTGCTGATGCCTCAGTGAATTCCTGCAGAGGAATGGCATGCAGCTCGCTCGCCGAGCCTCCGAGAGAGCACGCCAAGCCGCCGCTCACATCCACAACACGAACCGAGTCCAACATTTTACTTTCAGGAACAAAATATCTGAATGAGTGTTACCAAATAATGTAATATTACATTATATTCACATCTTTTACTGAAGTAGAAGTACCAGTACTACGTTGTAAAAATACATTCAAACTTTTAGAAGTATCAAAATATACTGAAGAGTAAAGCACCAAAAGTAAAAGTCCTCATTATTCACTTTATTATTGTATTAGATTATTAATAATAATCATTTTGCTGCAGGTAAAGGTGGAGCTCATGTTAGTTACTTAATTAAATCTAAAATAAAGTGTCATCCTTCATCTAATCTGTATTTTTAATGGTGGTTTAAATTGGCATAATTGTAGTAAAGTTATGAATAAGTGCAGCATGAAGTGGAAGAACTGGAATAAAGTACAGGTACCTCAAAGAGCAGACGACGTAGTTCACGGTGAATCATTATTTCATTAATGAGTGTTTGTGGTTATAAATTAATTTCTGTGTTTAGTGAATCTGCAAGAAAATACTCAGTTTAAAAAAAAAATTTCAAAAATTTCTGTCGACTGGATAAAAATCTGAAACTGAGACGAATTGTTTAATCGAATCGTGTCGATAAAATCACTGTTTGTTTATAAGAAAATGTGTCCGTCAACAAACCAGCTCTGTTGTCTGATTTTTGCTTTTCTGCCTCCAAACATGACGAGTGTGAAGCCTGAATCTAAACTCTGCCCCCCCCCCCCAACCCCTCCATCTTTGTCTCTGCAGGAGGGTTTCGTGATACCGAACGACGAGGAGCAGGAGGAGTTTTAATATTCAAGACTGGGAGCAACGTTTCACTGAGATGGTCGACAAACCCGCCTCGAGATCCTTCCTCAAGTTTGGTTTTCTATCCAGCACCAAACTTCTCGACTCGCCCCCCCCCCGTCCTCCCCCCTTCTCTCTCTCTCTGTTTAAACCTGCCGGACTCTTCCAGCCTTCAGCTCCGCCTCTCCAGAAACCAATAATCAACGACGCCTCGGTCACTGCCTCTTCTCCCTCCACACCTGCGAGACCCCCCCCTCCCCCCACCTCCACCTCCCTCACCTGTGACCCCCCCCTTTAAACCAGATCTCACAGTACATATCTGGTTTTTGTAACGGACTTGAGTGTGAAATACACGGTGATGTTCTCTGTGTGTGAGTGTGTGTGTATGTATGTGTGTTTGGTTGTTTAAAAAAAAAAAAAAAATCAATTTGAAACCAATCGAACGTGAAGAACCTCCTCTGAAGACCCGGCTGCCGCTCCGCCCGTCGCTCCGCCCCAAACCAACCCCGATCGATCGTTCGACGACTCTGCCGCCATTTTGTGCCTGACTCTTTTTCTGTCTTTGTCCGCTTGGAGGAAGACACAAAATAAAAAAACACACATTCCCAACTCAAACATCCTTGTGGTCGCGCTGTCGCTGGTTTGTCCGTGTAAACGTTTAACAGCAGGCTCCGGGTCGGTTCGGGACGCGGCGGCAGTCGGGTCTTCTCGCGGCCTTTTGTCCACCGAGGACGCCATCCTGAGTTTGTCCTGTTCAGCTCCAGAAGAGCTTTTTTGTAAATTTATTCTGCTGTTTTAACACTTTGTCCCCTCCTTCACCACTCCATGTTATTTCTTTTTCTCATTTCTTCGTCATGTTTTTCTTTTTGAATTGACTTTTTTTTTCTCTCACGCTCTCAACTTTATAACACATTTGTTTTCCTCCCGCTCACTGATCGATCGCTCAGCCAAAAGAAGAAAAAAAAAAAAGGTTTCTGATGTCGTAGCAGACGAGTTGAGTCTCAGCTGACCGTGGTTGTTTCATCCACTTCGTCCGTGTCGAGGCTTGTGCACTGTTTGATACCCGCGGCCTTAATCGGCCCCTCAGACAATAGAAATGGCCCCTGAAAGGCGGCCACATCAGAGCGGCCACATTTCAAACACTGTGAGCTCGTGTTTGTGTAGAAACCGTCGCCCGGTTTCCGCCCGGCCGAGCCGTGAAAGCAGCTCCATGGATCTTCTGCTCTGTTTGTTCTTCTTTCAGCTGTTTAAAAAAACGGGATCAAAATGTGCCACACTGAAGGCTTATTCCTCCCTGAGAATTAAAGACGAGTCTTTACCTTCTCCTCCTTTATTTCCCCATCTCCACCCCCCGATTGACCAATTTTAATATTAAAATTGTATATTGTGGATCTAATTTGAGACCCATTTTTCCACTGTACTCTGTAGAAATGTCATTTTTGACATATTTGTACCTAATTTGAAAGTCAAACCTTGTGAACACGTTGTTGGACTACAAAACTTTATCAATGGCCTTATTCACAAAAATACTTTTTTTTTCATAACTTTTTTTATTAATATTCTTTATTGTAAGTCTGCTGTTTTTGGGGCAAATGTTTGTACTGTTAGTCATATTTTTTGTGTTCTGAAAATAAACGACATTGGAGGTATTTTGAAGCTCGGTCGTGTCAGGGAGCAGCAGGCCGCCGTCTTCCACCAAACGCTCACCAAGAAAACGAAACGTGTGTTTGTGGTGTTTCACGTCATTTAATTCAGGTGTGTGTTTTATTTTACCGCCTGTTAGCAGGAAGGTCGCAGGTTTGTCTCTGCGGTGAAACGGACGAGGACTCGCAGCCGCAGAGTCAGAAAATCATCTGTAGGTTTGAATAAAGTTCGGTGGAGCATTTCCTCTGCGTGGAGAGCTGGTGGACGTGCAGATGTTTGAATGTTGCACATTATCAGAGGGTGCCTGGGTATTAACTTTTTTTATATTTTCTGGTAGTTGCCTTCAGTAAGTCCACGTCTAAAAGAATAATTTTTTTTACCTTTTAGAAATAATTTCCTAATCTCACGTTTCATGATGTTTGTTTGTTTTAACACTCCGGAGGTTTGAACGAAGGAGTTTCTAGTTTCTAAGCGGCCTCGTAGTGTGATCAACTTGTTTTGTCTCAAATCTTTTCTCGAGTTTAAAGCTGGCCTGTTTTTACTCCTCGTTAACCAAGAAAATGATCGTACAGACGAGTTTTGTAAAGTTAACCAACCTCATCAGTAGCGTTTCACTCCTGAAGACTCAGAATAAGCTGAATCAAACATCTTTGGTGGTCGTTGTCCCACATTTGTCCAAATATTAAAAAGAATTTAACTGTAAAAAGATGCGCAGGGTTTCCCCAAAACGCTCCCAACTGTCGATCATCTTTGGAGTAATTGAAGTTTGTAAAGGAAATTTCCTGCAGCTTAAACAGAGGCCTGTTAGAAGAGCTTTCCAACAGGGCCGCGACTAATGAACATAATCCGTTAATCTGCTGACTATTAATCGCCTGTTTCATCAGAAAAGAGTTAAAAATGCTCTTTTTCCATTTCTGGGATGCAACAACTGTAAATTAAAATGTTTAGTTCAGCAGTTCACAACCCGACGATGTTTCATTTATTATGAAATAAAATAAAATAAAACGGAAAATATTCGTATTTTACAAGCTGGAAGTATTTAAAAAGTTTCTGCTGTGCCTCCCAAAGTGAACCAAATGAGTCAGACTGATGATGTTTAACTCCACCCACCTGAGCAGGTTAAAACAAGCGCTCCCAAACAATTACAACATTATCAGACTTACACAATCGTCTTAATGAAGGTTTAAAACCCTCAGATTTTTTTTTTTTTTCTGGAGCTCCTGGTGGTTTTGTTTTTTTTGGGGGAAAACACATTCATGTTTGTTAGGTGGGTTTGACGCCAAGACAAATCGTAGCACACCGACGCACACTGCAGGACGTGAACATCGCTCTTCCTCCTCCTCCTCTTCCTCTGTGAACCTTCTCAATGCAGGAAGAGCGTGTGCGTCGTCGAGCCTTAGTGAAGAAGTGCTTTTTTTTTTGTTATGCAATGTCAAAGGGGGGAGCAGACGCCCTTTACCCCCCTTTACATAGTGGCCTCTGTACTGAACCCAGTGCCAATGTAACCGACCCCCCCGACCCCCCCTACACAGTCTGTTACTGTACTTTCTTCAGTGGTTGTGTCTGCAGAGGTTTCGACAATCGTCTGGTTTTTGCAGCTTCAGGCCGACTTTCCTGACGAGTCGCTGAAAGTGTTTCACATCTGTGTGTGTGTGGACTCCTGTCTTTGTGATAGTAGTGAAGTGTGTTATTTTAAATGTCATTTAGGAGTGTGTGTGTGTGTGTGTGTGTGTGTGAGGTGAAACTTTGCTGCAAGATTATCAAACTTTCAAACACACACACACACCTGAAGGAGTTTTCTCCTTTAAAGATGTGTGTGTGTGTTTGCTGAAAGTGAAGTGATGGCTTTAAAGGTAATGTTGGTGCTCGTCTGACCTTTGACCTTTCACCCCCCCCTCCCCTCCTAATATTAAACGATCGGTGCAGATTAGCGTGAACACTGTGGGCCGAGCGCCGCCTCTCCTCTGCGTCTCCTCTCTGCTGGACTTTGGTGTGTTTTTCTTTGTTTTACTCTGGTAAACTCGATTTTCTTCAGTCAAGTTTGGTACAGACAATAAAAACAGTATTTCCACGTCAACGCCGGCCTCTGTGTTTTCATTCACTCATTTATTGATTAATTGATTATTATTATTTGTTCTGAAGCTGCGAGTACATTTAAATGTTTTTGTATAAAAAGACTGAATGAATCTTAATGACTTCAATAACTTTTCCTTCAGCACAATCAGAAGCTTTTTACTGTGAGAATATATAATTCACTTTTTTTAACAGTTCTTAGGACTTTTTGTTAAAATATGTAAATACAAAACTGTAGATAAAATTTTCTTTTCCTACATTTTTAAAACTAAACTATGTATGAATCACCAGAAACCAGAAGAATATGAAGCCTGCTGATAAAGTTTAATCACAGAAAACAAAGCTGTCCTTGTTGGTGTCAGATGATCCTTCAGTCCGAGCCTGCAATCGACCTTTGACCTTTGGCGGTCCAGAGCTGTGACATCAGAGTCGCCTTTAATCTGAAACACACACACACAGGAAAAGTACTCAAAAATACGGTGCAAGTAAAAGTCCTGCTTTTAAAAGTCACAGAGAGTCACTTCCAGACTGGTGTAGAACAATAAATTAGATCATTAATAATGTTTGAAATGCTTTATGTTCAGTTTCATAGTTTTAAATAGCTTAAATACAGTTAGTTTGTTTAGACCAGTGGTGTCCAACCTGGGGGTCGGGCCCTTTCAAAGGGTCATCAGATAAATGTGAGAGGAAGAAAGAAGAAAAACACAAATCGGTTTTCAGTTTTCAAACTTTTCTGATCTGAACAGTTTTTTTTTTTTAAGCAGTCACAAGACAACTGTGTCTGTGTAAAACTGAACATTATCACCACCTGCTGTTTATCTTTAACGGTCAAGATTATCTTACAGGCCTCTATCAGTCATCGCAATTATAAATAGATAAATAACCAAATAAATTTAACACAAGTCTATTACTGTGTCAAAAGATGACCGACTCATTATTTCAAGTTCCTCAGCAGCCGAGAGTTTCAGACTTCAGACTGTGTGTGATACACAATCGTGTCCGCAGAGGGCGACGTTTGACAACCCAGAGACTGTCCTGGTTTTATACAGAACTGCATTTAGGTGTCTAATAAAACAGTTTTATTGACTGAACTTCTCTCTCTTCAAAAGTGAAAAAGTGAACAAACAAATTAACTAATGTAGAAATGCCTGTGTGCATAAATCACTGAATAAACTGGTAAATAAAAACAAACCAGTTTGAATATACATGTCAGCACCTGAATGGAAAAACTAATGCATGACCTCTAATAATAAAAAAGTATGTATGGAGATTTTATTTGTATCAATAACAGGCACAATATAAAAAAGTGCATGTAAAATATTTAAATACCTTTTCACCACAGTCTGGATGTAAATATAAAGTAATTTAATGTTTCTGTTAACCTTACTGATCTTGTTTTAAATCTATCTGTGTGTTTTTCTGTGTTTGTGAACTGAAAGCAACAAAAAAAAGTCACATTTCTCCTTGAAGCTGATTCTGACTTTTCCTCCGCATTTAGAAAAACACATTTTTTATCATGCGACATTTACAACAACGTGAAGCACCTGAACGCATCACAGGCTGGCGCTCAGTACAGTGAGTGGTGAAAATTCGGAGCTTTACGGCGGGACGTAAAGCGTCGCTGCGCTGTGATTGGCTGGCGGTGCTCGCTCTCCCCCCGCCTCAGAAGAAGAAGAAGAAGCGGCAGCAGCTAACTGTCACTGCGGGGAAACACGCTCCATCTCCGGGGACAAAAACGCTCCAGCTCCGGCCTCCTGGACGCCATGAGTCAAGCTCCGCGGGGCCACAGGAAGCTTTCAGTCTGAACTCGAAAACCACATCGAGTCTTTGCAGCTAAAACGACGAGGCGCGACCTTTTCTCCTCTTACTGAAGTCACATAGCTTAGCCTGTTAGCTTAGCAGGAGTATATCCGGTTCTGATCTATCGATTATCTGATCGATCGGCGAGATGATCCCCGACAAAGCTCCGAAAGAGGAGGTGGTCCTCGGGTCTGCAGACCTGAAGAAGGAGGCTCATGTTCCGAGCTTCGACAGATACAAGGAGCTCTACCTGAAATCAACAGAAAGTCCCGATGGTGAGTCCAATCAATCAATCAATCAATCAATCAATAAATCCACCAACATGTCCATCACTCAATCAATCAATCGAGAGTCTGCAGAGTAGGTGCAATCAACCAATAGTCAATCAATAGAGTCCTGAGAATAAGCTTTATCTGTCTACCTGCCTGTTTATCTGTCTATAGTCAATCAATCAATCAATCAATCAATCAATAGACTCACCTGCCACAATTTAAATGACTCTGTAATGTGATAAATAGGTAATATTTCAATAATCAATACAGTCACCTGTTTCTGTTAAAGGTATCTGAGTCATTCAGACAAACAAAATTATCTTTAAAAAACATCCTAAAATGTTAAAACTTTGTTGAATTGTCTCAAATATAAAATTCATTTCTTTCAAACAACTTTCAAAAACATGAAAATATAAAGAGCTCGGCTTGAAATCAGCAGAGAATGTCGAGTGTAAGTCCAATCGATCGATCAATCGATCAGTCGACAGAGGACCCACCTGTCAGGTGCAGCTTCTGACTCTGTAATAATAATTAATGTTCCAATAATCAATAATCGAAGCTGTTCCTCCTGTTTTAAAGGTGTCTGAGTTATTCAGACGAACAAGCTGAATGAATGTTTTTACTGACGGTGAGCCAGGTCGACAAACTCTCCTCTAAAAGTTCATTTTTATATTTAAACCTTGGTCACAAATATCAAAACTTTACTTTTACTCACATAAGTTTTTCTTCTGTTTTCCTGAAGAAAAACTTTAGTAGTTAATTAAACCAAAAATCCTGCAAGATATTGATTATTTCTGTTGATCACACTCGACATGCTGCCTTCTTCTTCTTAAACTTTTACATGTAGAGAACAGAAGAACTAAAGATATGATGATTATTTTATTTTCTATTAATGTGATTGTTTATTCAGTCTAATAAAATGTAGAAAAGTGTGAAAAAAACACCAAAGTTGACCTTTTTTTGTTGTCGTTGTTGTTGTTGTTTGATATCAGCTGATAAAGTTGCGTTCATTGACTCAATATTTTTTTGGGTTAATTCGCTAATCGATTAATCAACCGGTCGTTTCAGACCCTGCTTACTGACATCTGATCAATTCATCTGTTAGTCGATCAGTTAACCTTTAAACTAACTGACTGATTGTTTATTGATTGATTGATTGATTGATATCATTGATAGTTTAACAGGAATCTCACAATATTCTGATTTTACAGACAAAATTATTGATCATGAAAATGACTGCAGCCCTAAATTCAACCTCAAAGTATTTCTAAGCAGAAATATTACCAGTTATTCTCTCAGTTTCTTATAATAGAAGATATTTTCCTGATGATTTCACTGTAAACTGATCATCTTTGGGATTTACGACTGCGTTTCAAAGACGCCACTTTTCACTGTTTTCTAACATTTTATTAACCAAACGATTGTTCAGGTCAATAATCAATAATGAAAATAACAGTTAGTTGCAGGTTTAAACAAAAAGAAGTTAATTCCTTCAATATGTAGTCTTCTAAAGAACGATGTGTCACAGTTTCCTGCAGCAGCCGGCCCTGAAGGGGTTATTTTGGTAATAAGGAAGCTCCTCTGCTGTGGCCTTTGGGCGTGTCGCGAGGCGAACAGCCGGCTCAGTGAAGTGTGGAGACTCAGCGCCAAGTACAAAAACGTGGAGTTTGATTCATCACGTCCACGGGAGCCGTTAATGATTGACGGCAAACTCTCGTCCAATAAATCTGAACTGTCGGACGAGGAAACGTCACAGAGAGCCGATAATTAACCTCTTTTAGCTGCAGACAGACGCTGTAAAACGTCAACAGTTAAATTCAGTCGTATCTTAAAGTTAAACTTTTACAGTCTTTAGTTATCTTTAGTTTATGAGCTCTGCAGGTAATTCAGGGCTCGGTCAAACTGCGTTAACCCAACGTCCACTTACTGGAAATGAAAGAGAAACTATTCATGAGCAGTTAATCTTTAAAGTCATTTTTATAGAAATAGTAGTATAGTAAGTCATTTTTTAAACTCTTTCTCTAGTTGTAGATTCTTTCTGCACGTCTGCGTTGTAAATACATTTCTTTATTTACAAAAAGGTTTTGATGTCGCTCGATCAGAAGAAAACATTTTCTAAAGGGCGAATGTTTGATCGATTAATCGAGAGTCTGTAAATCCAACAAACTAAATCAAGTGATAACAAATCAATTAAATTAAAATGACATTTTCTCACATATGAACGGCACATTTCCACTTTATTCCGGTGATTTTTAATTTCAATGAGGTCAAGCTTTTCACTGATTCATCTAAAAATATCTTGAGAAAAGATGTTTAGTTGCTTTCTCACTGCTGCGTGATTTCATCTCCTGTTAATTTGAGCGTGTGTCATCAATGAAAACACATCATACTACACACATGAACACACGAGCCCTGCAGCACTTCACTTGTACCTGCGATGCTTCGTCCAGCTGTGATTTATGGACGTTTCTGTGATTTCATTCTGAAGTTTTTCTCTCTCTTCTCGTCCGTCAGAGTTCTGGGGCGACGTCGCCAAAGATTTCTTCTGGAAGACCAAACACTCGGGTCAGTTCCTCGACTACAACTTCGACGTGACCAAAGGGGAAATTTTCGTCAAGTGCATGGAGGGAGCGTCCACCAACATCTGCTACAACCTCCTCGACCGCAACGTCCACGAGAGGAAGCTGGGCGACAAAGTGGCCTTTTACTGGTCAGTGACACCACAAACAGCCTGGGGGGGGGTTATTATGGTTATTATTCTTGCACTGAATGAAATTATGATGTTTCATTCAAGTTTTTTGGGGGGGGAATTATAGAAATTGCGATTTTTGAAGCTTGAAAAGAAACAAAACTCAGGTGGTGTGGAAGCAGATTTTGTCATTTAAATAAAGTTTTACTCATTTGAATGCACGTTGAGGTGAAAAGTGAGTGTGTGTGAGGGAGATGCAAACAAAAAGTGTGTGAGATGGCGACGAAGCTGGAGGGAAGAAAAAGGAGGAGGAGGAGGAATAATGGGGGGAGGACGAGTGCAGCTCCATTCATTCAATCTGTTGCTGTTCAATCTGCCTATTGTGTTCACAGGCAACCCCCCCACCACACACACACACACACACACACACACACACACACACACACACACACACACACACATTGTCTTTGTGAGGAGGCTTTAAAAACATCAGCAACCCCCCCTTACTGAGGAATGCAGGCAAAACACACACACTCGCGCGCACACACACACACACAATATTCCTATTGGAGCTGCAACAATTAGTCAGTTAATCAATTAGAAAGAAAACTGATCTGCGTATGTTTGGATAATCAATTTTTCAACATTTGGTAGCAACTTTTCAAAAATTTCTTTTGGGATTCAGTAAAAGAGTTTAGCCATGTAGTATACGATTTATTACCAATGATTAATGTGAACAAATGATGTTTGTTCATCCTCAAATAGACAATTTCTTGTTTTGTTTCAGCATTTCTTAAGAGCTTTAACCAACTCTTTTATTGTTTAGATTTTTATTTGGGACGATCAGTCATTGATGAATCTTAACAGATGAATCGTAAAATGGAAGAAAAAGCTCCTCTTGTTTTGTTTTTCTGACCAACAGTCACCAAATCTTTAGTTTACTCTCAAAGATGACAAAGAAAAACAGTAAATATTCACGTTCAAGGAGTTTGAAACAGGAAATCATCTGTTTTCACTTCATGAATTATGAAGAGTTTTGGTTTCTCAGACTTTCTGCACAACAAGATTTTATTCAGTTTGTCAGCTACAAGTTTTGCCACCAGAGTTAATCACAGTAATTTAAAAACATTCAGCATCACGTGTCCGTTGCGATCAGCTTCCAGACGTACAAAGAAAGTCGTCTCTTCCGGGTAAAATAAGTGTCTTTATTTTGCTTCTCCGTCTCTCCTGGTTCGACTTTCTGTCATCGGGACGCTTCACTTGTCCGTTTGTCTGAAAAGTCGCTTTTCTCTGTCGCAGCTTCGCTTCTTTTCATCGTCTCGCTCCTCTCCGGCCTCTTTCTCTTTTTGTGTCACTCGCCTCCGGTCACCGAAGCGTCCTGATATAAATGACGACGAGAGGCTTTTTAAAGCAGGGTTACCCAAGGAGAGGCTGCGAAATATGTGATCGAGTGCAGCAGAGATACTGAATTTCATCTGCAGGAAGATCTTTGAAAAGTTCAACACAAAGTTAGTAAAGCTGCAACTAACAGATTTTAATTAACAATGAATAATTTAATTTAATTTAATCAATCAATAATGTTCATCACAGTGAGTCCAACGTGACGTCTTGAAATCAAATTATAACCAACAAAACCCAAATAAAAGAGAAGTTATCCAGAAATATTCACATAGGGAATCTGAGCAGAGAAAATTATTTTCAATCAATTCAAGTGATTGACGAGTTATTAATGTGACATTTGTGAACAGAAAGTCAATAGATTATATATCCAACGGACAAACAAATCAATGATTAATCTGTTAGAGATGATTTTTCATAATTGACAAATCATTTTTGTCATTTAATAAAAAACAGTAAATTATTCAAATTTTGCTGTTTGTCTTAACCACAAATTATTTAAAATGAAATTTTAACAAATGAAACTACATTGTTTTAGGTCTTAAACTGTTGGATAAAGATAAGAGTTTTAAGACAAATCAAATGTTTTACAGACAAATTGATTAATTGATGAATCTTCTATCTATCAAAATCGAAGAGTATTCACTTCTTTGCTGATGATACTGGATTATTTTAGCATGTTTTCGTCAGTGTTTGACTCAGTTTGCTTTCTTCCTCATTTCCATGAACGGTGAGAAAAATCCAGTCAGACTTCATTTTAACTCACCGGTTCGACACGTTTAGCACAGCGAGAGTTTTCACACGAAGTCAAACGTCAGAGTCGGTTTATAGTTTCCAGGATTCAGGGAGCTCTGCACGCTGTCGGTACATTTCACTTCACACAGTGACATTCAGTCAGGGACAACAGAGAAACTGAAAAATTATTCACTGTTTTTAACGTTTTTTTTAATCTCTCTCCGCTGAGAAACGAACACAAAATGGCACCAATCAGCAGACACGTCAGTTCATTAAACAGGCCACGCTGAAACCTGTGAAACATCCTGACTGCCTCAAATACTAGTTTCACTAAAAACCGATAACAGCCATTTTAACACAGTTATGATCACTGCATTGTGTTTTTTAAACTCACAATATTGGAAATATACACACAAGTGTTTTGCTATTACTGTAGGCATTTCAGGAACATCAATACACAGGAAAACATTCATTTATACACAAAATGTTTTATTTTTTTAGCATTTTTTTTTCGGCATTTTTAGGCTCTCGAATGATTTGAGTGTCTTGCAGGTGAACGTAACTCACCTGAGACAAAACAGAGCTTTTTCCATTTGTTTCTGTATATTTTTTACTTAATCTGCTTTTTCGTTCTCTCTTATTTCTGAGAGTTTCTTCACTTTGTGTGTCTTCTGTCTGGTGTCTTTATAGAAATGAGTGTTTGTCCGACAGTGTCAGATCTCCTTGTTGGTCCTTGACATTCAAACCGGTGGTGTTGAAAAGGGTTTTGCTGTTGTGTATTTATAGGTGTGTGTGTGTGTGTGTGTGTGTGAGAAAGTGAGTTTGTGTTTGTCGCTCTTAACATTTCTAGATTGCTGGGCAGAGAAAGTCGTCCGATGACCTTCACTAAAGTTTGTTTTCAGGCGTGTGTTAATGTCTTTAATAAAAAAACATCATCCTTCAACTCCAGAAGCCAAAATAAAGAAATTTTTTCATTTAGAAATGAAAAAAGTGCAGTACAAAAATATGTTAACTTCATTATCTATGGTTTAGTCTGTAAAATATTACGTTTCTGCAGTTGTATGTCACAAAGAAAAGCAGCAAAACCTCACATCTTAGAAGTGTTTTTGTCATTTTTAGTAGGAAAAATAAGGAAAACAATAATTATGTGATCAAAATACTCAGAAATTACCACTTTTTTATATTAAACTGGTGTGACTTCTGTTCATTTCAGTGTTAATTCAGTGTTTATTCGAAGTTTTCTGTGTGAACTGACCTTATTTGTTCTTATCAGCTGGTTGGTTGGCAGATATCAGAGTACAGCAGGTCGCTGTGTTTTTTCAGGTGACTTCAGTCTGCAGCACACAGCTAATAATGATAATAACGATGAGAATAATGATAATAACGATGAGAATAATGATAACAATGATAATAATGATAATAACGATGAGAATAATGATAATAACGATGATGATAATGATAACAATGATAATAATGATAATAACGATGATAATAATAATAATGATAATAATAATGATAATAATGATTATAATAACGATGAGAATAATGATAATAATGATAATGATTATAATAATGATGATAATAATGATAATAATAACGATGAGAATAATGATAATAATGATAATAATAATGATAATAATGATGATAATAACGATGAGAATAATGATAATAATGATGATAATAATGATGATAATAACGATGAGAATAATGATAATAATGATAATAATGATGATAATAATGATAATAATGATAATGATGATAATAATGATAATGATAATAAAGATTTGAGCTGTGAAGTAATGTGGAAAATTCATTTCTGGTATTTTGAGGCCACGTGTGGCCACAGCTTGACAAACAAGACTGAAACAAAGAGACATTACAGGAAACATCACGATGCTTTCTGAACGAAGCATGCAGGGGTAAAGCTGATGATTATTGTCTTTATCGATTAATCTGTCAATCTTGTAATAGATTAGTTGTTTGATGAACTAAGTATAAGAACAGATATCGTCAGCAAATGTGCACAGTGACACAAAAATAACAGTGAGAATGAAATAGAGCTGCAATAAAAACATTCAGTTGTCAACTATTTAACATACCAATTAATTAATGACCAATCATTTTCATGATTGATCTGTTGCTTCAAGTAATTTATAAAGAAGAATAAGTCCAAATTCTGTCATTTCAGCCTCTGTAAAATGAATATTTTCTGATTTCTTTCATCCTCTGTGACAAAATGAGACATTGAAGGACACATCAACATTTTTACCACTTTCATTATTTGATTGATTTGATACGAGAACAATCAGCAGATCAATCAGTTAATCTAAGAGATCTGCAGATTAGAAGCGTGCACGAGGTCCTGAATCTCTCATCAGGTCACTTTATTTGTATGTAGACTTTGATCAACACACACACATACACACACACACACACACACACACACACACACACACACACACACACACACACACACTCTCTTTCTGTGAATGCAGCCGATCAGCTGTCGGCGCCAAGTGGGTCACCGAGACCTTTCAGCTATGTAAACGCTCGTCCTGCCAACAGCACACACACAAAACACACCCGCAGTATACTGGAAAACACACACACACACTCGCAGTTACAGTGTGCACTGTTGAGAAACTGGAACACACACACACACACACACACACACACACACACACACACACACACACAGAGGCAGCAGTGTTGGCTGTAAGAAATCTCCACTCGCAATCTTTGTTTGTGTTAGATTTTGTGGAGGAGGGCGAGGCAAGGTGTGTGTGTGTGTGTGTGTGTGTGTGTGTGTGTGTGTGTGTGTGTGTGTGTGTGTGTGTGTGTGTGTG
>JBAJHX010000041.1:23212157-23226400 GCA_037176925.1 Amniataba percoides
ATCTACGTCCAGTTGACCTGATTGCAAACACGTTGGATGAACGATGACCTGGATGAATGAGAACCTTCACCGACATATAGAAATAAAATCAACTAAAATGAAAAGCATCATAAAAACTGCACAATAAACATTCACTTTACCATGTTTACTGATTAAATTAAAATTTTTATTGCCATATTTCAGTGTAACATTTGCAGCTGTATTTGTCGGTTCAGGTTTTTAATTCAACCTCTGATTTTTTTTCTGGCTGATTTCCATCAGCAGCCCCGTTTAATATTCGTCTTTTTACTCTTGGTTTTGTGAATGAATCTTGCCCACAAATGGAGCAGAACAGGCGGCGTAATAAGGCAATTTAAGGGGCATTAATCATGCTAATGATGACATCTCACAAATGTTCACCTCCTCGTGAACAGGTGACGTTCATCAGGCTGAAATGAGCAATTTACAGCAAGCTGCTGCAGTTTGGAGAGTTTGGAGAATATTTGAGCACTCGTACGAACAAAGCTTAGAGATAAAAAGTAAGACAGGATTTAAGATAAGACTTGGCAAATGTTCCTGCATGAAGCTTTTATATGAGAAACACTTTTGATAAATAGATTTTTGTTGCAAAAAAAAAGCTGTGCAGGCTTTCTAGTTGATGAAGTTTGAAGATGAGTCAGATGGATGGACAATGAAAAGACTAATCCTGCAGCTCGTGCAGCTTTCTCTTCATGCTTTGCTGCACACAGGCTGTACAGTGGAGCTCTCATCAGCTTCACCACATAAAACCGCAGCCAGCTGTTTCCCATCAAACGAGCTGTAAAAAACCACCAAACACCAGCGAGCAGCAGACACACACAGTTAGAGAAGAGCTGCTGGAGGAAGTGCATCATGTCGCAGCCAGAGAGAGACGACTAAAGAAGAAACATCGCGCAGAAAATCATCTCAAACTCTGAGTGACACCGAGGACAAACTGAGAGCAACGCAAAGGGACGTAAACAGGAAGTATGCAGAAAGGAAGTCGCTTAGTTACCTGTGAGCTGCAAGTTGAGCCGAACCAGCAACCATCACTTCCTGTTTGATGCACAACTATCAGACGCTGGAGAAAAGTTGAAACCATGCAGATTCTTTGAAGAAATAAAAAAACTGGCCCCTGACTTGTGACGGACGTCGGAGTTATGGAGATAACGATTTCCTCGGGAGGCGAACGTCACGGCGGATCCAGAAATACTCGCTGTGCTCAGATCTGACCGAGATGTGACTCAGAGGACAAATTTTGACGTAAATCATATCTCAGCTTCTCCTCGCAGTTTGAAAAACATTTGATGAGCGGCGTTTTCACTCGTGAGACGCAAAAGCAGCTCGAAGTCTTCACGGACGGCCAAAACTGTGGTGAAGAGTCTCAGAAGGATTTAGTGTTGAATTCCTCCTTAAAGCACCCAAAATGCAAAACTTGAATTAGATTTGCACCATTTAGGAAACAGCGTTCAAAGTATATTTGATCATTTATGTGACAGTCTTATAAAAAGTATTTCAAGGAAACCTGTCGAGCGTGTCAACATTTTATTTTTTTAAAGAAATTATTTAAAAATCAGCTCTATATCGTCATCATTGGTGGAAATTGATCTTCCTGTCTGATGGCAGTGAAATGTCCACATGCAAGAAAAAAAAACCTTCAAAAAATCAAACGCCATCCAGTCAGTCTGAAAAAACGAGAGCTCAGTTACTAACACACACACACACACACACACTCTCTAAGCATACAGTATATGAAGTCAGGCAGAAACAGACAATTCAGGCATGAAGCAACGATCTGCAGAGAGAGAGGGAGGCAGAGAGCGATGGTGGTCAGTTAGTGAGTCATGAATAATTGAATGTGCTTAATGGGAAGAGATATAAAAGCTGAAACTGTTTGGCCGCTTTGCAATAGAGACCAGCCGTGTGTGTGTGTGTGTGTGTGTGTGTGTGTGTGTTTGCAGTATCTTTGGCTGAAATGTTCTTTTAAAGCGACAACTTTGCACTTCGGTGACTGTGAGTGGTAATTTGGAGATGAGTGTTTCGCATTCAGACGCCAGGATTTGATTTGGGATAAAAATTTAAAGCGGGAAGATTTAGTGAGAATTAAAGAAGCTTTTTGTCACACACGGTCACATTTTTTGTATTTATGAAATGTATTTTCTTGTATTGTGTTGATATAATGATGCACAGGATCGAAGTGGCAGACAAAATGGAGAAAAAAGAGCGAGAAAGACTGAAAGGAGGAGGACTAAGATGGGGGGGTGATGAGTGTGGGAGGAGAGGCTGATGTATGTGATGATTTTTCTTGTCTCTGGCTTAGACAGAGCATGTCATTGGTATTTATGGGCTGAGAGACCTCGCGCTCCTAGCAACCACGAAGAGAGAGAAAAAAAAGAGAGAAGGGATGGAGATGAGAAAGTAAGAGCTGTATGAAAAGAGAAAACTACGATGAGGAAGACGACAGTGAGAGGAGAGGATGAGGAGAGAAAATAAAAGAAACAGGAAGTAAAGATGGACGTCAGCTGAGAGAAAATCGAATTGAGAACAAAAGTGAAAGTAAGGGAAGTGAATAAAATCAGGACAAAGAAGAGAAAGAAGGAAGGAAGTGTGTGAGAGTATGATGAGGTGACTCCTGGTTTACTGTCTTCTCTCTTTCTTTTCTTCTCTTTCATGTGACGGGGGATGAAATGAAGGAGGATCTGGACATGACGCCCGAACAGACGAACTCCAGATTCCTCGCCGCGTCCTGGAGGAAGACAAACATCTGACATGACATTTGACCTCTGCGTGTCACTTCCTGCGACGCAGCGAGCGCAGGATGTCGGGCTGAGTCCTGCGGGCGAACACACGGACCAGGAGGAGGCGACGCTCTCCTCTTCCACGAGATGATCCTCCGCGGATGTTAACTTCTTCACGTTGATTTCTGAGCTGATGGAGAGAGTGTGAAAACTCTGCAAGCTCTTTCTCATTTGGAGAAACAGCAGAAAGCGTTTCTGACTGCGGGAATTTATCATGAGGGAAGCCGGTGGTTAGTCGACTCGTGCGGGAGTTCGTACGAGTGTGAACTTCTGCTGCAGCACCTTTGAATTTGGACGCTGGGACGATGACGTGCAGGACCTCTGACACAGAGGGACAAACACAGTCTCCAGCTTCGGCCTCCACAGCGACGGTCTGATCTTCTGCATGGAGTGCAAAGAGTGGATAAAACTGACTCACTGACGACGAGGAAAAAACTGTTCATTTTTTTCCAGTGGGGGAGAAGACGATCTCTTTCACTTCGTGTTTTTAACCGTCATCATGGATCTGAGCTGTGGCGGGGACACCTGACTGAACCAGGGGATGGTCGACGCCTCGACGAAGCTCTCCGACCGCAGCCGGCGGGGACGAGGTCCATCCTGATCTTCAAATCAGAGCTCGAAAAAGAGAAAAGCCTCTCCCCCCCACTTACCTCTGGTGGGGGGGAGGGTGAAGGGTAGTTTAGCTGTTAGGGTGTAGGGCTTAGGGTGTAGTTTTGTAGTTTTTTTAGACTTTAGGTTTTAGTTTGTAGACTAGACTGTAGAGTTGATAGAAAGGCCGGCTGTAGATTGTAGATTTAGATCGTAGTGAGTTGTTTTCTCAGTGATTAGTCAGTCGTGTTAGTTTTAGCGTCTGCCGCGGTCGTTTGCCCCCGAGTCGCCGCTCTACTCGCCCCTGAGGAGTCGCAGCTCAGCGAGTTCGCCTCTGCAGCAGCTGTGGCGACGCTTCACCTGCTGCAGAAAGTTAGCTGGCAGTTTGTTTAAAAGTTAGCGTCAGTGAACTTTCTGCAGCTGTTAGCCTGTGTGCTAACTCTCAGTCATGGAGGCTAATCAAGGTCCAGGTCAGGGCAGCCCAGAAAGCCCCAACCGGGCCGTGGAGTATCTCCTTGAACTCAACAACATCATCGAGAGCCAGCAGAAGCTTCTGGAAACTCAGCGGCGCCGAATCGAGGAGCTGGAGGTCCAGCTGGACCGGCTCAGCCAGGAGAACAAGGACCTGCGTTTGGACCGGCAACCCGTCGCTCCTCCTCCGCCCGCTCCTCCCCCCGAGCCTCCCCTCCCTCCTCCTCCTCCGCCGCCTCCACCGACTCAGACCACGTCGACGTCCATTTCCTCCAAGAATCACCACCACCACCACAACAGCCAACACCAGGCTCCCCCCCAGCCTCCGTCCTCGATCCCCCTCCACCACAGCCACCACCACCACCAGCATCATCAGCACCACCACCACTCCTCCACCCACCACTCCTACAACAGCACCAACAGCACCACCATGACCGCCATCCCGGTTCCCGCCCCCGCGCCGCCTTCAGCCCCGACCTCCATCTCCATCCCCACCCAAATCCCGGTTCAGGTCTCCTCTTCGGCCCCCGCTCCGCCTCCACCTCCTCCGATCCCGCCCAGGGATCAGCCGCGGGCCCACAGCCGGCTGACCCGCGCGCCCTCCACCAGCACCGGCACCAACACCAACTTTGTGGAGAAAGAGAAGGAGAGGCTGGAGCGCCTGCACAGAGCCAACGCCTCCAACAACCACCACGCCCACACGCTCCACCACCACAAATCGTAAGTTCCAGTTTTCTTCCTCCACCAGAAGCCAGAGGCAGCGCGAGATGAAGCAAACCTGATCTCAGCAGCAGACTAAAGTAAAGTCAAACTGGGAAAAAGTTTGTTTTATTTCAGTTTATCAGGAAAAACATCACACAGGATGCCATATTGAATCCAGCTCAGCTACACTGAGGAGGTTTTCCTCAGATGCACACGAAATCTGTGTTTGTGCAGTCAAATACTCCTTTACAAATTTCTAATCTAACATATTATTTACATGCTCTACATTAGTGTAAATACGCCGTCCTGTCATTAAACTGGAGCTCGGCCGCCGGTCTGTCATGCTGCTGTCCGTTTTGCCAAAACTCGTGTTGATCTCTGACTTTGATCGCTACTAACTTTGCAGCTTCTCTCACTCAGGTTTTGTGCAAGCCTTGGAAATATGTTCCCACATGCTACATCTGACCTGGAAACATATTTTTTGCTTGATTCTTCGCTGGCAATAAAATGCAAGTGACAGATTTTTAAAAGGCAAAGCTGTTTCTGCTGAACGTGATTCGAACAAACGGAGAGGTGACTTGTCGAAGTTTAACACTGAAATGTTTCTTCCTTCAAAGACGACGGGCAGCTGCTGTCCCTCTGTAGATTTTCTGTACGGAGACAGCGATTGGTGGGTGTGCGGGGCTGATAAATATTCATCCTTTTAACAGTTAACAGGGCTACAGAGTGGAAGGTTGTAGTGGGAATTTACATATTGCAGGAGCGCATGAGACTCCAGAGGCAGACGAACTAAACGACTACAACGTCTCTAACACTGATAATTGGTGGAGCAAAGCCTGAGCAGTGTTATGTAACAGATATTTCTGCTAAGCAGTAGGATTGGATGTTGTTGAGAGCATAAAGAAAACACACGGTGCTTTACGTAAAAGTTGTTCGCTACACTAATCACCATGGTAACCTCTTACCAGGTAGCTCAGCAGCTTCCCCTTTTGTTTTTTTGCTCTTATTTTGTTGTAATTTTGTTGCTCTGAATAAATTTTAGCCTGAACTCTCTTCGTTGGCTGAAATTGGGCTTGTTGCCTGGCAACACTATCTTAGGAGCATCCTATCAGGAAGTGTTGAGAGCGACGGAGCCTCGCTGCCGTCTGTGGCGGTCGTCTTTGTAAACATGGCTGTGCAGAGCCGCAGGCGGCAGGATGCAGGGCTGCAGCTGTCCCATGCATCCAGCAGCCGGCTCCTCTGCAAGCGCTCGCACTGAAAACGCTGTCTGTGGGAAGTGCTGGTCATGGCGATTGCTGTTGCTATGCAACTGTGGAAAACCTGTTTGAAGGACAACACGCTCGCTAACAGTTGAAATGGTTTTAACCTCGCTCGTTGCTCTGAGCGCTTAAAGCTTTGCTAAGCTCGCACCGCGGTCGGGAACACAGAACGTCGCCTCCTTTCCACCGCAAACACTGAGAGGAGAGAGGAGGCTCCGACAGACCTGCAGAAACCGAGGCTGGGGAAACGCAGCGATGACTCATGGAGCAGATTTAATAGTACTATCGCTTTGTCTTATAAGCTCTCATATGTGCAGCCAAAAAGCAAAATACATTGTTCAGAGATAACACATGAGCACATAAGTGTGACTCAGAGTCTCCGATCTGGGTTCATCTGAGGCATCTTAATGCATCAAAGTGCAGAAAAAAAATCCTCCCAGCTCTGAGTCATGGGACGTTCAGGTGCGGCTGCTATCGTGAGAAAAAGCTGACCGCAAGCTCGCAAATGATGTAACAGGCAGAGAACAGTGATGAAGTCTGACAGCAGTGAAGATAAGGCTGATTCGTTATGAAATCACACGGCACAATCGGCTGCTCGCTGCCTCTTCAAGTGACTGAGTGCGATCCAATAAATCCCACACTGCACCGGTGCAGATTACGGCGCGGAGGCATGACAGCGTGTTGCAGAGCTGCCGGCGGCGGTTTCTGAGTGATTTCGTATCGGGCGTGATGCAGCAAAATGCAAAACACCCTCGCACAGATTTATCTTGCAGCACCTCAGACTGAAGCAGTAAAACAAAAAGGAGATGCTCACTCGATGGAAATGTAAAGCAGACGTGTCATCTGAAGCTGTGACTCTCAAACTTTAGCATATTTTTGTGTGCATGTTGCCGTCATGCTGGGTAACAAAGTGACACCAAACATTGATCCTTACTCTTTGTTTCTTATCACTTTTTCATCATAGACATTTTGAATTTTAATGTAGAGCAAGTTTATGGATCTGAATGATCTTACACACATTCAGGGCTTACGTGTAGTTTTTTATCGGCCTGTTAGCTTGTAAGCAGATTGTGGATCCAACAATGGTTAGAAGCTCTGTGGTTTGCAGCACCTGAACGCACCACAGCACAACCTCCAGTGTCAACTTCACACACAGCTGCCCGCAGCTTTGACTCGAGTGTAAAAAAGGCAAAACATCAGTAAATGATTTTATTAAAGATTAAACAGAGAAGAAGAAGAAACTGTGAACTCGCTTTCCTTTAGCTGATCGAGTCACTTTAACAACAATCTGCTGCTGATCAGTCGTCAGAGCTCAGACGAGATGAGCACACGTGACCGTGACGACGGCGTGAGCATCATTAGACATCAGTGTGGTGACACGTTATTGATCCGAAAGATGGGAGAGTGATGAGAAACAGTTACGGTAACGAACAGAGAGATGCTGTTCTGCAGTGTGGGCGTGCAGGAGTCAGATGGATGAAGAGAAACAGACATTTAAAAAGGATGAATTCACTTTTTCTTTCTTTCTCCTCGTGGTGCGATCTGTACCTGAAGACGTTATCTGGAAAACAGTATGTAATTATGAGGCCTTTGCATATAAAGCTGACATTAATAAGCCTTCTCATTATATAAATTATGTAGGTGGAGCAGCTTTAAAACCAACATGAGCTGTCAGAGCGGGTGGAGATGGTGGAGACGGTTGCTAGCTTTGCTACACGGTTTGCACCCGACTGATTTGCAGGAGCAGCAGAGTTTCTGAATGATGCTCCTGAAGGGCTTTACACAGGAGGCAGTGATGAAACCTGTGCAGTGAAATGTCTGCAGTCTGCACATGCGGTTTCTTCCTCGGTCAGATTTCAGTGTTTTCCAAACATTCATGTCGTCACAGCGTCCCCGACCTGCTGCCTCACATCCAAATAATTCTCCAGTGAGAGGAACAGAGTTTAACTGTGGAGAAAAGAGAGCGTGATTTCAGATCAGCTGCGTTAAAATGTGTTTTCCTTAAATTCAGATTATTATTACATCCATCTCTTTCTCTCTCTCTCTCTCTCTCTCTGTCTCTCTCTCTCTGTCTCTCTCTCTCTCTCTCTCTCTCTCTGTCTCTCTCTCTGTCTCTCTGTCTCCTCTGACCCCGTTTTTGTAAACAGCGGCTGACATCTCGTCCTCTGTGTGCTGATGACGATAACAGGAGTGTAAATGAGCTCAGTCAGCACCAGGTGTGTGTGTGTGTGTGTGTGTGTGTGTGTGTGTGTGTGTGTGTGTTTACCCCCATTAGCTCAGCGTCCTGGAAACAGAGTCCTGCCAAGTGTAGCTGCTCAGCCGGCGTCTTCAACGTGTGCAAAAAATGTAAACAAAAATCTGACAATCTGTTTTTTCTTTTTTTTGACAGCAAAAAAACTCTTGATCTTTTTTTTTGGTTTCTGCTGATTTTGTAGCCTGTGTTTTATTTACAGCGTGTGTGTGTGTGTGTGTGTGTGAAGCTAAAAGTCTCCACTCAGTAGTTTGTCAGAGGTCAGCTGAAAGCAGCTCATCAGCGCTGACTCTTCCTGAAAGTCCTGAGCGAAACGAGCTGCAGCAGTGAAACAATAACGGCGAGCGCTCGTCTTTTTAATGAGGTCAGTCCACGCGAGGACGCGCCGCGGCTCCGACTCCTCGTATCTGCTGCTCTGGAGATGCTGACAGGGAACTTTTCAGCGATTTAACTGGAGAAAAGTTGTGAAATCATGTGACAGGTTTGGATTCATCTCTTTGTCGTAGTTGCAGCCGTCTGATTGATCGAAATGTAAACTGACTTTATTGGTAATAATCCTGCTGATATCGAGCATCTGATGAAGTCGTCTGTGTTTTTTGTCGTGTGATGTGCTTTTTTTTCTCTGAGGCGTAATGTGACCTGACTGTTAACCCTAAAAGTAAAACGATTATCATCATTGGATTCATTGATTAGTTTGAACTGAAACTTTTGCATCCTTCCTTTTTGTCCAAAATAAGAGCTCCTCTCTTCCTCCTCTTCCTCTCTCTCCGTCTTTTCACCTTCTTCAGAGCAGCTGAACCTCCAGTTGGAAGATTAATCGTGTCTGGATCAATACGTTAGAACCTATCAGGGCCATAGATCAGCTTGTTTATCGATCGATCATCGATCCCTTTTAATCCATGAGGCCTGCTCCACATTATCAGCAGCTTCACTTTTCCCCGGGCGCCACACGAAGGCAACTTTCATCAAACGCAGTGACAGGAAGTCCACAGGCGTCCATTTTGGATCAGTCCAGCCTTTTTAACAAATGAAAAAATGACAAATAAAAAACAGAGAAAAGTTTCGCCTACAGAAAAAGTTCAGCAGAGGGCGAAACACCAGAAGTGATATTTGAATAATTTTCATCCCGACTCTGTTTAAACTTTCTCTATTAAGAGTAAAAACGTTGAATCTGTCTGTGATGGATCGTTTGAATATCCTGACACAGATCAGATGGATTGACATGAACTTTGGTTCAAACATTTAATCTAATTATTATAATCAGCAAGTTTAAATGAGACATTTCCACCTGCATCGACTGTACTTTGTATTTAGTACCAATTAATTTCATTTTAGCACCAAGCAAACGTTGGCAGCAAAGCTCTCGTTATACATGAACATATAAACGTCATACCTGATAAACACCAACATGTTCGTCACTGTGAGAGATAGAGAAGTATTATATTATAAATAAAAACAATAAAGACAGTTAAATATATCATTTGAAATAAAAAAGTTTTCCAACTTTAGTCGCCACTGCTGCGTTGGCTTCAAGCTGGGACATTGAACGCAACGCCAGAGAAATGCAAAGTTATATTTCATTTTTATAGAATTGAGGAAAAGACGGTGTTTGATTTTATGACATTACGCTGTGAAAATTCACACACGAGAATAAAACAAACTGTAAAGTGTGAAACTTATTTAGTCAGAACAGCATCAGTCTCGTTGTTTGCTTCAGCAGCTTGTAGACATTTAGTCTTTCTTTTATTTCAAGGTTCACTGACTGTCGCTCACAAGTTATCAGCTGATTTTCAGAAAAAGGACACCTGCTCGAGCGTTTTCCTGTTTTATGAAAAGTTCTTCCTTTCTTTTTTCTTTCTCTTTTATAAAGTTTTCTCAGCTGTCTCACTGTCAAAGCCTGTAAATCTAAAAATCCTGAAATTATGTTTTTTATACCTGAAAAATAACTTTTAATCAGTTACATCATTAAAAAAATCATTTCCAGTCCAGTTTAAACGCAGCCAGTCACAAAAACTCAAAAATCTCTTAATAACACTTGTCCCCTCCGGCTCACCGTCGTCCCCCTGCAACTCACACAGTCTAATTAGAGAGTGTGTGTGTGTGTGTGTGTGTGTGTGTGGGAGAGACAGGAGTTAGATGATATCAGTCTCGTTGATTGATGGTGTAATCATTCTACAGCTGACCTGGATGTTGAGACACACACACACACACTCTCTCTCTCTCTCTCACACACACACTCACACTCTCTCTCTCACACACACACACACACACACACACACACACACACACAGTCGGGTCGTAAATCGCACAGTGTCATGTCTCTCTCCCTCCCTCTGTCAGTCCGTCTGTCTGTTATATTTGGCAACATGGAAATGAGACATGCTGGTGGTGAAGGTGGTGTGTGTGTGTGTGTGTGTGTGTGTGTGTGTGAAGGGGGGGTCCAGGAGGAGGGATAAATGCTGCGTTGTCATGGCAACAGCTCGGCAGGCTGAGGAGGAGGAGGTGGAGGAAGGAGAAAGTGCCGGTGGTTTCATAACAGCAGACACACACTCGGCTCCTCTGCAGCGTTTCCATCCGCTCGGACACATTTGCATTTTATATTTTATTTATTTTTTTATTACTTTTTTTTTTTAAGAGCCACGCTGTGACATCAGCGTGACAGAGCTGCAACACGCCAACACGCTGAGCCACCGCGTCACTCACGCTGTGCAGGATTTAACACTTTGTGTCTCAGCAGCTCGTCCGTCCGTCGGGTTAGTTTTCATCTTCACGGCCGTTTGAAGATGGTTCGTTTGTAACAACTCACATGACCTCCATGACGCCGCTTTGGTGGATAAAAAATGGTGACGTTCCCTTTATGGAGGCTGAATGTGTCCTTAAATGGAGACAGATTAAAGAAAAAATGCTCCAAAGTTATAAAACCATTTGACCTCAACTAAATGATTAAACGTGTGTTTTTATGGTGTCGTTGGTATAATTAAAAATATTTCCATGATTATCTGAAGTTTCCTTCTGATGATCAGTGTTCCTTCATCAGTAATTTGATGATGTTGTAGGTTTGTTTTCATTTATATTAATATAAGCAATCAGTCATTTATTTTTCATTACATTTGTTTATTAACTGATTTCTTACATTTGTTCTCTGACGTTTGTATCAGCAGAGGCGTCGGCTTAAAGCTGGAAATATTCAATCAAATACTTCTTCACACCTCCACATCTATTTTACACCTTTTTTTTGTCATATATTAGTATATTCTCTGATTTTTGACTGTAGCTGCACTCGTTTGTCGTGCGTGTGAAATCTCTGATGTGAGGAAAGCATCTGTGGGATGTGGTTACCATGACGGCGGGAAAAACCCCGCCTGCATTCACCTGAGTTTCATTTGTTCATTTGTAAACGTTTAGTTGCATAAGAGCGCGTTAATGGGCCGTTGTAAAGGCTGATTTTTGGCAGCCGCTCTCACGGCACACAGATGGCTCAGAGGATGTTCTGGCAGCCAGCTGATGTAAAGATGTGAGTTTTATTTCACAGAGCGTCTGTCCGGCTCGAGGACGAGACGCAGACCTCGCTGATGAACCAAAATGCAGACGAGATGTTTACCAGCAAACACATCGTGCTACTTCAGGGACAGTGGGAAAGTTGAAACCTCCGTCCTGCTCGACAGCCCCACAGTACAAAGAAAATACTGTATAATTATTAGGCTCTAATAATAGATGGAGTAATTAACAAAAGAAAGTGTAAAATGAGCTAAATTAGGAAACTGAAGATTTAAAATAACTCCGACCAGACCGCTGAGAGCTCCATTTAAAACATCTCTAAAAGTAAAGAAGAAGAAGCATCTATCAGGATGTAAAAGTGAAGAATATGTTTGATCAGAGCTCAGTCTCATGTTTCTGAAATGACATAATAATAACATGAAATAACAGCTGTGGATTGAAAATGATCAAATTTCCAGGTTACATTATTGATCTGATGAGAAAGAAAGTTTAACTGGAAGAATTTGATGATCAGCCTGATTCGTTTTGGGGTTTTTTTTGGAGAATATGCGTCTCTCTTTGGCTTCTTTAACCGAACAGATGAGTCACATTTTGGCCCGTTTTCATGTTAATCGTGGAATTAAGGTGAATTATCTTCAGCCGATCTGATCCGCCACCTGCGCCACTTTTAAACCGGTGAAAGAAAGAAAGTAAAGAACAGAAGACGACGGATCAGCGTTTAATAATAAATACGATCGGAAACGCTTATACTTAATTTTTTTTTTGTGCAAAGCATCTTAATCTTCTGTGCGGCTGATGAGACAGTCCCAACAAGGACATTTAAGCAAAGGGGGGGTAAAATGTGGCCCTCTGAGACAAGTCGCACCCTCACAACGCCAACAGAAAGAGAAATTAACTTCCTGTTGTTTCTCTGTTTCTCGTCTGGATGGGACATCTGAGAGATCCCGAAACAAGTGAAACATCCAGCGAATATTATCACAGTCTTCTGGAAATGGGGCCACTGTGTGAGTGTGAGTGTGTGTGTGTGTGTGTGTGTGTGTGTGTGTGTGTGTGTGTGTGAGTGTGTGTGTATTGAGGCCAGCAGTGCAGTATCTCCTGTGTCGTTGGGAGAAAATGTCTGCTGCTGTGCGTCTCGGTCTGATGACATCGGCGGTAATCCATCCACACTACTGCTGCAAAAAAAAAAAAGAAAGAAAGAAAGAAAGAAAAACCCGAGAGGACAGTCGCACTGCATGCTGGGAACTCGGAGATGCCAGCGGGTCTTGCACGTCGTCGTTCTGTGTGGAAGAAAAAACCTCCGAATGTTTTCAAGAGGGTTTGTTGTTTATCGAACTTCCCTCAAACTGCTGCGGTTTGTAGTTTCCAACATGACGAGGAAAAGGCCTGTTTGTGTTTGTGAGCCGCGATGCGTTCAGGTGCATTTTCTGACGTTTCTGCTCGTGTTCAGGAAGATTTTTTCTGTTGATGTTTTAGATGAGACGTTCTGCTGTTTAAAGTCGATTTTTCCTCCTTTAAAACCACAAACTGACTTTGTCTTTGGCTTTTTCGAGTACTTTAAAGGACGGGTTCAATATTTTTTGAGTCTGCCTGTAAATAAACATCAGCTGTCCACATGGACAAATAACAGATTTTGTTTTCTGTAATTAATCCTCCTGTTTATGCCGACCTCCTGATGAAAAACAAAATCCGCAGTCGTCATTCTTTGCAAATTTCACAAGTTTGACTGAAGTTCATTTGAAGCTTCATCAGTCTCGAGTTAATCGAATCAAGTGAAAATATCCCAAAGTTACTTTCTCAGTGCAAAATCCAGGCAGAGGAGGGACTCAAAGAGGGAATTTATAGTGAAAAGACGAGTAACTTGTGCTGTTTGATGGAGCATCTGTAGTGAGCGATAACAGGTGACGTGTGTTTGAATGCAGTTTTTGAATGTTTAAAATCATATTAAACAGGGCATCAAGTTTAAAAACGCTCTGCAGCTGAATTATTGTGATTTATTAGATCTGCTCACCACCATTTGAAGACATTCAAACAAATGATCTGATGGTTTTCTCGGCTCTGCACCTGTAAACTCTGAAAGGAGAAAAAAAAAAGAGACCTCGTCTACTTCTGGACTCATTAATGATGAATTAAGTCGGTAAGGTGCTTTAAAGATTAGACGCGTTGCTGACAGGATAAGAATCAGAATGAGACTCTGTCAGGGTCAGCAGGCGCACACACACACACACACACACACACACACGCACCTGGTTAATTGACGGCACAACGTTCACGACATTTAACGCCGAACAGGCCGAGATTGACGGCAAGAACTCAGCCGACAGCGGGTTTAAGCTGCGGACGTGAAGGCTGCGTTACAGATTAGATGGGATTAGATCGGAGTGAAACATGAATCATTTCTGCGGGGAAACTTCACTGCAGCAGCCGAGAGCACCTGAAAGAACTTTTTATGTAGGCTGAAGCAAAAAATAACTGCAAACTGACCCAAAAGTCCAACTATAACCTGCTTGATAAACATTGTATGGAGGCCGAGAAATGCCGTGTGTGTACGTTTTTTTTTGTTATAACAAGAAAAAGTTCGGAAGTTAATTATCAGAAATCTTCATGTGTTTCCTCTTGTGATGTGTGTGTGTGTATCTGCAGGTAGTTTCCATCAGCAGGTGTGTGTGATGCTGTGGGCTC